>LPNX010657891.1:155028-210134 GCA_001517045.1 Pseudotsuga menziesii | reverse complement strand
TATGTGAATGGCAATTCTATTTACAAATAGATGCTAGATCATGTTGTGGGGAGGGAGTTCTATTCATTTACATATGGATTCTTGGGATATCACAAGGCCCATATTATTGAAGATGAAAAAAGATGACCACCTTTTCCATAGAATGGGGATATTTCACAAATAATGTAATTTTATTTGGGTTAAAGAATGTCCCTATAGTATAGTTTTCTTGTGCATTGAGATTGTTGCTTTCAAGGAATATATCCACAAGTTCCTCAAGATTTACTTAAATTAGTGGACAATGTATAGCCTATTTAAGGAACATATGCCCATGTAGTAGTTAATGTTTGAGTGGTACAAACAACTCTAGATTTGAAGAACTATATTTCTACATAGCTTTTGGTATTGTGTGGGGACGAATTATGTGTTAGGAAGGATTCTTGGTTCACCCTTCAAAGGTGTATTTGTGAAACTGTGGGACCTGGTCAATGTAAATATTTGTCAATTCACTTTGGGACATTTCTAGCATTATAATAGATTCATTTTCAATTATGACACAATTACCTAACCATTGGAAAATTCATTGAAGAATTCTAAAGCATTTTGTTGGTCCCTTGAGTGTGATGTTTCTTTTCCTAGCTTGAAGGAGAAGCTCATAAATACCTAGGACATCTATGTTCCCAAAATGGAGTGTTGGTTTTCATGTGCATAAGGATTCCTTTGGTACAAATTTGGGAATATTACTGATGTAGCATGAGAAAGAAATGCCTATTACCCAAACTATTTTTCTAGCAAGAAGTTCTAACAAGTTGAACGCAATTACATCACTCTGAAGAGTGAGGGTTTAGAAATGGTTTATGATCTATAAAAAATACACCACTACCTATAGGAGGGATTTTTTAGTTAAATATAGATCATTATGCACTCAAGTATGTGGTTAATAAAACAGTTTTGGAAGGCTAGAGTTGTATGTGGCTACTAATGTTCCATGAATTCTCTTTTGAGATAATTGTAGAATAGGTAAGAATAAAGTTGGTCATGATCACCTATCCCTAATTGGGTTAAGTTATTCAAGAGTCACTTGGGTAGGTCCAAAATTAAATTCAAAGGTTCGTTCCTTCTATTAATTTTGAAACAATGTTTTAAATTAGTTATTTTTAAAGTAAAATTATTCATACAAGTAAGTCTTCAAATTGAATTACTTATGCACATTTTTTTCACTCTGTGCAGACCATTGCAGAAACATCTGGAGATTGGTCTTTCAATAGAAGTGTTGAGAAGTATATTGACTGTCCGTATCAGTGTGATTCCACTTGCAACAACAACTTTTAGGCTTGAATCATATCGTTGGAAACTCTTTTTTCTAATGTTCCTATTTACCAATAAAATAATATAATTCTAATTTTGGACCGTCAATAGTATTGGTGATATGCGATGGTGTTTATCGAGTTTCTTTTTTTTAAAGTTTTCAATGAATCTATTATTTATCCCACAAATTTGAAAATGCATTGTTAAAATATTATGAGACAAAAATAGTTTCTAAATTTTGTATTAAATTTAATGGTTTGAAAAATAAAAGAATTATTCCTTTGGTCATCCAGTAGCATTGTTCGACATTTCGCATTTCGGAATTTTTTTTATTTTTCACTATCTTTCTTTTTCCGAATTATCTTCTTGGTGTTCGGCGTTTCGTTAAATGACTTTTTTTTTGTCGTTCCACTTGTTCCCGGATTCCTGAATTCTGAACTTATAATTTGGGTTTTCTTTTCCGAAAAGGTCTTATGTAGTTTGCCGCAAAAGTCTCACTTGTTTTTCTCTATTCGGGAAAACTGGATGACAAGTTGCTTTTTCTAAAAATCCGAATTCTGAATGAGTCATCTGTACCAGAGGTGACATTTGTCAAACTCTCACTAAAACATGATAGAAATATCGTTTTTTCAAACTAATTTAAACATTTTAAGAGTTTAATTTTTTTTTCACATTTAAAATGTTTTCAATAATAATTTTACTTTTTAATTATGAATATATTTTCTTTTATAAATGATTTCACTTAAGATGATAAAATAGATCCAAGTATTATCGAGCGAGAATTGTGAGGATCGAAGGCTGCTAGGAGCTCACGTTCTCGCTTTTACAAACACTCGATGCACAATAACAAAAAAAAACAAATCGCGAACTCCTAAATGCGAACAAGCGAACAGACTTGTTCGGAGTTCATGCTCGGGCTTTTACAAAGACCCGACACAATGGAAAAAACAAATATCGCAAACCACGAACAAGCGAACCCGCGAACAAAAGGTTGGGTCCACAATGCTTCCGCTCGGAGTTCGGAAACATAAGAACCTGCGGAGCTTACAACAATCAACAAGTTATTCCCCGAAGTTTTTCAAACTCTCACTAAAACATGATAGAAATATCGCTTTTTCAAACTAATTTAAACATTTTAAGAGTTTAATTTTTTTTCACATTTAAAATCTTTTCAATAATAATTTTACTTTTTAATTATGAATATATTTTATTTTATAAATGATTTCACTTAAAATGATAAATTAAAACATAAAATATTGAGAATATTAATGATTATTTGGATTTAGAAATGTAGAGTATTTACCACACAAACAATATTAATAACAAAATATTGATAAAAGCTTTATCTATAACAAAAAGCCCTTACATAATTTAAGTCCAAATTTAAATATTATGGATTTATTTAATTATGCATAGAATGGATCTAACTGCAAGGATACTTTGACCTCCCTTCTTAACCCTACACCAACTCTTAGGTTAGATTTGAAGTGCTATTTTAAAACTCTGAAGATATTAAGATTGCAGTGTTTTATCTCAGATTTTAAATAGATCCTATATAGTTATACTACTATTACTATTTTATTATGTAGCTTATTATCAATACTTTTTTTCTTTTCTAATAGTTTTTTTTCCATTTGTTTTCTTATATAATAGCATTTATCTTAATTTTGATTTGTTATGATTTTAGAGGGATTATTTAAAGAAATCAAAGTTAGAAAAAAAAACATTTCAAAATTACATCGATTATGAATATTATTTTATAAATACATTTTTTAAAATAAGGTTTTGAATTAAAATAATAAATAAATATTATAGGTATCAACTTTAAATATATTTAGAAATATAATATATTTTTCTAAGTTCAACATAAACATTGTACAAACTTTAAAACACTTATAAATTTTACTAATGTATTTGTTTATTTATTGATTGATTGATTTTTATTTTTTAAAACATTATTTTCATATTACAAAATCATATTTGAAAAGTAAATTGAATGATATTGAGTAATAAAACATATTTATTATTTTATAATCTAGTAAAATGTACCCAATCAAAATTATTTAACATCAACTTCCCAAGATTAATTTATATATTTAATTTATGGACTTAAATTTTAACTTTTAAATTTTAAAAGATTAATTTTAAAAGTTATTATTCAAAATTTAATTAATTCTATACTAACTATATTTACTAAAAATACCAACACAATTATATACTAACTATATTGATTAATTTTAAATTTTAAAAGATTAATTTAACAAAAACATAATTAATTCTATATTAACTGTATTTACTAAAAGAACAACTTATATATAAACATCACTTATTCTTTTTCATAAACTTATTTTTAGTATATATATATATAAACCCCTCGATTGTAGATGGTGTGAATCCTATGTATATTTTACCATTTATAATACTTCAATTTGTGAAAATTCCTCAACCAAAAAGCATAAATTCTAATTTTAATATCTTTTTTCTTAGAAAAAATTATAATATAATGGTCTCCTTGCAAAATTCAAGAAAGGCTTTCATAAAATTCTTTTCTCATAACAATAGAATGCTTCCATTTGGTTATTAGTAATATTATATTTTCTTTACTCTTTTATACATCTAATGTTACTTTTCCTAGATTTATGGGTTTATTAATGTCAATTTATTAATGTGTTTTTTAATTATTTTGGATTATATATTTATTAATGTGTTTTTTAATTATTTTGGATTATATATTCATTAATGTGTAATCCCTTTACCATTTAAAATGTTAACCTATTATTATTTTCTTCAAACTTTTCGGAAGAGACTAAGCAATCTCCTTTTTACTTAAGACTTGACAGTGAGCCTCTTTGCTACATCTAGTGTTATTATTACTTTTTCCAAACTTTTCTTAAGCGGCAGGTACTAAGCGACTTTGTTTCTTATTCCACTTGTTTAAAATATATTTCGTTGTTGCTTTCATTCACATTTAAATTAGTTTCTAAGAATAAAAACCTTATCTCAAAAACTATGAAAACCATCCAAGAACATCATGCTTAAACCTTTTTATTTCTTCCCAAACTTATAACTTAAAAATCAAACCTTAAAACAACAACGACCTTTTTTTCTCCTTGTTAAACTTAGAAATTAAGGATGTTTTTGTTTGTTTCTTTCTAGTTAAACTTAGAAATTGAGGATTTTTCATGTATAATAATATAATGTTGTTCATTTAAGGTATATATGTATGTATGTATGTATATAATTAATAATGATGGTAGTTAAACTTTTTTAAGACCAATTTTGTTATATTGAACTTTAAAATAAAATATTATTTGGATTGCTCTCTAATTTTATTTTTATCTCAAAAAGTTTAGAAAGAAGTGTTTTAAGGTTGACATGGTTTTGACATGTTAGGAGTTAGAGAGGTTGTATTATAGCAAAGATTATTAATTTATAATCTAATATGGGTGTACGTAGGGCATTCTAAGAGAAAGCGATTTTCATTCTCAACACTCTTGTTCTCATAGAGATGACAAATCCTTTCCACCCATGATGTTTTCGGAATTTTCTAACATTGTGTTTTACTATGAAGCACCCACGATGTTTTCGGAATTTTCTAACATTGTGTTTCACTATGAAGCCCATGAGAGTTCGTTGACTTATCTTTGCTATATTAATTTTGTTTTTCGAACTACTTAAAACAAAGAGATATTTTTTATCTTCTAGATTAGAGTTTTTTTGTTTTTTGGAAATTCTGCATATTCTATTAAACCGAGGTATCAAAAATTACATAGCATGTAGGCATCTAGAGTGGTATGAGACGGTGAAACCACCATCCCAACCAGTTAAAAATGCATAAATGTATGGAATTTACATCACAAAATTTCCATCCTTTAGATGGAAACCAAGCCATAGACATACAATCATCAATTATACTATTTAGAGAAAGTTTAAACAAGAGACTATTAAACAAACGAAAACATAAAAGCTGGAAATAACAAGCAGAACCTATGGGTGGCATATCCATCTGCGAAGTCTTGGTCCACATTCTATTGAGGGGGAATCTCCTCTAGGATGGGGCAGTCACCTTGGAAGTCATCATTAGAGGTCAAAGTTGGTAATTTGACCAGAAGAGGAGAAGACTTGCATTCAAGTTCTTCACTATCATGTACTTGCTTGTTGAGAAGAATCCCTATGGTAGAAGGAACCGAGAATGGAGCGCTCGCTGACGCTGCTTGAACCGAAACTGAGCCTCTCTCCACCAACCGCCCTCTAGTTACGTTGTTGCTTCCTACCTCAATAGTGGTATTACTTATTTGCCCACTTGCTAGGTGCTTCTAGGTGAAAGTAGCGTCCATTCCATTGAATTGGTCATCCCCCTCAGTTAATTTGGCCTTGGCCATGAACATAATGTTACAAGTTGAGCTCCAATTGTTCATCATGTCCTCCATGAGTGTACCCATCATATTCTTAATAAATCAGTAGTGATTGATTTTACCTCCACCTCTTCTCGAAGCCAGATGCTATGTAATGAGGCGAGCCTCCCAGTCATCTATCAACACATGGACCGACATAGAAACACCATGATCATAGCCTTCCTCCATCATCGATCCGAGGCTGTAATAGGACCTGCCACGACTGTTGATGCCTCTGTGTGGGGTTCCCTACTTCCTAGACATTGCGCAGTCTAGAGAAGTATGAAGAAAACAAGGGGAGATAAACCATTGTAGGGATGACCGTAGAGAAATGCACCTCGATTGAGAAGAGTCCCATTTAAACACTATTGTGTGAGAAATCCTAGAAAATACTATGTAGGTTGATACCAGGAGCCAAGAAATTAGTCATCCAACATCCTCATGCCTCCTCCTTAACCATCCCTAGTGGAGAATCTTGATGGCCGCACACTCCACATCCGTTTCCATGTAGTTGACGTTAATGCAGTTGGTAATGCGACGTCATCCTTCCATCACCTAATGGAACTTCAAACTTAATGCCCTTACTCGTTTGAAGGGATGCCTTAAATTCATAGCATGTGAGGTGCCACGTTGCATGCTTCTGGATCGAGGCACAACTAGCTGTCAAGATGGCAGGTGGACACCCACATCCGAGTTTCTATATTAGAGTTAATGGCCTTCTTATAGCATCTTAATTTTCTTTTAAGCTCTAATCTTTCTCATCCCATATTTTTCCTTTAAAATTAAATTTGATATTATAATATTTTTAATGTTATTGATATCTTACAAAATGGCATTTTCATCGATCCTTGAATGGTTTAGCCAAGGCATGACATCTTTATACCAGCCTCTTTGAGCCTGTTGCAGCTACAACATTTTCCCAAAATTCAAAAATTTTGGGACCCTCCTTTTATTTCGTTTTAATTAGCTCCTTGGTTTTGTTTGATGTTTGCTCAAGAATTACTTTTATGCCAGTAATGTTTTATGGTTTGTATTGATTTTTCCCTGCCATTGGAAGTGTTTTATACTATTGAGTTGGGAGTCCAGTTATCTGCACGTCTGCCATTGCAGAAAAGAACGAGACATCAAGACTGATCCAAGGGTTATTAGTCTCCGATGCGCTTTATTTGTCGGCGGCTGTATTAAGATCCTGTCGGGACGTTTGTCTCTACGTCTTCTGCTGTTGCGGAGGAGGTATTACCACGCTTCCTGATGGTTGTATTTTCCTCTTCCGATCCTTGCCGTTTTGATTCGCAGATCCTTAGGCTTTCAGCTTTCGCCATTGTGGCTTTGGAAAGCACTATCCTTCCGATGTAGTGTGTTTTGTTTTCCGCTTAACCAATTTTTTTTGTTTTCGCCAAAGTCATGTTGATTTTTTACCTTTGATTTTGATTGGTCTGTGAAACTCGGTGCCTTTATGGTTTTCGTCATTGTGGCTCTTCAACCAACTATTGGTCCGAGGCCTTAGTTTGGAGAGCTCCGATGTGAGGTTTATTTGTTTCTCTTGCCGATTCCATTGCAGGTCTCCTAGCCGTTTCATCATCTGCTGTTGCGGAGGTGATACTGATAGGATCGCCTATCCCATAGTCGTTTTGCCGCCCGATTGGTTTATTTTCCCCGTCGATTATGTGTTGACCGCGGTGTATATATTGGGGTCGGGGTTTATTCTTTTTTATTGTTGTTTTTCAATTTGCCCATGTTGTCGTTGTTGCTTCGAGCAGACTATCGTACTCCCTGTCAGTACCTCGCTCCTAGGTGGCTCTGCTATGGAGGTTTGCGGTTTTTTCTCGACCACTCGCACAACACATTGCCAGGTAGGCCCTTATGCCCATTTTACCTTTATGTTCGAATGGTCAATCTGAGTTTGTCGCCCTTGGTTAGTTCCTGTCTCGGCGGTTAGTGGATACCTAGTTTTCCATTTTCAGCGTGTATATATAATCTAGGTAAATGGTATGGCTGCCTAGTGTGGGGTTTTTGTTGTTTTGCTTGATGATTACATTCGCGGCCGTTATGAGCTTGCAACCCGCACTCGACTACTGGGGAAACCGGTGCAGACGACCGTTACGCTGTCCGCACCAATATCCCCTAGTTTGTGTGTGGCCGTCTGGGGAGGGCGTTTTCTTGTTTACTTCAGAGATGCCAAGGTTTTGGCTCCATAGTATGGTCGCCCTTGTTTTTGTGAACTAGGGTCACGATTTTGAAGTTATGCCTCGCTTAGGATGATATTGTTAAAATTGAACACGAACCACGGACCAATCAGGGTTCATAATGCATTATCTATTTAGAGCTTGATGCGAGTTCCCTTTGCAAGAAGTAGCTTCCTCTTATTCTCCACGTCCTAGCCGAATGTATCAAATTTTTAAGAGGCACCACCTCCATCATCTTATGTTTTATTTGTTCAACCACCTTTCTATCCACCATTACCACCAACCTCAAGCATGTAGTGAGTTAAGTGCACTATTAGAATGCAGTATCCGTCACTTGGGATTAGGCATCATATTTTCCGTGTAACGATTTAGTTCGTAGCGCCGAGAGGGAAATTTTTCTTCATTTAGAGGGGCCATGATATTATGAGTTGATTATGCAAATCTTTAGTTATGTGCGGGTTTTAGCTCTTTTGGTAGATTGGTTTTGCACATGAACACTTGGTTTTGAGTATTGTTTGTTTATTTTCATAGCTGCAATCATGTTTAGCCTAAACGAGGTAAAATGCTCATATAGTTTGTCTCAATTTTTGAATGTTATCTAGGAATGGCCCAACAGAACCTAAAGGATTTTGTGTATGATAGGGAAATTCTTCAAAATTAGAGATGTATAAATGGTAGAAGAAGAAGGCTCCTATAGTAGAAGAGGAAGTCCAGGTTGAAATTGTCACCAAAGTTGAATACACTTACGAAGATACCAAATGCATAGTGGGTGTGGAACCCGAATATAAATGGGGGGAAGTCTACGGACTAATAACACACCGGGAGGTACCTGGCACAGGTTTTGAGGAGGAAACCATATATGCAAATATAGAGAGATCTGCATTGATGAGAGTTGCTACCAGACCTGAGCTTTTTCCGTGCTCAGAGGTGATTGGATGGATTCTTCCCAGGGCATATGTAACCACCATGATTTTGGCCAATGTTGACAAGCAAGGTTATGCTGCTTATAGCCTTGGGTACGTATCACTAGATTACCATTTACTGGAGGCCCAGGTATACCTGACTGAATACTGGCTAAAGACCATTAATCTGGACCTAGTTGAGACACTGAAAAGAATGTTGGTGCCTGGCAAGAGTTTTGGGACTAGGCCATCAGGGGAATATGATACTGCCACCCTAAGGACCCCTTACAGGTTCATTTCCCTGATGCTGAACATGATTTTCGGGAGGGCACATGGTAAAAGCTTTAAGTTGGCATGGGTGCCCATCATCTTCTATGTTGCAACCCAAGGGACAGTGTTCAACTGGGCCAACATTGTATCAAACATCCTCTCGACCTGCATAGCTTCAGCATTAGGAGGGGTGTCCCAAAATAAATCAGAGTTCTACATTAGCTCTATATTGATTGATTGCATGCTATGCAACCAACCCTTCCCAAACCTGAGGTGTATCTGGGACCGGGAGAGAACACCAGTCTACTCAGCTAACAAGCCATTGTGGGCACACAAATACCATAGTCACTATAGAGAAGTGTGTGAGCACTTCATCATGCCATTATATACATTGATCTTCTTAAAAGAGTGCAACTGTATGTCGGAGGAAGCAGGAGGCAGAAAGACTAAAACTGACAGGGTCAGTGACAGAGCAATCAGCTTTTGATCCTATAGACATTCAGGTTCAGGACCTGGGTAATCCTGATATTCAAGATCCTGAGGCAGCTGCTGGCAGCACAATAGGACAAGCTATGGTCCCTACCCTGAGGCTAATCCCTTTCAAGCAGAAGAAAGGGGAGGAGGTTCTAGATTTCAACACTATTTTTTATGACAGGGAAAGAAAAAGAATCGTGAAGAGGACCGAGAGAAAGGTTGAGACTGGGGGGCGGTCGGGTAAAATGATAAATGATACAACCGTAGTATATGGGATAGACAAGGACCCTAGATTCACCATCAGAGCTGGGGCTGCATTGATCCATGCTTCTGAGGACAATGTAGATTGGATAATGACTGATCTTGAATAGTCAAAGAAGTCTGTTGCCCAGCTAAAGGATACCCTGAGAAGAGAGAGGAAAGTAGTAGATTGAAAAGAAAGTTTGAAGACATGCAACATGAAATAAAGTTTTCAAAAGCTGAGCTCCAGTTCCTCCAGGTAGAGAAGAGATCTCTGGAGGCTGACCAAGGAAGTATGGAGAAATTGCAGCAGGAATGTCAAAGGTTAAGGACAGAAAAGGATGAGTTGAAGACGGTATGTGAAAGTCTTCACATAGAAAAGGAGCAACCGCTAGGTAAGATAGGGGAGTTGGAGCTACAGAAAGCTACCTTGGAGGAATCTCAGAGGCAATCTCAGGGGCAGATTGCAGAGCTTAAAGAATAGGTTACCTCATTAACAACAGCTCTAGAAGAGGCTAGGGAACAACAAGTCAACCTTTAGCCTTTCAAGGAGCATTTTCTAGCACAAAGGAGCAAGATGCACCAGCTGCAAGTAGCCATAGAGGAAGAAAGGTGCAAGATCTTGTAGGTAGATAATCAGCTGGAAGAGATTTTGGAAACCTCTTCATATTTTGTAGACAGATCGCAGGATATCTTATAAGTCCCGACGGGAAGAATGGAAAGATTAGAAGTGAATGAAGAAACCTTTGTAGATCTACAATCAAAAGATCAATAAGCCCTGATGCAAGACTATGATTTACTAGAGTTTGCCATAAACACAACCGAAGAATTCAAGAAGGCTGTCAAGAAGACAAACGGGGCTTGTGCAGAGTTCTTTAGGAGACTTTTGATTACTTATAATCATTGCTAGGTTGAGGTTGAATAGAGAATGGATACCTTTCCAGACCATAGTCTGTTTTTAGAGATGTTGCAAAGAAGATATCAGGAAGATGGACAAAGGATTCAACACATCAAAGCCCTAGATGAGCAGACCCTGAGGAATGAAGTAGCTCATTCCGCAGTTAGTGTGCAGTTGCTAGAGGACCAACTTTGCTTGAGCGCAGCCAGAATAGAAGTAATAAGAAACCAGGCTGCTAAATTTGAAATAAATATTCGTTTTTTAGAACCTTCCGAGTTTGAAAACATTGCCTCAAAGGCTTCAACGTGGAAGAAGTTCTTGAATAGTCAAGCGGGACCCTCCTTATAAACACTTTATTTGTTTCATTGTAATATATTAAAGAAAAGTATGGGAGGTGAAGTGTTGGGGAAGCCCAAGAGTCATTTGTGGGCAACCCAATAATTCTGCTCTTTTTGTATAAATATAGAAGATTTAGATAGGAGGGGGGGTTTTTTCCTGGAGAAACTTGTGAACCACTTGTTGTAAGAGGAACTACTTTGTTTTACAATAAAAAATTACAAATTTTTGCCTATTGGAGAAAGTGCTGTGTGGAATGTCCAAATGTGATAAAATGACCAATGTTGAAGGGGAACTATTTCATTTTCAGTTGTGTTTCATTAACTGTGAGCGCGTTCTAACTTTCTGAACCTATGTTCTTATTTGAATGTTCTCTGGTTTATTCTGTGATAATTTCCACTATGAGTAATGGATGTTTTAACGGTTGATGAGCTATCTTGTTGTGTATGTCTTTATTCATGTTTATTTGTTTTGATGCTAAGAACAACTATCTGTGATTTATCTTAACACGTGAACAATATTACATTACTCATGAATTAATAATCTCACTCCCTAGGGATATCTTAGTTAGCTTTTGTTCTCCATTTGTGTGTGATTTAGATGCGAGAGAGTCTAAGACGCATCACATTGTCACCACTCCTCGCATTCTTCATCAATTTGCATCTTAGATAGGCACTTGCACATCATACTTAAAGTCAAAATACAAAAATATACACGGTGGACCAGGCCGCAACCGGTAAAACCCTTTGTTTTTGTTACTTGACCTACGGTAGCCGGACCGCAAACCGGATGGATTCCCTACACCAAACATTCACGGGCTAGTTGGGAACGTTGACTGGGGAGAATCTCTTGCTATTGTTGCCTGCGAATTTCTAGGCCTCAACAGAGCCGAAGGTGATCTTGATTGGATCTTATGGCAATTTTAGGAAGTCTCTAGTCTCCCATGTTATTTATCCTATACTTGTACATCAAGTACCTAGTCATAGCGATGCTTTCGATTATGGAAAGATCCACTTCTAGAAAAAGAATAAGATATGGTATATTACTTTTAATTTTAAGGTTACAAGGTATGGTGCATAATTGTTTTATATATCAATTAAGAATCTTATATATATATATATAATTGTATATATCATTTTTAACTTTGCTATATACATATATTGTAAGGAAGTCTATAAAAAAAATATTTTGATATTATTTTATATTGTTTATTTATATTAATTATATCGAATTTTTTTTAATCCATTTCAAAATTAACTTTCTTAAAATCAAAACATATTATTTAAATGGTTTCTTATATTCTTACTTTCACCATCCAATGCAATAAATCATTAGTATGATTCAGTATACAATCTAATTGTATATAATGAAATATACAAGGTATCAATGTAAGTGACCATAATAACAAGGATTCTAAATCAAGGTGTAAGGTAAGCAACGTAATCTTTCTTCAAAATGTTCACTTTTAAAAGACATTATCAAGTAAAGAAAAATAGAAACAATGTAAGGATAATAAAAAACGTTTTAGAATGGAGGAGGATGGATTTCGATATTAAAAGATCAGTGCATTCTATTATATTCTTAATGGGTAAGAATCAAGTTTGGATAATTGCACTAAGAGGCGGATTCAAATACTTATTAGGAGGTAGTTTGTCAAGAATGAATGCAAATTTAATTTCATATTGGTTTTTTATATTTTTTTTTTTAAATATAATATATTTTAATAATATTTATTTTAAATTTAAAATTCCACATTCATTAAAAGTTTTTTATATTAAAGTTTTAATTTTAGTTTATTTGGTTAAGGTGTTATGTAGATTTTGTTAGGGAAATTAAAGTTTAATTTTTTTTTAAGGTAAGTTTGTTGGGAGGAGACGCCTAAAAACCATCTTCCTCATATTCCGAAGGAATCAAGAAAATCTTACCACATACAACCGCACATCCAAGCCAAAATATGTCTCAACAGAATTGAACCCTCATGGATCTATCCCCACCAATAGACCACCATATCATTAACATGTATCATGTTTTTTTAGACAAAAAGATACTCCTACCAATCAGAAAAATTGTAAAAAAATATATTTTTATTTAAATACAATATATTTTAATATTACTTGTTACTTAAAAAAAGATTTTCTTACATAAATTTAGGGATTTAATCTCTTGTTAAGCATATAATGATGTTTTTCTTGGATAAACTTATAATAGATTAAATATTAATTTTAAATGATATCAATAAAAAAAAGTTATTTTATAAACATTTTTCACATTATATAATTATATAAACATAATTATATAATCATATAAACATAATATATGAACTTATGAGTTTACAATTACAAATACAAATAGTAAAATAAAAACATAAACAATATAGTACAATAAGATATAAACAATACAATAAAAGTAGAAAAAATGGGATCCTTGAATACCCAAATTGTGCAAATTTTCTATCTAATATAATACAATAAAAGTAGAAAAAAATGGGATCTTTGAATATCCAAATTGTGCAATTTTTATATTTAATATATGTGATTGTAAAATTTTTCAAAGATTTGCAATTAGAATCATGGGCTCCAAGGTAGCCTAATCTTAAAGGACTTAATGAATTAGATTCAAGGACCCAATTTTTATATCTTAATATCAAAGGTCTTTGGAATTGAACTCCAACCAACTGAGGTACCCCTCAATGCTATATATTTTTATTATTATAATAAAGTATTCTTTTAATTGATTTAATTTATTTATTTGATTTTTTTTTAATTATTGCATCAAGATTAGTGAGGTTCTTTACAACTTAGTAGGGGGAGATGTTGTCACATAATGTAACTATGTCACCAAAAGTAAAAAGTGATTAAAAAAATTCACGTCGTCTCATAAAATAAATAATTAAAAACAAATAAAAAATAATTATCAAGCACGGGATGTAATCAGGCCTAGAATTTGACGGCCTGTAGGACGTTTTTTGCTTGTTAGAACGTATTTGACAGCTAATCGAAAATTTGAAATGTCATAGTTGACATGCATGAAAAAATTGAAACCGTAGATTTGACATTTACATATTTTGTTAGAATAATCAACCCATAGTTACCTACCTTAGACATTAATTAATCCATTTTTGTCTTATTTGCCTAGTTTCCTATATTCCACTCTACGCAAGTTGTCTTCCACATACCACAGAAGTCAAACTTGCTAAAATTGAGTCATGGAGCACTTGGGAAACCTCCTGCAAACCATATTTAGCATGTCTGCTTTATTCCAGATCCTCCAAAGCTCATATCTACTTTTTCTGCTAAGTTGCCTGTTTTATTGAGAAATAAGGCAAAAGGGAAAGTAAGACTAGGTGTAGTTGACTTGTTTTTTTCCCTCATCATCCTCCATCCTTTTCTCCTAATAAAAGCATGTATGAGTTGTCTTTCCATCCCTTATTAGCTTGCCTAGTTGACTTTGCCAATTCATGAGCCTCTAAGTGGATTTGGAAACTGCTTTATGCACCTATGGGGGATTTGACTAGATTTAGTAAGCCTACTTTTTGACTATTTTGAATGGCATCCTGATGCATTCGAATATCTCATGTAATTATATATTGCAGCAGCCTATGACTTCATAAGGTTTGCTATTGTACACTTATTCTATACAGATTAGTGTTATGCTCCAATTTCAGTCTCCTTTGTTTGTAATTTTGCATGTTTGATTAGCAATTTTGTGAGTGCAATTGTTCTATCACTTGGGTCCAATTTCCACATGGTATCAGAGCCTTTGTAGATCAATTTATCTCCTTCCATATTGCTATTGCAGGTTCGACATCTTGACTGGGAGCATATTCTGCTGATTGAAGGGCACTGTTTCTGAGCTATGGATCAATCTCAGAAGATCATCTTGACTCCATTTAATTTATTTGAATGGAAAGCAGAGATGGAGATACTGTTGAGAGTGAAAGGTCTCTACAGGGTAACTATCGCAACTGAGGCAGAGCCCAACGCAGCTGCAGAGAAAATTAAATGGCACAACAGGAGGGATGATGCCTATGGTCTTTTGTGTTTGAGCATTTCAAGATACCTCCTCTTCCATATTGATGGATTGAAATCACCTAATGAAGTGTGGGAGAAGCTTGTAGAGATTTTTAGTAATACAGATGAGATGAGAGGACATAAAATTGAGAATGAATTGATCTCTTTGAGTCCCAGCAGCTTCGAATCCCTGCAACTCTACTTTTCCAAGTTTAAAGCCCTTGTTTTGCAGCTGAAAACAATGTGGAATTGAAAAGAAGGAAGAGAAAATAGTTTTGGCCATACTCTCAAAGCTTGGCCCTTACTATTTAGTGTTTGTTTCTACCTTCCATGCCACAAAGTTGACAGCTCGAGCCTAGAAGATGCCTAATCTTGCAGAGTTCATGGAATCCCTCACACAAGAACAACATAAATTGGTGATGATGGGCACGATCAAACCTTCCAAAGACCAAGTTTTGGTTGCTGGAGATTCAAGGGTGGATTCAAAAGGCAAGAAGAAAGCTAAGAAGCCACCTGAGCAAAAGAGAGACAAGAACAAGTCTCAAGAGGAGCCCCAAGGCTCCAAGAAGAACTTCCAGAATAAGAAGAACAAAGGAGAAATGAGTAAGTGTGCATATTGCAGTAAGGGCTATCATCCTAAGAGCTCCTGTATGAAGAAGCAAATTGACATGTTGACCCAAATCTTGGAGAAGAATAACATCTACCTTCCTGATTGCTCAAAGAAGAGGGAAGGAGGACCAAATTCAGAGGACAGAGAGAGAGTACATGCTTTGGTTGCTGGCACATCAAGCTCACCTAGCCTCATCATAGACTCTGGAGCTTCAAGACATATGGTTTTGACCAAGGAGGCATTCTACTCTATTGACATGTCGAAAGGTCCACCAATAGTGTTGGGAGATGACTCTCTCACTGATAGTTTAGGGAAAGGAAGGATTGATCTTGACCATGGTAAGTTCAATAATGTGTTGTATGTTCCAGGTCTTGCCTCTAAGCTCTTGTCAGTGTATCATATGACTCACATAGGGTCTCCAAAGAAGGTCATATTCTCCCCTGATGATGTTGAGATCACAGATATCTTGAATGGTAAAGTCATTGCAAAAGGTTTTGTTGATCACACTTCAAAGGTATACATATTTTCACATTTTATACCCTACTCAAACCCCTCTGCTCTTCTGATTCATGCAAATGAGGCAAGCAAGATTTGGCATGAAATATTTGGCCATCTTAACTATAAGTATCTTTCTAATCTGAGTGAAAAATATATGGTCATAGGGTTACCCAAGATTAATTTTTCCAAGGGAGTCTGTCAAGGTTGTATCCTAGGAAAACACCCAAAGCACAAATTTGAGAGAGCTAGTCATGAGAGAACCTCTACACCTCTTGAGTTGATCCACAGTGATGTTGCTGGTCCATTTCCTCATATGTCAATGAGTTAAGCCAAATATGCATTGACCTTCATAGATGAATTTTCCAAATATTGTTGGGTTTAATTCCTAAAGCACTAGTCTGAAGTTTTTGACCTCTTCAAAGTCTTTAAGGCCTTGGTTGAAAACCAGTCTAGGAGGAGAATCAAGATCCTCAGATCTGAAAATGGTGGTGAGTATGTCAAGTTTGAGTTCATTCAATATTGTAAATATGTAGGTATTTAGATGCATCATTCCATCCCTTACACACCACAACAAAATGGTGTTGCTGAGAGAAAGAATAGATCACTGAAGGAGATGGCAACCTGTATGATGGAGGCTAAGACTTTGCCACCAAAGTTTTGGGCCGTGGTTATAAATTGTGCATCCTATATCCAGAATAGGATGCGTCATAGACAGCTAGATGGAATGACTCCTTTCGAAGCTTGGAGTGGGCACAAACCAGATGTGACCCATTTCAGGATTTTTGGCTCAAAGGCATGGGCTAGAATTCCAACTGAAAAGAGAAAGGCTTTGCAGCCCCAAATCCAAGAGTGCCTATTTGTTGGGTATTTTGAAGATTCAAATGGGTAGAAGCTGATAAACTTGAGCACAAACAAAAACTTCATTGAAAGGAGTGTTTAGTTCCAAGAAGAGCCTTTAGCAGCAGTTGAAGTTGGAGAGTCTTCTTCACCACTAGAACCATTGAATGTAAGTGGAGAGACAAATGAGTTTGCTGATTCTGATATGTCTAATAATGATTATTTAATTACAGATCCTGACAGTCCTACAAGACCAAAATGGGCAGTAAAGACCATTCATGCAACTGGGGAACTAGCTGGAAATCCTAGTGACCCTAGGAGGACTAGATCTCAGGTTGAGAGTGCCCTGTGTATGAAAGACCCTTTGTTTGTAGAGAAGTGATATCTAATGGTAGAATCAGACCCATAGACATATGAATATGTAGCACATGATCCAAGATGGCAAACAACCCTAAAAGAAGAATTCAGCTTGCTCTAGAAGAACAACACTTGGGAACTGGTTGATCTTCCCCTAGGGAGGAACCTAGTTCAATGTAAGTGGGTTTTCAAGACTAAGTTTGCTGCTAATGGTTCACCTTTGAAATATAAGGCAAGATTGGTAGCCAAGGGCTACTCATAGGTACATGGTATTGACTACAATGAAACCTTTGCACTAGTGGCAAAGATGGACTCCATAAGGATAGCTTTAGCCATTCCAGCTTCGAAGTAGTGGGAGGTACATCACATGGATGTGAAGTGTGCTTTCCTAAATGGAAATATTACTGAAGAGATTTACATGCAGCAACCTCAAGTGTTTGTTTCTATTCTGTATTTTGTGTGCAGGATAAAGAAATCATTGTATGGGCTCAAGCAAGCCCCCAGGGCTTGGTATGCCGATATTGATGGCTTTCTGTTGTCATTGAGTTTTGTTCGATGCAAGTCTGATACCAATGTTTATTTGAAGCTGATTCATGGTTCTTTTATGATTATTGTCTTGTATGTGGATGACCTTCTGATTACAAGAATTTCAAATAAAGAGATTGCCTCCTTGAAGGATGCAATGAACCATGCATTTTCTATGACTGATTTGGGGTTGTTGAGCCAATTCTTGGGTCTCGAAATTGCTCAATCTCAACATGGAATCAAAGGACATCAGTCCAAGTATTCCTTAGATTTTTTGAATGAATTCAACATGAAATATTGCAAGCTAAGCAAGACTCCCTTCCTTTCAGGAGTTAAGCTTGAAGAAGCAGGTTCTTCTCCTATGGTAAATAATACACTGTATAGGTAGTTGATTGCGTGTTTGCTTTACCTTACACACACTCCACCTGATATTTCTTATGCAGTAAGTGTGGCTTCAAGATACATGGATCAACCTCATGAGATCCATTAGAGAGCAGCCAAAATGATCCTTAATTTTGTTCAAGGAACAAGAACTCATGGGATCTTCTACAAAGCTAAATCTGATCTTGATTTGATTGGGTTTATTGACAGTGATTGGGAAGGTGACAACACAGATCAAAAGTCAACATCAGGATATATGTTCATGCTTGCTGAAGGACCAATCAACTGGTCAAGCAAGAAACAGAGTGCCATAGCACTCTCATCTACAGAAGCAGAGTACAGAGGAGTTGTAAATGTAGCAAATCAATGTTTATGGTTGCAGGGAATACTTGGTGAGTGTGGCTTCGAACAAGAGTTTTCAACTATTATCTATTGTGATAATCAGAGCACCATTCAAATCTGCAATGATCCAGTTCAGATACAGAGACTCAAACACATTGAGATCCATATGCACTACATTAGACAACTTGTGCATGATGGCACCATTCACCTACTCTTCTGTGCAAATTCAAAACAAGTAGCAGACATATTCACCAAAGTTTTTTTGTGAGAATACATTCAGCAATCTCAAATCACTACTGAGGATTGCTGATCATGCTATGAAGCATGATTGATGACAATATTTTCAAATTTTTTTATACTGTCCATGTTTAAAAGAATATTTTCCCACTGGGTTTTTGCCTCTTTCCTTGGTTAAATGGACATGCAGTATGTAAAGGGTGACTAAGCCTTGTGGCTAGGCCCTATATTTTTCTTATATTTACTCATAAATTCAGGCTTAAGGGGGGGTGTTAAAATAATCAACCCATAGCTACCTACCTTAGACATTAATTAATCCATTTTTGTCTTATTTTCCTAGTTTCCTATATTCCACTCTATGCAAGTCGTCTTCCACATGCCATAGAAGTCAAACTTGATAAAAATGAGTCAGGGAGTGCTTGGAAAACCTCCTGGAAACCATATTTAGCATGTCTACTTTATTCCAGATCCTCCAAAGCACATATCTGCCTTTTCTGCTAAGTTGTCTGTTTTATTGAGAAATAAGGCAAAAGGTAAAGTAAGACTAGGTGCAGCTGACTTGTTTTCATCCCTAATCATCCTCCATCCTTTTTTCCTAATAAAATCATGTATGACTTTTCTTTCCATCCCTTATTAGCTTGCCTACTTGACTTTTCCAATTCATACGCCTCTAAGTGGATTTGGAAACTGCTTTATGCACCTATGGGGGATTTGACTAGATATAGTAAGCCTACTTTTTGACTATTTTGAATGGAATCCTTATGCATTCGAATCTCTCATGTAATTATATATTGCAGCAGCCTATGAATTCATAAGGTTGGATATTGTACACTTATTCTATATAGATTAGTGTTATGCTCCAATTTCAGTCTCCTTTGTTTGTAATTTTGCATGTTTGATTAGCAATTTTGTTAGTGCAATTGTTCTATCACTTGGGTTCAATTTCCACAAATTCAAATCTCCCATCTTAAATTTTAATATCAGTTTGATGGAATACTGGTTTGAGAGTGTATCCTATGCTAATTATTAGGCATGACAGTGGCTGGCCTGTTCCCACTTTATCATATTTTATACACATACATATACCATAACTATTCGTCCTTTCCTTCGGTATTTCAGTCGCTGGTGATGGTTTTAAGTTTGAATATTTTGGTGATGGTTTTAAGTTTGAATATTTTAATGCACACTAGTAGTAATTCCCTTCACAACACACCAACTCCAACTATGGTTGTCTTCAAGCTTGCTCTTGACCCATGGCCCTTCGAAACATTCATTCCCAAAATTGGGTGTCAAGGTTTTGAACTCCAAATATGGCTATCTTTAAGCTTGTTCTCAGCCCATGGCCCTTCAAAATATTCATTCCGAAAACTGGGTGTCAAGGTTTTGAACATTTGAGAATTTTATGAGAGATATGAGAGAGGCATTTGGAAGACATAGGATCAATTGGATATTCTCACTCAAAGCAAGGTATGTACATGTCTTTCTTGTGCATATTTTGAAGTGATTATAATTAGTATTTGATGTCTAACTCAAAGGCTCTCTTTTTTTCAAACAACTGTGTGTTAAGTTTTTTTCACTTTTGTATTTTTCCACTCTTTCACGGCCATCATTTTATGATTATGATTTCAAACTTATGATAAACCCAATGATAACCCATTATAAGAGTCTTACTCTATAATTTTTTTATTAATATTGTTAATTGTTTTTATGATGTAAATTTTAATTATAGAATTAATATTTTATTAATATGAATATTTTTATACTTGGTTTTGATTATATTTTTCAAAAAAATTATAATTAAATATAGAAAATAAAAATTTATATTGATACAATTGAGTGAAAAATATTGGCCTAGGAAAAATTCAATTAAAAAGTATAAGAAACTTAATGAGAAAATCATAAATTAAAAGTTATGAAAAAAAATGACACTCATAAATATGAAAACAACGTAATTTAAAAGGCATGAAAAACATAAAACTGTCATAAAATTATGATTTGATAGTGAGTAGAAATTTGAAATTCCAGTACTGGATGCAATGTCTTAAATCCAAATCCATCTTATACCTAGATTTATCAAACACCGGATGCAATGTCTAAAGGTGTTATTGTTTAATTAATTAATTGATTTTTTATTTTAATATTAAAGAAACAAATGATAAAAATGTCAATATTAATTTATTTCTTATTTCTTATCCAAGCTCCACGGCGAAAATCCTCAGTAAAGCTCTGGAATATACATTCCTACCCTCTCCATTTTTTATATTTTATTTTTTTTTGTTTTTAAGTTTTACAAAATTTATGGGAATTATAGGGTAAACCTTTCGTAAAATTTTGGACATTATGCCGTGAAATATTCGGTGAAAGAACCCTAAGTAAAAGGTGAAACTTTGAGGTGAAAAATTTAGGTATTTTGTGGGTATTCCACTACTGCAGTTAGGGAATCTTCATCATTTATTTGGGGGCTTTAGATTAGGTGCATATTTTCTTTCCCTCTCTTTATTTATTCATTATTTTATTTATTATTTATATTTTATTTATTTTTAATTTTTGTTTCTATTTTTATTTTTAGTTTTTTCTATATACACTTTTACACCTTTACATAAATATGAGTAATTCACCCCATTTTCCAAAAATTGTTAAAGGAAGACCTAGCATAGTTACCCTACATAACCTTTATCATTTTTTGGAGACACTAGAGAAAAGTAGGGAAGAAGGAGAAGCTAAACTTTATGAATATATAGAATCCTTAGAGAAATGTAGGGAAGAAAGAGAAGCTAAACTCAAGATAGAGTTAAAAGCCATGCTCCATAATAAATTTACATATTTTCAAGAAGAGATCCAAAAACAATTAGACAATAAGATAAAAAGATTGGATTTCAAGGTAGAGATAATGGAGACTAGACTGCATGCAATGGAAATTCAAAAAACACCCAAACCAGGAGAGGTAGAAACAATAGAAAATATTAAGTTAAAGGATAGGATTAAAGAGTTAAAGGAAAATGTTAACCATAACCTAACCCTAACTAATATAGAAGGTAAAATAGATATAAATCCCATTAAAGAGGAAATGAATAAGCTCATAGCCTTAGACCATAAGCAGAACAAAATATATTTAAACCTCATAATTTTTTGTTTAAAAGAGGAGGAAGAAGAGGATATGCTAGCCATTGTTAAGACAAAAATACATGGCGAATGATCAGCTACATGGCCCATAGAAGCAGAAACTTGACCATTCCATACCTTCACCATCTTGAAGAGACAAACACAGTCATCAGTTCAAAAGTACATTGAGAGGTCCATAGATGGACCATGATGCTGCATAGAGCTGCAAATTTGCAACAGTGTTTTTGATCAAGTTATTTTTCTAAGGAAGAAGATTCTTTCTTCTAGAGATAGCTTGTAGTTTTCTATTTCTGCTTATTTTGGGGGGAGGGGGGTTTCCCATGAGGTTTTCCCTTTTTTCCTCAGTTCTATTAAGCAACATTTTTTTATTGTCTTTTTAGATTGTATTTGGGTGACCTATGGTCTTATTACTAGTGCCCACATTTGTCTAAGTTAGGATTCAGGGGGGTGTTAGGATTATTAATCCTCCCTTGGCCATACTTTCTATTTAGATTATTTAGCCTAACTTAGGGACCTTAATTAATTATTCAGGTCCACTAGTACCATTGGGTCCACTTTGCTTAGTGGGGCCACATGTACTAGTTACTAGAGTGTGGGGAACACTGCTAGAGGTTAACTTCTACTTATTGCATGTGCATGCATCAGTTTAGGTACCTATTAGACCAATCCCTACATTTTAGGAGCCACTGTGAGTCCCGACACCAACCTCCATTAGTTAGGTGGAGTTGGAAATAGTTAGTCTTTGTTAGCTTCCAGTTACTTTCAGTTAGATCACAATCAATTATCTAGCGCTAGTTATGCATGGCTAATGCATGTCTGCACGTGGAGTAGGCATCTTTTCCCACCTACCACACTCAGTTGCACTAAATTAACTAGTTATTACTGATTGTATGAGTTGGTTGGACATCTAGGATTTGATCTATTGGACTCCGATATTGATTGAGACAGCATGAGTTAGCTATTTAGTTAGGTAATGTCAAATCCAGTTGGTATATTCGAATTACTCCCTAATGCATTCCAATTCTTCTTATGTAAACCATTGTAACACCAGATTTAATGAATGACAATGATACTATAATTACCTGAGCTACACTCATTCGTTTTTTGTGTGGTTTTTTTTTCAGTGTGTATCTTCATTCTATTGATGTATTTGTAACTTCAGAATGTATTCACTTGTATATCTTATGTATTGCACCCTGATGTTTATTCTAGGAAGTATCTGTAATGCAATTGAGTCATGTCATGCCTCGATGTTCTGATCGGGAGATTTAATAATGTAACAAGTCATGTAAAGTCATTAAGGTTAACCCTCCATTGTAAGTCGGGGCAATAGTCCCCACATTTGTGTCAAGTTTAACCATCCTTGTTGATCAAAGGGAAAAGTCCCCACAGTTGTGGGGCACTAGGGTTATTAGACTCTCCTAGAGATGTCGGCTCTAGTAAGTAATTGTTATGTGGGGCCGGCATGTTAAAGTGGAAATTAAGTGAACGAAAGAATATAAATAGAGAGTGAGCCTCTCTATTTATCATGCACACAGGCACTCATTGGGGTGCATGGGTGAGAGAGAAGTATCTCTCTCAAGTGAGAGAGAGAGAGAGAGAGAAGCTGTGGACATCATCTTTTTTGTTTTCAGGTTTTACTACTGCTATTGGTGCTCATTCTATCTCTAAGGAACTCACGGGGCTTTCTCCTTTATGGTTTCCTCAAGGAAAATTCTTTGTGTCTCTTGTCTCTTGTGTTTATTGCTGTCCATGTTATTCTCTCAGATAAGATCCTAAGATAATGCTAGCTTGACTGATAAAAATTATAACATGGTATCAGAGCTAACATGCGAAGAAGACATCGTGCAGCTACAAAATCTAGGGATTATTAATTTTTGGTTCTCTCTCCATAATCCATCAGCAAAAGTATGCTAGGCTGACTCTCCATTGAAGGGCGCACCTTTCTGTCGAAGCGGAATTCGATTCCGGAGATTTTCAGTTTTTGGTGCGGGAAATTAGGGCTTCTTACAGAAGAGGAATTTTTGAGTGAGCCTAGCATAGGATTGATCTCCTCATAAAAAAATAAGTTTAGAGACCTGGGTCGATATTTTTGGTTGGGTGAAACTCCAAGAAAGTCAAACCCTAGTTTGACCCCGAGCTAGAAAAACCCTAAAATACTAAAACAGATAAGTTTTGTTACACTCACTATATCTTGATATTGCAGAAGGATCAGGAGTTGAAACTTTCACAGGCCGAAGATAAAATCCTAATTTACACTGTATCCAAAATTCAGCCTCAGATTCACTATATGATAGGAGATATGATCCCTCCTAGTTAGGGTTCCTGCCTCTTCTAGGATTCATCCCTAAATAGGACACCTAGGGAGAATTCCTATATCTTGGGCTACAAAGGTACAAACGAAATTTATGAAGATGTTCCAGAAATTTAATGGACTATACTTTATGTGGTCTAAGTTTCAGACCCAGAAGATGAAACAGTGACACGTGAAAGTCCATACAACTTCGCTATGTTGAACAGTCCTGAAACAAGTCACCTTGGGAAAACGATCGTAAGTCCCAATTGGTGAAACAAATTTTGATTAAAACTATGGTGCTGGAAGAGGGATAGGTGATGCTAACTTAGTATGAATTTTTAGACACATAGGAGAATTAATTTTAGAGATATTGCAGAAACAGTATCAGGAATTTCTGCAGAAGAAATTGGAAAACTAGGGCTTCTTGTTCCGGAAGCTTCCCACCACTGTTTTCAGAAAAGGAATACATTCGATAGCTCACCTTGAAGAGATCTATCTTCCTATCCAATTATATCTAAAAGATTCCAAGTTTTGAAAATTAGGGTTTCTCTGACAAACCCTAGATCAACCAGCTCCGGAACCAGGACTGACACCTCAAATCGATAAGATCTAATCTTTTGCTATTTTCATTTGAGGTTCTCATTTCAAAGTGATCTATCACATCAGCTTGATGACAAGCTTGGTGAAGTTGACAACTTCCAAGCCTAGAAGTATATGATCTCTCTGAAGAAATGAATTGGACACCTACATAAGTAGAGAGGTTCCAGTTCCAGAGGGAGGTGAGGCTAAAAGCCTTAAACAAGAAGAACTTGGTCAAGGCCAAGAAGATCATTGCTGATTCAGTCACAGATCAACTTGTACCAAAAGTGTCTTTCCTAAAGATACCTAAAGAGATGTTTGATTCCTTAACCAAGCTATATGAAGGGTAGAACATAAATTAGAAGATGACCTTACAAAACTAGTTGAAGAATGTCAATACCCAGAATACAGAGACCATAAAGTCATACTTTACAAGGGTCTCTCAAATCAAAGAACAACTTGAAGCGGTAGAAGAAGAAGTGGAGAATGTAGAAGTTGTGATAACCACCTTCAATGGCCTCCTAGGATCATGGGATTCATTCATTCAAGGAATGTGTGCCAGAAGGAAGTGATTAATTTCAATAGACTCTGGGAAGAAGAAGAAGCTCAACTCATAATAAGAGAAGAGAAGATGGGAGCAACTAAAGATCAAGCTCTCACCATCGAAAGAAGATCCCTCAAGCGATGAGGAATATGATGGACTCAATTCTTGAAGAACCTCTTATCCATCTTGAGTAGTTGGATAAGAAATGATGAAGTCATGAATAAGAAGATGATGAAGTGGAAGGATCAAGAAGGAGTCTACCCACGAAACAAATAAAGATAAGTATTTAATTGTCATTTCATGATATTGTTTTTGTTATGCATTTGTTTATATTCAGTTGCGGGGTTTTCTCCTTTATGATTTCCCTGAGGAAAATCCTTTGTGTCTCTTGTCTCTTGTGTTTATTTCTATGCATGTTATTCTCTCAGATAAGATCCTAAGATAATGATAGCTTGAATGATAAAAAATCTAACATGGTATCATGATCAGATATAAGTGCTGAATGCCATTCTTGGAATGGAGGCACCCGGTCAGTTACCAGGAATACTCAGTCTGGGACTAAGGGCCATTTTGATATGACTGTGGGATGTAGTCTTACATGATTAGATATGAGTGCATGGCCATTCTGATGTGATTGAGGGATGTGTTACCAGTTGATCAGATATAAGTGCTGATGCCATTCTATGGGAGAATGGAGGCACCTGGTCAGTTACCAGGAATCCTTAGTCTAGGACTGAGAGCCCTTTCGATGCAGTGTGTTTGCACATGGTCGAATGTAAGTGCAGAGCCCTTTCGATGCGGTGTTTTCGAACATGGTTAGATGTAAGTGCAGAGCCCTTTCGATGCGGTGTTTTCGAACATGGTCAGATGTAAGCGTAGAGCCCTTCTGATGTGGTGTGTTTGCACATGGTTGGATATAAGTGTTGAGCCATTTTGGCGCGATGTGTTTACACATGGTAAGTTGTGAGTGTTGGGCCTTTCTGAAAATATTAGGTCAGATGTGAGTACTAGGTGTGCCTTTCTAACAAGATGAGGTAAGATGTAAGTGCTGGGTGGGCCATTCTGACTTAGGGTCAGATATAAGCACTGAAGAAGACCTACATGGGGGCTAGGCCTACAACCAACATGAAAAAGGGCTAGCTCTGTAGAACTTCCTGTGACGAGAAGAATGAAGAGATAGCACCATTTGATTGAGATAACAGAAGTAGTAATGATGATGATGATTCAGTGATGATCCAGCTTTGATGATGATCTAGATCAAGTGATGATCCAGACTTGATGATGATCTAACAGTGACGATCCAGATTAAGTGATGATATAGACTTGATGATGATCCAGCAGTGATGATTTGGATCAAGTGATGATCCAAATTTGATGATGATCCAACAGTGACGATCCATATCAAGTGATGATCCGGACTTGATAATGATCTAGCAGTGACGATCCAGATCAAGTGATGATCCAGTAGTGATGATCCAGATCAAGTGATGATCCAGACTCGATGATGATCCAGATGATACAGAGAAGAAGACTTGTGCTAATAAATTGTGTTGAGAGAATACCTTCCTAGTTAAGAGGGAGTGTTGATGTATTTGTAACTTCATAATGTATTCGCTTGTATATCTTATGTATTGTACCCCAATGTTTATTCTGGGAAGTATTTGTAATGTAATTGAGTCATGTCATTCCTCGATGTTTCGATCTAAAGATTCAATAATGTAACAAGTCATGTAAAGTTATTGAGGTTAACCCTCCATTGTAAGTCGGGGCAATAGTCCCCACATTTGTGTCAAGGTTAACCCTACTTGTTGATCGAAGGGAAAATTCCCCAAAATTGTGGGGCAATAGGGTTATTAGACTCTCCTAGAGATGTCGGCTCTAGTAAGTAATTGTTAAGTGGGGCCGACATGTTAAAGTGGACATTAAGTGAACAGAAGAATATAAATAAATAGTGAGCCTATCTATTTATCATGCACACACTCACTCATTGGGGCACATGAGTGAGAGAGAAGTAGCTCTCTCAAGTGATAGAGAGAGAGAGAAGCTATGGAGATCATCTTTTCTATTTTCGGGTTTTAGTGCTGCTATTGGTTCTCATTCTATCTCTGAGGAAGTTGCAGGGTTTTTTACTTTATGGTTTCCCCAAGGAAAATTCTTTGTCTCTTGTCTCTTGTGTTTATTGTTGTTCATGTTATTCTCTCAGATAAGATCCTAAGATAATGCTAGCTTAAATGATAAAAAATATAACACATTCTCCTTTTACTACAATCATAATTCAGAACTAACTGCTTGAAGATATAAATGGCACAACAATTCTAATATGGTATCAGCACCTTCTTAGGCAGGTTTCATGTTTGTTTTTCTCCATTGAACATCAGAAGCAGCTGGGTTTCCACAGGATTCCCCTATGATGATTTGTTAGATCTGAATTTATTTAGAGCAGCGGAGAGGGCGTGATGGACCCTGAAAAAATGTTAATGTCGAGAGGAAAAGCATGATTCTAATAGTTCAAATGTTTTAGTGTGTTTTTCAATGAAAATGTACAGGTGCTAGGTAGCTTGTGTGAAGTTTTGTGATCTCTCAACCAGAATAATTATGGATTCTCAATCTCCTACTCCTCAAATCCTCACAACTTTTAGTTATCTTGATTGGAGAATTGATATGCAGCTGCCCTTGCACAATCATGTTTACCATAGGATAGTACTTGGAAGGGAGGTCAAGCCCCCTTATCATGTTGAAAGAAACAAGTTTTTGAACCGCTTAGATGAAGCATTTGGTTATCTATGCACTTATATATCCAGATATATCCTCTTCCACCTAGAAGGTTTTAGGATACCCAAAGAAGCCTGGGAGAAGCTTGAAGACTTGTTTGGAAAAAAAGATGAGCTTTGGGACACCTCCTGGAGAATGAGTTGGAAGCCTTACATCCTAGCAATTTCGAGACTATTGAGAAATTATTTACTAAATTCAAGTCTCTTGCACTTTAATGTAAACAGTGCGGAATAGAATGGAAGGATGAGAAGAATGTCCTTTCCATACTCAGCAAACTCGGTTATGAGTATTCTGTATTTGTTTCTATATTTCATTCCAAGTGGGAGGGCTTTCTCGATTAGAAAAATCCTTCATTAGATTCTTTTTACGAGTCCTTAATCAAGGAGCAAGAGAAATTGATTCGATTGGGAGTCATCAAGACCTCCAAATATCAAGCTATCATAGTTACTTACTCTTCCAAAGCATAAGCAAAGGGGAAATCAAAGAAGAAGGAGCCACATGAAGCTAATTCGAAGCCTAAACAGAATCAACAAACTTCCAAAGGAGCCTCCAGCTCTAAGAAAAAGAAGAACTTTGAAAAGAAGTTACGTCCTTATTGTGAAAAGGGTTACCATCTTGAATATTATTGTATGAGGAAGCAACTTGCTGAAATGTCAGCTCTTCTCAAGAAGGATAACATTGCTCCCCCATAAAGAGCAAAGAAGCCCAATGAAGAACCATAGACAGAAGATGATGAAAGGTGCCATGCTTTGAAATCTATCCTTACAAAGTCTACAACATACATAATTGATTTTGGAGCTTCCAACCACATGGTTTCCTCCAAATAATCCTTCTATTCCCTCACATAGTCAAAGGGGCCTAACATTCACATGGGAGATGATTCCTAGATTCTAGTAGAAGGAAGGGGCTCAGTTAGAGCGAAGCATGGTGAGTTTAAGAATGTCCTTTATGTGCCCTCCCTTGCTGCTAACCTATTGTTTGTTTATCAGATGACTCATATAGTCTCTCCCAAGAGAGTTACATTCAATTCAGAAACAGTTGAGATTACAGAAAAAGCCACTGGACAACTTGTAGCGAAAGGTATTGCAAATCACTCTACAAATGCTTATGAGTTCTCACATTTCTTACTTGTCTCTCCTCCTAAAACTTTATTGTCTCATGCTAACAACACCAACAAGATTTGGCATTAGATATTTGGCCATCTCAATTTCAAATATATGCAGCAACTCCACAATGATAAAATGGTTGAACGTTTACCCTCTGTTATAACTAGATCTTGTTCTTAGCTTATCTGTTGTTTTTTTCCTAATTTTCAACCATTGGTTTAAAATGATTTTACATTTTATGTTGATTTTAAGAATTTTTGACAATCAATAATTTTGGTTGGATTTAATGCTTTTAATGGTTGAATTATTTCATTATTTTAGTTTTAAGGTTTGTCTTTTGAGATTATTAGTTAATATGTACATCTTTAAGCTTTCAAAAACTTATAATAAAAGTTTATTCCAAGTTTTTATTTATAGTCTAACTCTCATTTTTTGAGTCCTTTGTCAAATATTTTAATGAGGAGATTCCTGTAGCAGCTTTGTTTTTCCTGTTTTTGTCATTTCCATTGGGAGAATATTATGAGGAGATGGAAATGAATTCGAGAAAACCAAAAAAGGTTTTTGTCCAAAATAGAATCATTCACAAAAAACTCTATCAGTGTTTCTACAACTAATATATTTTGAGAGATTCTAATTCATCTTTGTGGCCTATTTTCAGGGTTTGAATTATTTAATAATTTCCTGTTCTAGTCACAAATTTGCAGCACGTATTCTGATCAATTGAAGGGAAATTTTGAAAAAACCAAGAGAGGTTTTTGTTCATAACATATGCATTTAAAAAAATATCTCTCAGTTTTTATGCAAGTGTCCTGGATCGAGAGATATGAAGGGGTATTTGAGATCCAAATTTCCAGAAATTCACCAAATTTTCCCAAATCCAATTTGCTATTTTTGGGTTAATTGTTTTTAAAGATTTTGAGTTATCATGTAACCGATTGATGTAATTGTTTCAAATTTCAACCTAGAAGCTAGTTATGGAACTACTTTACTTTTTTAATGATAAAAGGAAGACAAACATACAGTTTTGGGGTGGGATTTTTCACTCAAGGAGAGGCTTTTGGAGCTTTGATTTCTCAATCTAGCACTTATAACTCTTATGTAAGTGGATGACTGTTATTGATTATATATAAAATGATAAGCCCTTTTACCTGTCATGCTTTTTCATTTCTGATCTAGTTGATTGCCCAGTCTACAATTTCATTTCTTGTTTAAAGGTTTATTCATGTAAATGCTTGTAGCCCGTGGGTGGAATTAGTATTTCATGTGTAATGTTAATGGCTTATTGGGATGTGCTTGATTCTCAGTTTATCCAACTTGCATGATTCAGTTCTGTATTAGCTTGTGGATGTTTATTTGCTCCTTACTGATGAATTTTTTAAAACCAAAACCCTAAAAACCTGTTTTACTTAATTTTATTTATTGAGATTGTGTTGGCTTGTTCTTTAGTAGTCTGAGAACAATTTCTGGCACTAACATCTTTGGCGTCATTGCCAGGGAGGAAGCTGAAATATATCTTCCCTGGGATATCATTATTCATATGATTTTGAGAGGTGAACAAAGTCAGAAAATATTTTAAACTACAATTTTTCACCGGCGACTCCACGATTAAAGATTCCACTGGAAGGATAATTTTGTTGACAGAAAAATGAAGAAGCCAAATGGAAATACTGGGTATCTGCGTGTTACTTTCCTCCATGAGGTTTTGTCTTATTCATCAGTTCTTTCCTATCTTTCCCATTGCATGTCAAAATAATTATTTTTTGTTTTGTCTATTCTGATGATCATAAACCTTCAAGTACATATCCCTCTTTGGAAGAATAAAGTCTGAATTCTTCTTGTTTTATTGATGTTGATCCTATTCCTTCATTTGAAATACATGTGCATCGTGATATACATATACCCATATCTCTTGAAGCTGATTATTCTGGTCATCTTGTAGAGAATAAATCTAATCTATTACCTTCTACCATCATTGCTGAAACTTGCGAACATCTTGTTGAACCTCATTTTCAACTCACATATTTTCAGTGTAGACTCAGACAGAAGATGTTTAAACCTCTTAGGCTACCATCTCTCTTACATCCTCACCCTTCCTACTTTGTTGAATATCTTCCCCATTTTATTGGAAAAGACCATATTACAGCAGAGAAGCATTTAGAATATTTTCATAATTTCATTGATAATTTTGAAATTATGCATGAGGATGTTGTCATGAGGTTATTTTCGAAATCCTTTGCTGGAGATGCTGGGTTTTGGTTTTGAAATTTAAAAGTTGATTCAATTGGATCGTGGGAAGAGTTACATGATGTCTTTTTGAAGTATTGGGGTAAGAATAAATCTTATGATCAATTTCTTTCTGAATTTTATAGCTTGAAATGAGAGAATGATGAGCCAATTACTAAATTTAATTGGAGGTTTCAAAGTTTTTATATCAGTATGCCTCCGGAAATCAGGCCTTCAAAAAAACTTGCTATGGTATATTATGTTATGGCTCAACATTCAGATCTTGTCTTTTTCCTGTTAGAAAGGAAATCATCATCTTTAAGACAATTGTTTGAGGATGCAAAAGGAGTGGAGGAGAACATCCGAGCTTTCAAAATGCTTCAAGATCATGCTCATGTTGAAGATATACAAGCTATGAACATGAAGAAGAACATATGTATCATTCAGATTTAAGGTAGTTTTCTTCATCATTTTCAGATTTTCATATGAACAAGGTATAAATGATGCTTGTATTGATTCTTTATATCACTTTGCTGACTTTTTCGATGATAATATACTTTCAATGGATTATAGTAGAAATTTCTTAGTTCCTGCTATGAGATTATCATGTTATGAAGAAGAAGTTGTTGCTCTTCAACCTCTTACTATTGATATAAGAAATAAGTTGTCATTCTTGACTTATGGTCACTTTCAGAATTTTATTTGTTCAAGTTTTGATCAAGGGTTTTATTTGAAGGTCGAGAAGCAGTTTGAAAAGCCCTTGGTTTCCATTCTTGATCCAAATTTTAAAAAGAACAACAATGGAGAGGAAGAGAATGCTTCACTTTATGCTGAATATAATGAAGACATTGAAGTTTTAAATTATAAATTTCATGATCCCGTGGCTTCTTGGATGGAGTTGTATTTTTCAAAGGTTTCTAATGCTCCAGCTTTTGGCATACTTTCCATTTCCAGTCATAAGTATCAGCTGCCTACAGACTCTTTATTGCATTTATCACATCTTTTGTGGGTTTTCTCAAATAGTAGCATGCATGGAATTATGATTCTCAGTCAAACGGTTTCTTGGCTTCACTATAAGTATGATTACACTTGATTGGGTTGTTTCCTCCGATTAGAAGTAGGAGTAAATAGAAGAATAAGCTCGCTATACAAGCATGTAGATTCTTTTTAGTATGCTGGTTTGTAGCAGTATTTTGTCATTTCAGAAGTATGTGTTCAGATTTTGAGAAAGTTGCAGAGATTTGGTAAATGACTCCATCACCCAATGAATAAGGAACAAGGTCTACAGGTTCTTGAAGCCTCACATGGAGGACTTCATCCCGCAACAAGAGCCAGATGTTATAACTAGATCTTGTTCTTAGTTTTTCTGATGTTTTTGTCCTAATTTTCAACAGTTGGTTTGAAATGATTTTACATTTTATGTTGATTTTAAGAATTTTTGACAATCAATAATTTTGGTTGGATTTAATGCTTTTAATGGTTGAATTATTTCATTATTTTAGTTTTAAGGTTTGTCTTTTGGGCTTATTAGTTAATATGTACATCTTTAAGATTTCAAAAAATTATAATAAAAGTTTATTCCAATTTTTGATTTATAATCTAACTCTCATTTTTTGAGTCCTTTGTCAAATATTTTAATGAGGAGATTCCTGTAGCAGCTCTATTTTTCCTGTTTTTGTCATTGTCATTGGGAGCAGATTACGAGGAGATGGAAATGAATTCGACAAAAGAGGTTTTTGTCCACAATAGAATCATTCACAAAAAAACTCTCTCAGTTTTGCAACAACTGTTATTGTTTGAGAGATTCGAATTCATCTTTGTGGCCTATTTTCAGGGTTTGAATTATTTAATAATTTCCTGTTTTAGTCACAAATTTTCAGCACATATTTTGATCAATTTAAGGGGACTTTTGAAAAACCAAGAGAGGTTTTCGTTCATAACATATGCATTTAAAAAAATCTCTCTCATTGTTTAAATAGGTGTCCCGAATCGAGAGATATGAAGGGGTATTTGAGACCCAAATTTCCAGAAATTCACCGAATTTCCCCAAATCCGATTTGCTATTTTTGGGTTTGTTGCCTCCTTTCACACACCTGGGTCACGTGGCAGAAATATTCAAGCCACTTGGTGTGTCCTTGGGGGCAAGTCTCGAGTCAACGCTGTCACCTTGTTCTTGACTCCTCCATTTAGGCTCAACTCCTAACGAAGCAAAGGGGGGTAGACCCTACTAAGTTACTAAAACCAATTACTTAGTATGGTGATGTTAAACTGAATGAGTTACTTAGGAGTTTGAAATTTAACCATAAACAATCAAAGATGACAAGATACAAAAATGAGCGCACGAAAGCACAATGTTGAGACACAATATATATATATATAGCAAGAAAATAATCAGTGCCTTAGAATGGAGTCAAAATAAAATCAATGTACTTGCATGTGCTTGGAGTGAATGTTTTGCAATTGCCTCTTGGTACATTTTTAATTAATGTGAGGTGTGAGTTGATTAAAATTAGGCGAAGGGGTGGACTCCAAATATACCCGAGAGTACTTAGAGTATGTCCAAAACTAAACCTTCATGACTACCCGCAAGGAATATGTGGGTTGAATGGATTCTCTCGAGCTATTGTTCATAACACACCCATTAGGGCGTGACAGAGATTGGCACCCCGAGGTCACTTTTCAGAAGTTCCCACTTCCTTTGGGTATTTTGCCACCGTAATGGTTTGGTCTAGGTGTTGGATTTTCACCTGATGGTTTGTCAATTTGGGAGAGTGATTCCTAATTATTCTAGTCACTCAGATGCTTTTGATACAGGTTGACTGATTGGACAAACTGCATCCAAGTGCAGAGCATACACACCGGAGTCTTGTCAATTTTAGTAAATTTTAAAAAAGGGTGTTCTTGTTAAAAGGAAAACCATCCAGGAACCTCTTTCGATCCAAGTGGATCTCAATCAGGGAATCAAGGAGGGGTTAATTTTATAATATCTGAAGAAACAAATGATGAAAAGGAAAACACAGATACACAATTCCGATTTTCTAATTAGTCCTACCATGCATCTCTTTCCCCTTTCGGGTCAATCGGGAAGTCGTGGGGTAAGTATTAAGATTACTTTGAAATATCAAATATGGAATATGAAATTGATAATGAATCAAAGTATACTACCCTGTAGGATAGAGCTATGCTAATTTGAAAATATATGAACAAAAAGTAAAAAAGTGACACCAATGCAAATCCCCCCAAGGGGGATGGTGAATAGGCTCGAAAGAGCCTATTTGAAAGGACCTTTTCTATTTATTAGCAGCGACTTAAAATAACAACAAATTAAAATTGATGCACTTTGGTCCTTGTTATCTGGGATCCAAAGGCTTACAACAAGCTTGTAAGAAGCTAGAATTAAACAAGGTGGTGGGGAAAGCTTCCGGGAAGCACTGATTCATCCAAGAGTTGGAATTTTGGCAGAGTCTCCTTCTCTTTTTTGTTGGACCTGCTAAAAAATAGTGAGCAATCAAAATCAAATGTGCCCAAACACACTTTGAAAGTGTTTTGGGTTACTACACTAGTTACCGAAAAAAAACTTAGGTAAAATTTTGTTAAGTTGGGGTAATCTAGTTTTGCAAAAGGAACCAAGGAAAGCAAGATTTTCTTGGGATATTGGCTTGATGTTTGGGAATCCAATAAGATGTGCACTTTTGTTACAGAATATGAAACTTTAAAGTACAGCAAAGGAAACTACCTTAAAATCAAGCTACAAATTTTCATTAAAATGCTTGCAAAAAGAGGATAATCGATCTCTTAAAATATAACTTTATATGTGAAATGGAACTGAGATCTAAACTTAAGAAAGCATTTTACTAACTAGATCTATATGTAATTTTCTTAATGAGACAGCTCTAAGCAATAAGATTCCTTAATAGTAACCAGTTTGAAGAACATTTAATATTTTTGAAGGAGGAAAAGGAGAAGAGAAGTGCTTATTGCTGAAGCAGATATGCAAAGGAAACTTGTTAGTGAAGCATCAAGGGGCACAATCTTCGCAATCTTTGTTGGAAAACCAATGGAATCAAACATGAACCACAGATCTTCCTGCAAACAAAACCATTAAATCTGAAGATACATGTGAGAAGTAGATGATACAGCATGCAAATAATGTTATTTAGCATACAGATATTAGCTCATTCAAACATATGTAGCAAAATAGAAGTAAGTAAGCTTACTTACAATGATCTATCCCTATGATTCCAATAACCATTTAGGCAGACAACAGTTAAGTGCAAAAATTGAAAAAATAGCAGTTTCACCTCAAATGCAGCATGATAATGATGATCCACACATGAAAGGTACTCCACAATTGAGCCTCCAAAGCTTCTCTTTATTTCAACAAATGATGATCAATACACAATTACAATAGCAAGCCCTTCAATCCAGCTCTAACTAGCTTGGAAGAGGAAGCTTCTGCCTGGATATATACAAAAACTAGGAGATCCAGCCTAGGGGGGGTGCAATTCCCAAGGAGACAGATCAAATTAGCTGATGGAGAGTCAATTAATGCAGATTTGAAGCTAAAATGAGCCTACTTGTCAACTGGGGGCCTGATTGAGCTAACACATCAACCCATAAACCGACACATCATTCCACAGAGCATCCAGGAGAGTCCACATGTGTGGAGGAGAGAGAGAGGGTGCAATTCCCCATAAAGACTGCTGAAGATCAACTCTAGATCTGATTTGATCACCTCCTTTAGTCAAGGATTTGTCATATCCAGTCAATCTGCTTCAGATCTAACTGATGTCAATCAAATCGGCTGAGAATCCGCTGATCTATGATTTTGGATTTGCTTCATTATTCATCAATTTATTAATTAAAATAATCAATAATTGATTTTTGGGGCTTTTTGACCTGAGTGATGGAAAATCACTCAAAACTAGTAAAAAGTGGGTCCATGGGTTTACATGGTGCTCTTAACTTGAAAATGAGCACCTACATGACTGAAACTGATTATTCGGCCCACTTTTATTACAAAATCAATTTTTTCAATTAAACTATTAAAAAATAGCCTAAATTTTGGAAAAATTAAATCTTAATAAAAAACACTGAAAAAACTAAAAAATTGAAAAATTGAAAAAACCTAGGGGGACTTAGACATGTTCATATGACTCAACCATGATGTCTAGCATGTTTAAACATTGTCACATAGACTCTAATAACCTCAATAGGTCTAAATGCCAAGCTGACCACCCCAACTTTGGAGGTATGGAGTGAAAAACTCAGAAATTATCAGTCGTTTATTCAACAACCAATAATAACCAAGGAAAAAACACCCTGGGCTAATCAGATTGACAAATAAAGTCTAAGAGACCGAGTCTTTTATAGACACTATCATGCTAGAACATTTATTACAATTCCCCCATGGGGTATGAACATGTGATATAGTACAACAATCACTTCCCATAAGTACTTCCAAAGGTCTTCTGAAGTTTGAACAAGTTAACCCTGTCTGATTCACCAGGCTCACTTGATAAAAAACCACTAAGTAAAACTTAGGTGGTAACAGGGTTAATTGTCTTTAAATATTTTGAGTTATAATGTAACTAATTGATGTAACTGTTTCAAATTTCAACCTAGAAGGTAGTTGTCGAACTACTTTAATTTTGTAATGATAAAAGGAATACAAACATACAGTTTTGGGGTGGGATTTTTCACTCAAGGAGAGGCGTTTGGAGCTTTGATTTCTCAAGATAGCACTTATAACTCTTATGTAAGTGGACAACTGTTATTGATTATATATAAACTGATAAGCCCTTTTACCGGTCATGCTTTTTCATTTCGGATCTGGTTGATTGCTCAGTCTACAATTTCATTTCTTGTTTAAAGGTTTATTCATGTAAATGCTTGTAGCCTGTGGTTGGAATTATCATTTCATGTGTAATGTTTATGGCTTATTGAGATGTGTTTGATCCCCAGTTTATCCAACTTGCATGATTCAGTTCTATGTTAGCTTGTGGATTTTTATTTCCTCCTTGCTGATGAAGTTTTTAAAACCAAAACCATAAACCAAAACCCTAAAAACCTGTTTTACTTAATTTTATTTATTGAGATTGTGTCGGCTTGTTCTTTAGTAGTCTGAGAACAATTTCTGGCACTAACACCCTCCATCCAAACTTCCAATGGAGTATGTGCTGGTTGCTTGGTAGGTAAGCATCCAAAAAAGAAGTATGGTGTTTGGAAGGCACATAGAGCTGCCTCTATACTTGATTTGATACATAGTGATGTAGCTGGACCTATTCCCACAAAATCCATTAATGGTTACAGCTACTTCCTCACCTTTATTGATGATTGTTCTAGGTACTGCTGGATCTACTTCCTGAAACAAAAATCAGAAGTTTTTGGGACTTTAAATTTTTTAAGGCCATGGTTGAGAACAGTTTCAATAAGAAGATCAAGTCAATAAGATCTAATAAAGGAGGAGAGTACATCAAAGGATATTTCCAGAGTTTTTGTGAGTCAGAGGGGATTTGAATGGAACACTCAGTTCCATACATACCACAACAGAATGGTGTGGCCAAGAGGAAGAAAATATCACTGAAAGAGATGGAAACATGCCTTCTCCATGCCAAACATCTACCTCCTTCTCTTTGGGCTGAAGCAGTAAACTGTGCTTCATATTTGCAGAATAGGGTGCTCCACAAGTCAGTGGTTGGGGCCACTCCATTCAAAGCACTGCATGGGCATAATCCCAATGTATCTCATCTAAGAGTTTTTGGTTCCAAATCTTGGGCCAGAATACCACTTGACAAGAGGAAGGCCTTCCAATCCCAAAGTAGTGAATTCATTTTGTTGGGATATGCAAAAGATGCAAAATATTACAAACGTATGGAGGTTGCAACCAAAATATGCTTCATTGAAAGGAGTTCCAGTTCAAAGAAGATCAGTTGTATGATACACCTCCAGCAACACAGGAAGGTATAACTATTTCTCCACCTATTTTTTATGATGATGATGTGCTACAGGTTTTAGATTCATATGGAGAAGATCACATTCAACATGATCCTATTATTGAGACTGAATCTCAAGAGATTCTAGATCCAGATCCAGTATCCATTCCTAATTAGAAGCCTAAACCCAGATGGGATCGAAATATCCTTGATGCTGGAAGTGGTTCTAGAAATACAGAAGAAAAAAGAAGAACAAGGTCCAAGTATCAGAATGAACATGCTACACTATCTCTCATATATTCGCTCTCTACATAATGGTGCAACAAAACTCCAGGTCGATACTACTCGATGATGGCGAATGATCAGCTACATGGCCCACAGAAACAGAAACTTGATCATTCCCTACCTTCACCATCCAGAAGAGACAAACTGAGTCATCAGTTCAGAAGTACATTGAGAGGTCCATAGATGGACCATGCTACTGCATAGAGTTGCAAATTTGTAGCAGTGTTTTTTCTCAAGTTATTTTTCTAAGGAGGAAGCTTATTTCTTCTAAAGATAGCTTACAGTTTTCTATTTCTGCTTATTGTGGGGGGGGGGGGTTTCCCATGAGGTTTTCCCCTATTTCCTTGTTTGTAGTAAGAAATATTTTTTTACTGTCCTTTTAGATTGTATTTGGGTGACATATGGTCTTGTTACCAGGGCCCACAGTTGTTCAAGTTAGGATTCAATGGGGGTGTTAGGATTATTAATCCTCCCTTGACCATACTTTCTATTTATATTATTTAGCATAACTTAGGAACCTTAATTAATCATTTGGGTCCACTTGGCCTAATGGGGCCACATGTATCAGTTACTAGAGTGTGGGAAATAGTGCTAGAGGTTAATTACCACTTACTGCATGTGCATGCATCAGTTTAGGTGCCTCCTAGACCAATCCCTACATTTTAGGAGCCATTGAGATTCCAACACCAACCTCCATCAGTTAGGTGGAGTTGGAACTAGTTAGTCTTATTTAGCTTTTAGTTACTTTTAGTTAGATCACAATCTGTTAGCTAGCGCTAGTTATGCATGGCTAATGTATGCCTGCATGTGGAGTAGGCATCTTTTCCCACCTACCACACTCAGTTGCACTGAGTTAACTAGTTATTACTGATTGTATGAGTTGGTTGGACATCTGGAAGTTGATATTTTGGACTCTGATATTGATTGAGACACCATGAGTTAGCTAGTTAGTTAGGTACAGTAAGATCCATTTGGTAGATTCGAATTGCTCCCTAATGCATTCGAATTCTTCCTATGTAAACTATTGTAACACTGGATTTAATGAATGACAATGATACTATAATTACCTGAGCTACACTCATTTGTTTCCTGTGTGGTTTGTTTTGTTCAATGTGTATCTTCATTCTCCTTTTATTGCAATCATAATTCATAACTAATTGCTTGAAGATCTAAATGGCACAACAATTCTAATAACCTAATCTTCGATAAAAATAAAGATGACATTTTTCTCCATGATCTAAAAAATGAACCGGTTCCTTTATCTAGCATGGAGAAAATAGAAAATATCTACCATAATTTTGCTACAACCCTCTCGTCGTCCATTAATAAGTTTTCCATTGAATTATCGACTAAAACGAGCAATAGTAGTACCAACCCTTGGTATAATTAAGAGTGTAAAGATGCGGGAAAATAAATTAAGCAAGCTACTACAGATTCGATAAAAATGGAAAAGATAAATCATTACAAAAACTTAATTAAAAGAAAAAAAGGAATTATCTAATTAAAAGGTGGGAAAATCTCCTACACCTCTCCAAGGTGGCTCCTAAGAAATTCTAGAGGAAAATTCTAACTCGTATAAGAAAAGAAGACAATAAAATTGCTTTAAAAGATTGGAATTCCTATCTTAAAAAGCTTTATGAATCCCTAGATATCAGAGATAACATTCAAACCCTTTTTACAATGAAGGAATTTTTCTTGTTAAAAGACATATATTTTGGGGTTAAGCACTTAGAAAATGGAAAATCCAAAGACATTGAAGGCTACCAAGCGGAAATCTTAAAAATTGGAGGGCCTGTACTCATCCCGCACATCCACAAACTCTTTAAGCTGGCAGTCGAGAAAGGGTTTCCTACACCTTGGAGTCAAAGCCTCATTATTCCTATTTTCAAAAGTGGTGATAAAACTATTATGATTAGCCCTCTCTTAGCTAAGTTATATGTTATTATCTTAGAAAATAATATCAATGAATGGCTAGAAATGGAAGGTAAGCGAGCTAAAGGCCAAGCGCGTTTTAGAAGGAACCATTCAACCACCGACCACATCATTACACTTAGGATCATTGCATAGGAATTCCGTAATAATAAATTTGACCTATTTTGTTGCTTTGCGGATTTTAGAAAAGCTTTTGATATAGTGCTTAGAAATAACCTATGGAATAAGATAGAGGAGCTTAAGGTTCCTTTTGAGTTGAGAGATGTCGTGATAAGGTTATACAAAAAGTTCATTGCCAAGTTTAAGAATAATGAGGGGTGGAAACATATATAAATTGTAATATTGGAGTTAAACAAGGTTTCCCCCTCTCCCCTACCCTTTTTGGCATTTACATTGATAAGATAGAAAAGTGTCTAGAAGAAGTACGTTGTGCCAGTAAAATCTTAGATGGGATAGTTATCATCCTCTTACTTTATGCTAATGATATTGTTATTATGGAAATGTTTCCTTTTGATCTCGATAAGCAATTAGGAATTATTAAATGTTTTTTTTCTAATATGGGTATTCCTGTTAACATCGACAAGAAAAAACTCATGATTATAAAGTCTAATGAAAGACACCTATGCAAATTTTATTTATGATAATAGAAATCTAGAGGAAGTGACTTCTTATAGGTATCTTGAAATTCATATCCATCACAAGAATAATTGGAACTACAGCGTTGAGAAAATGATTAATGGAGGGTGAAAAGCCTATTTTGGTCTTGAAAATAACTGTAAATCAACCAATGTAGTCATGTGGGATAAAAATAAGTTTCTCTTTGAAAGTCTTGTCATCCCTTTTATCTTGTATGGTTGTGAAGTATGGGGGTGCAACATTTATAGAGAATATTGGAGGAATATTGGTCAAATCTTGAAGCGGTTTATAACTTATAACCTCAAAATTAAAAGCAATACACCTTATCCTATTCTCCTCACATAAGTGGGTCTTTCCCCCATGGAGAGCACGACTATGAATAGGTACTTGATGTACAAGCATAAGGTAAATAACATGGGAAACATGAGACTTCCTAAAATTTATTTAAACTCAATTCAAAACCAGCTACGACTCAAGTGGTGTTGGTGTAAAGATACCATGGCTTGGTTAAACCATTGGAACTATTACGGAGAAAAATTCCTATGGTTTGGGGTAGACCACAAAAGACTGTATGAAAATAGAAATAAACCCATTTCCATATGCAATAGAGATAAACTAATATAACACTAAGGGATAGAAGGCGTACCTTATTCCGGAAGGTTGTAGTAGATCCCCATTGGGATTTTCAACCATACTTTCCCATACAATACATTCTCAACACCAACGAAATATACAAGCATGATATATATTAAGTGTTATTCCTACTCTAGCATATATAAAACCAATATATATAAATCGAAGTAACTACATCCATTGATAAAGAAAATTCATAGTGACACAACACAATGGACGAGAAATGGATATTTCTATTGATTATAAACAAATATACAAGTGAAAAACTCTGTCGGCAACTCCTCAAAATGGATAAACCGAGTCCTCCACTTGGGACTCCACCACTTCAATCCTCCATATCAATGGCAAGCTCACAAGACAATGGCAATCTTGGAAAGAGCATCGATGGCTTCTCAAAAGGACAAAAGGATGCAGACTCAAGCATGTATGAATGGGGCACAAATACACTATAATTTCATTGCTCTCATAAGTTCTCCTCCCTAATGTATCCAAGAGGTTCAATATATATCCCTTCAATAGGAAGTGAAGGGTCGAGTCAGAGTGTTTCCAGGCATATGGAAGGCCAATAGTCAAGCTATTCATGACTCATTGAGGAAAACTCCAAAATATTTTATTTTTGGGAACATTTCTCGATGTACACGAGTCATAGTGGGACAAGCTACATGTACACATGATATGTAAGCTTGTGACCAGTGTATACCAATAAATAAGGATTTTTTAATGTATTTCTTGGATCATAAAAGTTCATTTTGAGCAAAGGGGGTCCAAAGAGTCTGCATAGGGACATGGAAGGCCATAAATACATGATCTACCAAGTGTGGTAAAATCAGCTATAATAGATTCCCCCTAATGTGTGAGGTCAGAGGGGTAACATGATAGTTGAAATACATTGTACCAATCCCAGAAGTGGAGTAGTGAAGACCGAGGTGGAAAAACCAAACACTCATTAGTACAATACAATGATACATCTCAGCATGTGACTGCAAATATGAAGTGTAGCAGTCTTGGATACAGAATAGTACAATGGCCATGAATAGAAATAATAGACATATGTCACATGTGGTCATCACCATGTACAATATATAGTGAAATTAGATCTCCATACTGAATGAAGACATCTGATAGAACACTGGAATATGGGCACGAGAGATGTCATTTCATGAATACTGGCACAATTAAGGAGGTAGCATATATGGAATTCCACCAGGTTTGGAGGTCTTCTACACAAACTGATACTAGTACATGTCCCTTCACACAAATATAGGTGTCAATGTTGAACATGATGTACCATCATCTAATTACCGATCATTAATGTATAGCATTAACAGATGCGAGATATCCCACCGATAATGATAATGGAATCAAGGTACAGAGTGCAATCAAACAAGTGGGAATAAATGTGTTGAGGTCGAACACTTGAGAGAATCCATCGATTAGGGGACATTGATGTATTCCCAAAACTATCAATGGCAAGAGAACCTGCCACTGATGACTGCAAGTCTCAAGGAACTAAATGGAATCTATACTCCTATTCCATAATAGATGATATGAATTCGATGGAATGGAATCTGCTGGAAGGAGGGAATTAAGGCATCCCCCATCAACCAACCCGAGGTACTTAGCAACACTGGATAATTTGGAAGAACTCATATGAACAAGATGTGCATGAACTAGTAACTGTATCATGAATGACTGACATGCAAAGAAAATATAACTAAGGAATTCCCGACTCAAGCTAAGACTTCCTTCGAACAAGAGCATAAGGCAGATCGAGACTAATAGGAAACATAGACTCAACATGAAAAATAGGAAAACCCTGTGACATAGGAGGAATCGATAGAGGCTCCATAGGGATTGGAATCATAACCAGTCGATGGAGAAAAATCAAAGTAACAAATACATATCTTAAATTCATACTAATAACACAACTAATGGATGGAATATACAGTGCTCTGTTCGAAGGCGACACGACACGAAAACTACCAAAGTAATATCGTTTCTCATCCAGCTTTTTATGTTTTTTAATTTTTTTGGTCTTTTTCATATTGGAAAGCTTGAAAAAGAATAAAATTTCTTATATTACAAACTAGGAGAAAACGAGTGTCACAAGAAAGCAAACTAGTTCCAAGCAGTGGAACATACCTATGCTCGATGCAAGGAATAATGTGTGGGATAAGGACACTCAAAGGGATGTCTCCTATGGGTATTGGTTGATCAAGATGGAAAATATTTATGAAAGGCTCTACTTGGATGGAATTGAGGCAATATCGGTCTATAAGGATCATAAAACTAAAACAGTGAGCCAACATGAGGCTTAATACAACAAATAAATGTATGAAATGGAATTACAACTTTATATAAATGGGAGTCCCTGTGGGATATTGCCAACATAAATTTCAAGAAAGAGTATGAGGTTCTTACTCAAAGACATGGTGTTGTAATCTCATGGATCATAAATAATTACCAATAATACACATTTATAAGCATACAGAAATATCAGAGACAAGAGATAAGAACACAAGAGTAAGAATAATAGATTATACTATAATAGCTGAGTTCATACAATACACAGAACTGAACTGAGTTCTTCACTGGTTCAACAGCCTAATATATATGATTTACAAATGGTTACAAATAACTACCTGTTGGTTCGGTCAGCTGACATGACCTTAGGTGGCTGACCTAATATCTAATTAGTCGATCGATCGACTTAGTTGGCTAGTCGACTTAGTCGGTTGGTCGACTAGCTCCTCCAACATCTCTCCCATGAACAAAACTATTCTTCGTCCCAAAGAACAAGGGAGGTACTCAAAAAAATCTTTGGCTATATAAGTAGTTATTTCATCTGTTTATTATTTTATGGGTTGTGAAGTCGGATGATCGGTCATTTCTATACACAGACTTCGATAATTGCTTCTGCTATCATAGCCAACTGATGTTGGAATTATGTCCAACTTTGCAATACTTTTTGGATTTCGATTGTTAATGCTGTAAGGCTTGACAATTTCGACATATTTTCTTAAATGGAAAGGTCTGCTATCCTTTCCATTACGGGACCCAAAAACTGGTCTTTTTCTTCTGCCATCTCCAGAACTCATTTCATTTGCAGATATATGATATCTAGTTTGTCTAAGCTCGAAATTTCCTATTGCACCCACTAGTGTGCTTTTCATTCGAGCTTCTATAGTTTGTTTGTCTCAAGCATGATTTGATTTTCAATGGTGCTCCTGAGTGCTTCTTTCATGCTCTTCCTCTTCTCCAGTGCTTGGATGTCTTGTCATGTGTGTTGGGTCTACTAGAATACTTGCCCATAATAAGCAGGCCAGTCCTGTAGTACTCCTTCTGTGATGACCAAATCCTCCATATGATATTGAAGAACTTTGAAAGCTTCGAAGAAATATGTATGCTATTGCATCGGTAGTCGAGTTGTTTCTTGTTTTTCTCTTCTCTGCTATTTTGCATCTGTGTCTGTAGTGTCAACACCACATTTTCGAACAGCTGATAGGATTTCTCTAGTGGCTTGTCGGTGTCGACCTCTGTTGGTCCTGGTATCATAGACTGCGCAAGGTTTCTGCATTTATTTAGGAACTCAACTTGTTCCTTTTCCTTGTCATCGAGCTCCTTGTGTCTATTCTAGCTCCTTGTCTTTGCTTCGATGGCCAGGGTTTCCAGAAGTTGTCCCAACTCTCCATCCCTTATCTTGGTTGCATCGACTGCAGTGGTCGACCCAAGTTGGCTTATATGAACCGTTGTCACCTGGGGATGACGGTCCCTTTTCTTTCTATCTCTCTTCTTCTTATGCTTTTGATCTGCTTGCTACTGTACTTGTGTACCTATAAGAGTGAGACATTCGAGCACTAGGTTATTTGGTTGTCAACCTCCAGTGGTGAGGGGAACTTCTAGTTGGGTCTGTGGGATGAGTGTTGCTGTTGGGTGTGTATCTGGTGGGTTTTGTACAAATGGTCCATATATAGATGTTGTTGGTACTGATGGTTGTGGTGGAGGTGGTTTAGGTGCAGCTGGTTCGGTTGCAGGTTTTGGGTTGGGGGGTGGTGGTGGTGATGGTGAATGGTTGGGTGTGATTGGAGTAGTGGGAATGTGGTTGGGTGATGGGTCATCGATCTGTGGGGGTGAACCTTCCGAGATGTCGAAGAATAGTTCCATCAATCTCTTGATTGATTTCATCCATGTTCTCTTCTTCCTCATTTCATGTCAGTTCATTAGCTGGTGGAGGGTTGTCGATGTAAGTTGGGATGATGGATGTAGTTCGACTTGCAACAACTTCAGCTGTCTTGTTGGGGTTTCTTGTAAATGTTGATTTTAAAGTTGCCACATTCCTTAGCCTTTGGGGTATTTGGCCCGATTGAGGGATGGGTAGTCTAGATCCACCAGTTTCAAACATAGGCACTTTGGTGGTGATATTTTGTACCGAAGTGAGTAACTCAGGAAATTTTTTAATGTACGCTTGGAAGTCTCTGTCGCGGTTGAACCTTTCCTTCAAGGTTTCTGGCATAGCATTTTTGCATATGTTGACTGGGCTTATTGAAGGAAGCTTTGGATTTTCTTCCTATGTTATTTGAGTCGGAGATGGAGGTGGAGGTGTTGACACTAAGTCGACAACATTTTCGGTCGTGGAAGTGTTTGTGCTTTTTTCCTTTTTCGACCGACCTTGTTGTGCTCTTGCTTCAACAAACTTTTGGAACTGTGCTTCCACCGGGATTTTATTTGCTGCAACGTCTTCTATGATGTCGATGTCTATGGCTACTAATTCGTCTTCATCTTTTGATGATTCCACAATGACAATCTTATGCTTTCCCTTCCCCTATCCTTGTTCCTGGACTTTTCACCTCTTCCTTGAAGCTGCTATTTCCTTTATTAGTTTGCAGATGTTTTCTTTGGTTATAGCATATTTGGGGTTTTTAGTTTCTATGTTGACCTCTGGTCCTTCTTCTCCCCCCTGTTGTTGATTTGGGCCAACATTTTTCTCAGCTAGTTTGATTACTTGCTGTAGTGTCTGTGTCCCTTCCGTTTGGGCTGTCGGCGATATAATAGTAATCTGCAGTCGACTAGTGTCTTCTGTGGGTGTTTCCTCCGACACAAATGTGCTGATGTATCGCCGAAGTTCATAGTCTTCTTCTTTTTCTTGGTCGGTGAGTGGTTCTTCTATTGCTAGGGTTATTTCTTTGACTTTTGCTGGTATCGACAATTTCGTACCACATTGTCGAGCTAGCTCCCTGAAGATCTCTTCGACTGTTGGATAGTAGTCGAGAGTATTTGCTTTTTTTTTAGCACCCTGCATATACCATACTATAGTATGGTCCATTTCCAGACTTTATAAGATGTTTTGGGGCACCCTCCATCTGGTTGTTTGGATTTTAAGCTATTGGAACCAGATTTCCAATAGCAATTTTCCATTTGCCAATTCTTTTAGTGTTCCAGTTTGGGTGAATGGATTGAATATCCACATATGGAATCTTGCAGGTTCTTGGAACTACTTGTCCCTGACAGGGCACAAGTAGTCCATTACTATCCATATTATAAGGCATGGGAACCTTATAATCCCTCCTGACTCCTGACACTTCTCACAGATCCCTTTGAGCATGTTGACGACATACTCAGCCCAATTATATATTTTCCCTGTGTCGGCAATGGTATCCAATACCTCTAACATGTCCAATTTTAGGTCACTTCCTTGAACTATGGGTGTAAGACCCGTTGCTATGATTTTAGCCACAATTTGTGGCATTCGGGCTTGTATTTAGCTAATCATTAACCCTTTTGAGTTTTTTCCCAATGGTGATCCCATAAGTTGTTCTACCAGTCCTTCTTTTATGCCGACTAGTACTAGGTCACCATGGTTGAATAAACCAGTTAGTTTATATATTACTTCATCAGATATTTCGACTGGCTTGTCAAAGTATAATTTGTCGTTATGGTATCGTCTGATGATGAATTTAACTACTGTTTCCTTTGTACCTCCAAAACTTGCCATGAATGGTGTGTTCATGTAGCTCATGATAGTACTGTGGTTTATCTTCTCCACAGCTGGTGTTATTTTCTTGTTGACATAGGCCCATTCCTTGATCTCAGCCCATGTTTTTTCCCATGAGGTCTCTTGAACCTTGGCATTCTTTATGTTCCTCAACCTCCTCATTAATGGGGTCTTAGCAGATTGTAGTTCCTTAGTCTTGGTTGCGGCTCTGGTTTGTTTTGGTGCCATTCTGTTGGTTCCGTGTTTGATTTTTCTTAGGGTTTATTGGTTCTCAGTTTTTTGTTTGCTCATTTTCTCTCGTCATTCAAAATACTGTAACTGATCCTATTCCTATCCAGTATTTATAGGAGATGCGTTTGACGTCTTTGTCAATATGTGTATTAATGGCAGACATGATGGTCCAGCGCGATCACTTGAGTTTGCATTAATGGTGATTTGATTTTTCCGCTCATAGTCATGAAGGTGTGATGTGAATTTCAAGGTTGTTGGTTGATGTCGATCGTGTGAACGGTCGATGGTGGTATGTCAATGGGTGTAATGTCGACTGTTGAAGCATTGATTTCCTGGCATCTTGGTTTTATGATATTGGTTCTGTTTTTTATTTTTTTTTCTTCAGATTTTTATAGTTTTTGTTTAACCATTATGGTCGTTATATGTTTTTTTTTTGAATTGTTTTTAGTTTTTGTAGCGCTTTAGTCGGGCTTCATTAACGAGTTTCCGAAATACTATGCCTTGTAACGTCCGTAGTTGGACTGATCCGTTGGCATGAATCTCTTTGAAAACATAGGGTCCCATCCATTCTGTATGTAGCTTTTTGGGTTTTCCTTTTACTCGACTGTTGTATAATACATCCAAGTCCCCTACCGACAGGTTCTTGTTTTTGATGTTACGATCGTGCCATGCTTTTTGTTGTTGTTTCTGGCTTTCTTGATGTTGTAAAGCGATCAGTTGATGTTCTTCCAACTTACTTAATTGCATCAGTCAGTCTTTTCTTCCTTGTTCAACATCAACATGTAAAATCTTTGCGATAATAGGTGTCTGTTGTCGAAAATGTAGTGGAACTATTGCTTCTTGTCCATAAACTAGTCGAAACGGTGTTTGGTCGGTTGAATGCTTGTATGCTGTTCTATCTACCCATAGTACTGCAAGTATCTTTTCATCCCAGTTGTCTTTGTTGGTGTTACATATTTTTGTTAATCCTTTTGTTAATGTTTTGTTAAATGCTTCAATTTATCCATTCGACTGAGGGTGGTAAGCTGTACTCCGACTGTGGTCGATTTGGAACTGATCTATTAGTGTTTTAATAGTTTTATTAATTGTGTTCCCTGGTCACTGATTAAGGTCATTGGACATCCAAATTGGGTAATGATATTTTCATAGATAAATTTGGCAGCTATCTCACTGGAACATGTGTCGACCGGTTTTTCCTCTGCCCATTTGGTTACGTACTCGACTGCAGTTATTATGTACCTTGCACCTATTCTTTTTGCTGGTATGGGAAATGGTCCTATGAAGTTGATGGACCAAATTTCAAATTTCAATCTTGGGTTTAATGATATTAATGGCATTTCTGTGCTAGGCAAAGGTCGACCTAGTCGTTGGAATTTGTCACATTGGCTTACAAACTTTTTACAGTCTTTATGAAGTGTCGGCCACCATAACCCTGACTGTTGGATTTTCTTGGCAGTTGCCATCTGCTTGAAAATTTCATTCCGCTAGTACATAGTGTGCTTCATACATAATATTATTTCTTTCATGTTCTAGCACACATCTTCTGAGGATGTCGTCCAAACCCATTTTATATAAAAATCCATTTATGAGAATATATGGTGCAATTTTCATGGCTAAGATTTGTTTCTTCTTCGTACTCATGCCTTCTGGTGCTTTTCCATGTTCTAAAAACTGAGCTATTTCATCTAACTCTACCAGGACTGCTTCTATTCGAAATAAATGTGCATCTGGTAAGTCGTCTTCGACTCCTGTTGGTTCCTCTCCTATGTCGATTCAGGATAAGTGGTCGGGACCGACATTTAATTTTCCTGGTCTGACAACAACTTTGAATTCAAATTCTTGGAATAGAAGTAGCCATCAAGAAATTCTCCCATGGTGTAAGGGTTTATTGAATAGGTATTTTAGTGCTTGGTGGTTGGTATAAAATATACACGGATTAGCTAGTAGGTAGTGTCGATATTTTTGTAGTGTGAAGACCATTCCTAATGCTTCTCTTTCTGTTTTCAAATAGTTTCTTTCTACTTTATTTAATTTTCTGCTACCGTAAACTATATGATAGTGCATTCCACTGTCTCCTGGTTGATTTAGGATTGCTCCTATTGCTAGGCCTGATGCGTTGATGTGTACATGGAATTTAGTCGACCAGTTTGGAAACCTTAGGATGGGTGCTTCGACTAGCTTTCTTTTTAGTTTTTCAAAGGATATGTTGCATTCCTCTATCCAGTCGAACTCCTTATCTTCTCTTAATAGTTCTTCTAGTGGGTAAGTCATGTCTAAATAGTATCTTATGGATTTTTTGTAATATTTTGTATGACCAAGTAATACCATGACTTGTTTCGGGTTCACTGGTGGTTTTAAGTCAAGGATAATGTTTATTTTTGTGAAGTCAATATTAATTCCTTCTTTACAGACAATGTGTCCTAATAGTATCCCTATAGGGGTTAGAAATATGCACTTCTTGATCTTCAGAGATAGTTGGATTTGTCTGCATCGTTCCAACATAAGCCTTAGCCATTTGCAGTGGTCTTTTAGTGTAGAGTATATTGTCCAATCATCAAAATATACTGCCATTGTTTTGTAAATGTACTCTTGAAATGTTTTGACCACAATCCTTGAAAATACTGCAGGTGCACTTTTGAGTCCAAAAGGCATAACCCTGTAAGCAAATGAGCCAAATTCACATACGAATGTTGTCTTTTTCTGGTCTTCTTTAGCCATTGGTACTTGGTTATAACTTGAGAATACATTTGTAAATGAGTAGCATTCATGTCCTGCAACCTCATTTAAGATTTCATCTGCATAAGGAGTTGGAAATGGGTCTGTTAATGTAACTTTATTTAGCTCTTTGAAGTCGACACAAATTCTTAGCTTGGTTGGATCGTGTTTATTTGGTTGAACAACCATTGGAATTTCCCATTCTGATTGGTCAATAGGGTAGATAATACCTACTGCAAGCATGTTATCAATCTCCTTCTTGACTATCTCTTTGTATTTATGAGCTAGCTTATATGGTCTTTTCTTTATAGGTCGAACATTAGGTTTAATGTCGATCTTCATTTTAGACCTTTGAGATCCTTATAGTCTCTAGAAAATACATCCTGAAATTCTTTCAGTAGGTTTACTATCTCTGTTGTTTGTGCTTTAGTCCAGTAATATCCGATTTTTCTATTTTTGGTCGATCATCATTCGATGTGTCGACTTACTTAATTTTCACTTTAGTGTCTAACCATTCAAGTGTTTTTGTCTCATTGATTAGTCGACTCCCTTCTTTAAACTGTGAAAATTTAGCAGGAAATTCTACTGCAGTCATTCGGTCGGTGTCTTCTTTGTCGGTTGTCTCGACTTTGAGTACTGTGCGAATTTGTTTTGTCATTTTAGCATGATTTGATTTCCATTTAAAGCTTTTTCCTTCCGAATTTTCATTTTCCATCTATAGTCTTGTTGATTGTGGTATTGTCTCGGTTTGTATATTATTGCATTTTATTGTCGGTCGTTCATATTTTAGGGTTTTGTTCTCTGTCGGTTTTACAAATGTCTTGATTTGTTTTGCAGTTTTGATCAAGTTTTCATCTTGTGGTATAAAGCTGAAATCTTTGATAAAATTCTCTTTTGAGTTCATGCCATAGGAATGTTTCATCTCGAGCTTCTTCCATTTTGTACCATTTGTTTGGTAAGTCGAAGAGCACTGATGGAAATAGGTGTGGCCATGTACATTCATCCTTATACCCAAGTATTTTCTATTCTTTTTCACATATCCTTATGTGGTCTTCTAGATCTTTCCCTTGGATGAACATACGTCTTTGGGATTGATTGGTTAAATTTTTTCCTCCAAATCTTTCTATGAAGAAAGTTGAAGTTGTTGTCCATGTTTGCAGTCTTGATTGATGGGTATCCCACCATCTAAAAGCTTGTCCTATGAATTTTCTACTAGACTTTGGAGTCGACCATGTTCACCAATGTTCTTGGATACTTGCTCTATGTGCATAGCTGGTGATTCTCTTTCTTTATATCTTGGGATTTGTGTGATATTTATATTTGTTGGTTTCAGGATAGGATATTCCCTAGTTTTCTTTTCAAATATTTTTGGTATGATGGATACCACGAAGCACTGTTGGACTGGTTTCTTTTGTACTTTTTTAATTTTCCAATAGCCTCTTGCTTGTGTTTCGTAGTTCTCTACTTCCCAATCATATAATTCTGCATTTGAGTTGTACCCTACTAAATCTTGATTCCCTAAGTGTAGTTCACCATAGACATTAGGTTCTGTGTAGTCCTTGTTGTTTTGGATCTGATATAGTTGTCAGATGCCGACTTCTTCATCAATAGGTTCTATCCAAGGTTCTCCTTGGGATGGATGAATAGGTACTATGAATTTTTGTCCATTCCCTTTTAGTTTTATTCTTTCTTTGGCTAAGGATATCGATGCTTTCATTTTTCTTTCCCAAAGTCGACCTACTAATGCTAGGAAGGAGATGGATTCTTCCTTAGGGTCAATAATTTCAAAGTCGACTTTGGTCGATATTCCTTTTATTGTTGTGTCGAAATTTTTCTAGACTCCGATAGGTTCAATCAGGCCTTGGTCGGCTAATTTCAAGTATATTCTTGATTCATATAGTCAAGGTCTGCCCAACTGTTCCTAGGTGTCACGGGTCATAATTTTTACTTGTGATATGAAGTCGAGCACAACTTGTCGGACATGGTATCCTTCAATTTCTAGGTCGACAAGGGGGTCGACATCACCTTTATCTTTTTGGTTTAGGCTGCAGATATTCTTTGTTTGTTTTTCGGTGTTATTGTGTTGTTTTATTTTATACAATAAGTCGATGAATTGAGATACTGTTTTATCTTTTTGTACTAAGTGTATTAACTCTTTTACTGTGTTTTGTGGATTATCGTCCTCTTCTTCCTATCGAGCAAATTCTCTAAATACATTTGTTGCATCTTTATACAGTTGTTTTTGTTTAACTGGATCAAGATAATCATTCTTTTCTTTTATTTTGCTTATTCATGGATTATCATTCCCAATTTTTGTCCCTTATCGGGTTACTATATGTAGATTCTTTGTATTGATAATATCATGTTTTTGTACACACGACAAGACATTAACATTTTTCTTTTTATTTATTTTTTCAAGCATAGTAGGGCAATCCTCTAATGAGTGATCCCATACTCCACAACTAGTACAGAATTTTAAGTCAGTTCTGTCCTTGTATGGACAGTCTACATAATAGTGACCTTATTTATAGCACGTGAAACATTGGATGGACCGATGTGGTCGATTGTCGTGATTCCTAGAGAATCGACCTCGACCTCCATATCTTCCATGTCGATTGTTGAATCGGTTCTCATATCGATGACCATCGTACCTTTAATTATTCTGATTGTTTTGTGCTTTGTTTCGTTACTCATTATTTTGCGCGACTGCGTTAGTTTGGTAGACTGCGTGGTAGTTTTGTCGGTTTTTTAGGTTTAGGTGGCAGTTGGATGTGGCATGATTCTTTGTTTCATAGATAGCACACCAAGATGATTTACCATTTTTCATGTTAAACGAGCAATCTTTCATTGTGTGTTCTCCATGTTCTTGGAAGATGTCACAAAAACACTTTGTTTTCACAAATCGAATGTCTTGTTGGCTGATATCCCGTCGATAGTTATATTTTGAATGTCCGGCCATTGAGCATTTCATGCATTAGATGTCCTGAATCTTAAGGTTTAGCTATTTTAAATATTTCTACATGATCTCGAGCTATTCTTCCAGTCTATTATCTATGGGGAATTCTGGAAAGTCTTCATCCATCTCTAATTTTAAGGCTTTAGTCAGTGCATCTTCGTATGTTTTGAATGTCTCTAGGCTTATATGCCGCTGAATTTTCTGTGAAAGACCTGCAAGAAACCACTAAATTAGCAATTGTTCATCAATTACGTAGTCCCGTTGGCTGAGAAGATCCTTTCGGTGTTTGTCATACTCTCGAATGGACTCTGCTGGCTTTTGTGAAGTTGTTTTTAACTTTTTAGCTGCCAGATGTTTAGCATCTGGAGTTTTAAAGAAGGATAGAAATTGTGCTTTAATTTCAGCCTTGGATGCATTGAGGGTTCTCTCAAAAAAGGTCATATACCAAGTTAGAGCTCTTTTCCTCAATGCACTGGCGAACTGTACCATCTGTCTGTCTTCTGCTGTAACCTGGTTTGCCTCCAATGTCGACTTGCAGATGAACCAATGTCGTTTGGGATCTTCATTGCCCTCATATAGAGGGATATGTGCTGATATGTGATGCATTTTGGATTCGCTGTCGCTATCTTCTTCAGGAGGTGGCGATGTTGGGGGTGGTGGTGGGGGTAGTGGGATGTTTTGTTTATCTTTTTGTGTAGATGTCACGTCCCGGTCTTGACCCCGTTACATTAGATGTATATGATGTATATATTGTAATGATCATGGTGTGGAGCTAAAGGCCAAGGCCCCACCATTGATTGGTTATGCTATGTTTTGGGATTTAAATCGTCACCGATTGAATATCGGGGCGTGCGGCACATATTAAGTTTCAGCATCATGTAAATATGCATCTATAATTAATTAAAATGAACACAACCAGCTACGGCCGCGGCAACTAAATCGAATGGGGCATGATCTTCCAAGGGTAAGGATGTGGGGAAATTGTCCAACTTTAGCCAATAAGGGAAAATACCCATGTGACTTCTTCTTGTTTTTACCCAACCACTTTCATTGAAGAAAGACTGCTGGTGGTTGAGGCAGTTATTGCATGAAAGGGGAAGAGTATGGGAAACCAAAATTCGAATTGGGCAGAGACCCATTTTCGAAAAACGTGTTCTGAATTCCTTGGCAAGGAAGATGTCCAAAAACGCAGGCCATTCTGCTATGCATTCACGTTTTTCAGTTTTCTCACATTTTGGGAGCAGCTGGAGTTTTTCCTGTGTGTTTGGATCCCACGTTTTGGCTGTTGGCTTCATTTTTCCCATGGATTGGAGGTCGTTTTTGTAATGCCTGGGTATGGGTTGTCTTCCTCACATTTTTGCAAC
>LPNX010657891.1:0-154577 GCA_001517045.1 Pseudotsuga menziesii | reverse complement strand
TGAAGAATGCTTGTCTAAATGCATGTTGATTCCGCTGTGCAAGGATAATTAATCATAGCTGTGCATAATCTACAATTGTAGTTGCGTATGTTAAATGAAATGCATTTAGGCATGTTATATTGCAATGCATTCTCTCTTTCAGCATTTTGTTTTATGAAATTTTTAGCCTGTACATGTTCATGGGTGGTTAACCCGGTCTGTTTCAGCCATTAGATCACGTCCTCCTTGCCGGTCGGAGGCTTGGGGACGTGACAGTAGAGCTGTTTTCGACGGAACTCTTGTTTTTGTTGGTTGTTTTGTTTGTCGTTTCTTCTTTGACAAATAGTAGGTCGAGGTCGACTTCTCCTGTTGATGTCCAATGACAATTTTTTGTCTGCAGGTCTGATTTCTCTGTATTCTCCAAAGACGTATTTGGCAGGGGGGGTTCTCCTTCCCGTGTCAGGTAAATTGAGTGGATACTTTGGTTTGAGGGGTACGCTTGAAGCATGACCCAATTTCCTTCCTCTGGTTGATGGATAAGTAGATGGCTATCATTGTTTATCTCATCATCTAGTCGGCTCCATATACCAAACTTACCAGCTCTTAGTCTGAGGTCCTCTTTGACAATGGCTTGTATTCTAGTACTCGGATTCATCGAAGACAGAGGTATTATCTCTTGAGGGACTTCTATCTGGGGAGCTTCTTGCTGCTCTATCCATAGATCTTCTTCCATAGGTGATGCTTCTTCATCGATGTCTTCTTCCTGTCGGTCATGACCTGACTCTGGCAGATTTCTCTCTCAATCTGCTACCCTAGTACTCATTCCTCTTTGTAGTGCTATAGCTCTTTCTCTTCTTTCTTCCCTCCTCTTCAACCTCTTCTCCCTCTCTATCTTCTATAAATCCGTTGTACCTTTATGTATCACTGTTTATTCGATTTCCTTTTTAGGCTGACTATTCATTGTTGGTGATGGTATCTCTTTTTAGTCGACTAGAATCCTCTCCACTTTACCTCAACATATGACTATCTACCCCCCAATTTCCTACTCGATGCTTTAGAAAGCTCAGATAGTTCTGTTTACTTGCTTAGGAAATATTACCACTCCCTTTCGGCAATGAATTTTTCCCACTACTTTTGTTTCTCTCCCCAGTTAGTATTTTGTGGTGGTTCACATAGTAATGTATGAGGCTCTACAATATGAACTACTCCTTTTTCTATCAGGAACTTGAACAACAAGGTCGGTAAGGAGAACAAGAACTGCTCAGTAAGGTTTGTATAGAATTTCTTCTAAACGACTTCTACTAAAGTTCTTTCCTCTATAGCTTTCTCCTCACAGAAATTGTCGGTGATCTTCTCAAACCACTTCGACAGGTTTGTCCTTCCCGCTCAAATCAATTTCTCTAGTAGTTGTTGTTCTTTAGTCGCTTCTGGATTTTTCATCCAAAATTTTCTTCAAGAGCTGGGGTACCGATTCTACAAACTTCTCATGGGTTTCAATAAAGAACCTTTCCTTTGCTTGAGCAGTCGTTAATCTATTTCTCCGTGCATAATTTTGTAAGTAATTTGCTACCTTACGCTCCCACTAGTCCTTAATCTCATGTTCTGATATCATCTGCTTGTATTCATCTCAAATATATACTACCGACAATGGAACGAATGTTGTAATCTCATGGATCATAAAGTGTTATAGCTGATTTTACCACACCAGGTGAATCACACTTGTATGGCCTTCCCCTGTCCCTCTGCAGACTCCTTAGACCCCTTGGACCATTTTTTGTCCTTTGATGTTTCCTAGACCATCCCTAAAAGCATGTCAAAATTGATATACGTGACTTTTTAACCCCTTATCACGTATATATGCGGGTTTGACCTCTAAAACCACATACATCGGGATGTGTACAAAATACAAATCCTTTTGGAGTTTTCCTTGACATGGATCCGACTTAGTTGACTCCTGGCCTTCCATATGCCTTGAGATCGCTCGGATTCAAACTTTCATTACCCCATTGAAAAGCGATATAAGGAACCCTTTGGATACATTGAAGGCATAAGAGAATTGAGAGCAAAGAAACTATAGTCCATTGTTGCCGGAACTTGTGCTTGAGTCTGCGTCCCTTTGTCCCTTGGAGCACTTTTGTGTTCTTCCCAAGCTTGTCTTTTGCTTGTGAGCTTGCTATTGAGAGATGGAGGATTGATGTGGTGGAGGCCCAAGTGGAGGATCCCGTTTCTCTGATTCACAAACGTGCCGACAGAGGTTGTATTCATTGTAATCTCTGATTTTATATTAATAGAAATATCTTTTCCTGTCCAATAATGTATTTTTGAATGAATATTTTATCCAGGGATGATTTCAAATGCTTATACATTGTTGATCATATATGCAAGAATAGATCTAACACCAATATATAGTATGCTTGTATTGTTTACTTGTTGTTGAGGAAGGTGATTAATCAATTGAAGCTAAAGTTGGAAAGCTCAACGGGGATCTACTTCAACCGTCCAGAATAAGGTACGAGGTCTGATCCTTTAGTGTTAGATATTTGATTTCTATTGCATATTGGAAAGGATTGATTTATGGAGTCAAGCTGTCTGTTGTGGTACCCCAAGCCATAGGAATTTCTCTCCGTAACAAAATTTCTGGTCTGTGAAACCAGAGATTCTGGGTTCGATCCACAGGAAGGTTCAGTTGAGATGGCAGAAGGCACTGATCTACAAGTTCTTGAAACCTCACAAGGAGGTTTTCATCCTGCACCAGGAGCCAGATGTTATAACTAGATGTTGTTCTTAGTTTATTTTTCCTATTTTCCAAAGATTGATTTACTATTACTTTACATTTTGAGTTGGTTTTGAGGATTTTTAGTAATAAATACATTTTCGTTTGATTTTATGCTTTAAATGGTTTTGATTTATTTCATTTTATTGGTTTTAAAATGTTCTTTGGGATTATTAGTTAATATATATCTTTAAATTCTAAAAAGCTTACAATAAATTTTATTCCAAAGTTTAGCTTGATGGCCTAACCCTTGCTTTTTAGCCATTATTCAAAAAATATGCACAAAGGAGATTCCTGTAGTGTAGGGTTGAGAGTCAGTGAAGTGAGTCACTACAAGAATCTCAAATCATTGAAGATTATGGCAGAGAATCGTGGCTATTTGAAATCGAAAATAGTGGAATCCTTTGGACACCTATGAGGACATAATAATGCAGGTTCAGAACCCAGTGATGATCATGACAAGTGTATGAGAAACTGCGAGGATTATTGAGAGGATCATGGACTTACTTGTCATGTTTTCATTTGGTAAAATTATTGAAGGAAGCGGTGGGTAATTGTGGCTGTTGCAGAGGAAAATATTGAAATATTTAAGACACCTATCGAAGATATAATAACGCATATTAAGGAGCTCATTCCATCATCATGACAGGTGTATGACCAGGTATAGAAATCATTGATAAAATCATGGTAAGCATTGAGACGATTTTGATTTTGTAGGGATTATTGGAAGATTGTAAAGCTACTTGCCATGTTTTATTGTTGCAAAGAAGCATTTTTAATATTTTTGAAGTGGTTTAAAGAAATACATAGGCTAGGGTTATAGTGTAGAAATGAAGAAAAGCAAAAAAACTAACAGAGTCAAACCCACTGATACAAGCTGGGGAAATAGTTTTACTGAGCATGCAACATTGTTTTTTTTTATTTTTAGGGGAATCGACAACTGGGGCCGGGATGCTACTAGCGTGACATGGGGTCCAGGGATCCATTCTCGCTACCACTATAACTGTAGGTTCCCCACACCCACCGCAAGACATGGGTCATAGGTAAACCTAGGTGGGATTGATCTCATGACATCCAATTTACAACAAGTGACTTCATAACAACGAAACCACCAATGAGCCACACCCGTGCAGGTTGAGTGTGCAACATTGTTTTAAAGAGCTGGATGGTTCAATTACTTTGAGAGAATCAATGGTTTTAACCCAAAAGTGTCATATCGTTTCGCTCAGGGTTTTGATAAGGACACAGTTTCATTTGACACCCTTAAATTTGAATGGACAGAAGAGTTGATAGCAGAAGCTACATACATAGCAAATGATGGAGAGCTCTCGTTTAAGAAGATACCTTTCACCTTCAACCCAAAAGAATTCCTGTTACCTGAAGTCGAATCCCTAGATTGGGGGAAAGGTGTACAATGAGACAAATTCAAGCCTAAGTGGAGGAAAGTCATTATAATTTTACAAAGCTACATCACATGTGAGGGGAGATTTGCTCTAGTTTTCAAATACCATGCCAAATTCTTGCAACATTTGAATCAACAGTCCAGGATGAACTTACCCCTTTTATTCTTGAAAAGCATGCAAAATATGTCAAAAAGGATAAAATCCCATAGGGATCATACTCATCAATATGTTTTTCATCATGGATTATAAAGTTGATTGTTTGCACAGTCCTTCAGAAAAAGAGCAGAACTTGGGATCATATTTTGTTTTGGTCAGGTTTCCATAATGAGCAAGAAGAGCAAGCCAAAAAAAGTCTGATGAGAAAGTAGTATAGCTTTGTAAAAATGCTAAAGAAATAATTAAGTGACAAGCTGGTACAGGGTAAGGTCCAAGAGAACTGTTCAACTCAGGAATTTGAAGAACCTATGTGTGAAGAGGTAAGAGAAGTAGTTAATGGTATTCAAAAACAAGTTTCGGAGAATACAAGAAAGGAGAATAGAGTTGTTTCAAATCATGATGAAGAAGTGGGTTCATTAGAATGAAATCAAGTTTCACAGGTGTACAAGAAAGCATAAAAAATATTCTTGTTGAAGCTAAACTGAAAGATGATAATTTGCAAATTTGAAATAAAAATATTAAAGGAAAATATGTTGTAATTGGATTAAAAGATGATGGTCTACAAATATCAACTGTAAAGTTTTAGGGGAAATCTTTTGAAATGTTAGGAGAAACAAAGTGGAGACAAAAAACAAGGGCTAAAAACAAACTGAGATTAAACATGAAAAGGATCTTAAACCCAAAATTAAAAAAGGAGAAGATAATTGTGATTGAGGATTCTTCATCTCAGGAAGACATGGAAGAAGAAGAAAATTTAAGTTCTCAACAAATTGATACTGAGAAAGAATATTCAGTAATATTAGAGTCATCTTCAGGAAAGGATAATGTTTCAGAACAACCAATAAATTTCAGCACTGAACGAGGTAAGTTTCCAGAATTTCCTGTTGAAGAAGAAAATGTTAAAGATGAGGAAGACAATGACATTGTTTTTAATAAAATTGATATCCCTTGGTTGTTAGATAAGACTTCTACATTACAGAAGGGAATGTGCATAGATTCTGAAATTGAAAACCTTCAGAAAACTGTGAAGCAATAGAAATATCAGATTGGTTTTCTTAGTGAGATAAATGATGGATTGGTGATGACTAATAGAAGATTGAGAGGGGACCTTGATGATATAAATACAGACTATCAGGAGTTGATAGTTGTCTCAAAAGAGGCGTTAAAGATAAAAAGATAGACTCATAGCCAGTTTAAATAATTAAACCAAAGAGTTCAAAGTCTGACCCGACAGAATGAGGGATTATTAAAGAGGATTGAAGATTTAGAAGCATAGCAGCAACGAAGTAAAAGACAGTCATGTGCTTTAGAAGGAATTGCTTTGTTGGACGAGGAAGCCAAGAATATATGAAGGCTACTAGTGACATGTGTCAAGTAGTTTAGTTGGTAATAGTTAATAGTTTATTAAGTTTGAAAATACAATTATTTTTGTAACTGTTTCGAATCCTGACCTAGAAAGTTAGTTTTTTCAGTTATGTAACCATTTTTTGATGGAAAAAGATAAAGGTGGGAAATGAGATAGTGCTGGGTTGGAATTTTGACTCAAGGAGAGTCTCTAGAGCTGATGTATCTCAAGCTAAGACTGATAACTCTTATGTAAGTTTGAATAATGTTATTGATTATATACATACTGATAAGCCATTTTAGCTACTATGGTGGTTTTGTTTATAATTTGTTTGATTATTCAACATACAACTTCATTTATAGTTTAAGGTTTTTACTCATGAAAATTCTTGTATCTTGTGGATGGAATCAGTATTATATGTGTAATGTTTATGGTTTATTCAAATTTGTTTGATCCCCAATTCTTCAAACTTGTTCATGATCTAGTTATTGTGTTAGCTTGTTTATCTTTTTACCTCCTTGTTGATAAAGTTTTAAACCAAAACCATTAAAAACTAATTTCATTTTATTTTATTTTTAAGATTGTGTTATCTTGTTCTTGTGGTAGTCTAGGAACAATTTATAGCACAAACATGGTGAAATAAATTCTTTGTGAAAATGATAGTGAAGGAAGAAGGGGAAAGTGGATCACTAAAATAAAATAATATGGCATAGAGATAAAGCAAATCAAATTGGTAAAAGGATAGGGATTGGCCAAGCTACTAGCTAAATCCAACTGCAAAGTATTGGACCTTGTTGTAATCTCTTAGATCACATAAGGTTACCAATAATACACATAAAGAGTAATATAAACATACAGAGACAAGAGACAAGAACAAGTAATTGAATAACATATTATATTATAGAATCATATGAGGGTCCATACATATACAAAACTGAACCTTTTCTTTACTAGCTCAACAACCTATTATATATGTTTACAAAACGATTATGAATAACTACTTGTCGGTTTGGTTAACTAACATGACCTTTGGAGGCTGACCTAATCTCTAATTAGTCAGTTAACTCAACTAGTTGGTTCACTGACTAGCTTCTCCAACATTTCCCTCTGGAGCAAAATATTTATTCATCCCAAAGAAATAGGGGAGGTAGTAAAAAATATGATGTCTGAAGTAGTTATTGTTAACCCAAAAATCCCCCACTAAGTTCTCAATGGCCTAAACCACCCAAGGACACTATCTCATGACCCTCATATCCCTCCATTAGACCCCCACACCTTAAAATAGCCTAAGGATGAAGAAAAAGGGCTAAAAACCCCAAAAAGGATCCCAAAATAGCCTCCTAGGAGCTAAAGCCCTGAAAAAGGGGCTAAAACCCTAAAAGGTGCTAAAGTTAGGGTGGAAGGGGCTAAAAGCCCCAAAAAAGGGGCTAAATCCCTGACTAAGGGCTTAAAACCCTAAAAACCATTGGAAAAGCTATGAAAGGAGGGTGGGGGGTCACTCTCAAAACACTTCTCCCATTGCCTATTGTTATGTTGCCCGTGGATGCTTTGAGAACTTTGCCTCTCAAACCACCCACACTCCCTCTCCTCCATCTCCATCCCCATTAAGCCATTGCTCCCCAACCAAGAGAGGTGCTTCCAAAAGCTTGGGAATGGTGGCCCATTTCCACCAGAGAAGGTATACCATGTTTTATTTTTGTTTCTTAGTTGTTTAATATGATTTGCTTTCTAACCCTTGTCCCCATTTGCAGGTTTTGTTTTTTTTTAACATTGTTTTGTAGGTTTTATCATAGCTTAGGATTTGTTTGCAGGTTTTGAAGGTGGAACCCTAACCTGTGTTTGCAGAGGGGTTCATCAACATCGCTTCTAGTTATTTATGTCATTAGCTTAGCCTTAGTTTAGTTTACTGTTCTGTCATTTCTGTTTCTGTTATATTTTCTGCATTTCCACCCAGGCAGGAACCTATCCTTCTGTCCTATAGACAGAAGGAAGTCATTCCAACCCCTGTAGCAGGGAAAAATCCGATTGCTATAGAACTGGCGACCATACCAAATCGATCCCACAGGATCCCTGGTTCAAAATTTTTATTTTCAAGTTTTTAAAATTTTTGCCCTAGTTTTTCAGAAATTTCATGTTAAATCCATCTTAGATTCTATTTATTTCCTGTTTTAAGCACTTTCGAAGCCTCTTCTAGGCCAAACCAAGTTAGGTTGACCACAGTACCAGATACTGTTGGCCAGATCTGACTCTGTCTCACAAAAACCCCCCAATCCGAAGAAAGGCACTCTTATCAGGGAAAAAGTTGAGACTGGGGTGCACTTAATGAGCAAACAGGTGCACCTAAGCCACACTTAATCTCTCGATAAGTGCGACTTCAGCCCAAAAACTCAGTCTACAGCTATTTCTGCATTCTGTGCGACCCCCTCACTCATTTCTGAAAAAATATCGTAACCCCCTCGCCAGATTTGGTTAGAAATGTGTGACCTATCAAACGAAACTTTAATTTGAGTTTAATAGATAGTAAATTTTAGTTTCATCGGACTATTAGTGCAGCCCAGCCACCTCTGTCCACCACACTAGTTTAATTTCAATTTATGTTTTTATTCTCAGCAATTTTTTTCATGAAAAATGTGTAAATGTTAAGTAAAAGTTAAGGGCTTAATGAAATGAACCTAGCCTAACTAAAATCAACCTAAAATCAACCATATTGCTTCCCCTTCCTCCTCTACCCAGTCATCACCCTCTGGGGTATTCTGGGATATGACGAAGGGAAAGCTTGTATAGATCTAGGAACTCCATGATATTGTTCCAAACCATTAAAACCGGGTGACCTAGAAGGTAGAGGGGGTAGAGAAGGAGGGCTTCTCACGGTGCTAAGTGTCCTCCCCGTTGACCAACCTAGCATCCGGGAGGTGAGCTGAGGATCTATGGATGGGATTAGTCCCATTGTGTTGAGAGCCCAGCACCTTCTCTTGGTTGAATAGGAATATCAATGGGAGGTAGACATCTAGTTAGGCCAGCAAACATTTAGGGTTAATCACTATACTTATTCACAATTTTTGTTTATTTATGCTTACATACACAACCACAATGACATGAACTCTACCATGATGAATTCATAAACCATATTGCAGCAACCAAATACTAGAAAAATAAACAAACAAATACACCTTACCAACTAATTAATCCAACTCAGTTCATGACGCTGAGTGAGCCTTAAAATCTACCAAATTTACACTAAGTACAAACAACTCTACAGTATTTGAGAACATAATTCCCTGACTACTTCAACCATGGGAAGTCATTGGGATCTTCCCAAAAACTCATTGTGAGGAGTACCACAGGAACCCCAAAGTAGCTGGCTGCTGAGAGGAATTGCCAAGCGGAGTGGGAAACGACCCCTTTCGATTGAGAAGAAACACCTATGAGGAACAAACCAAGCGCTATCTTCTGGCAGTCTTGGTGGCCGAGAGACCACCTTCAGCCAATAGGAATCCACTGAAACTGGGGTCCAAATCTCATTACCACCAGTTTCACACATAAAATCAAACACAATTGATCCTCCATGCTCTTCCTCACACTTGAGAGGAAAACCACCACCATTCAGAACACTCGATTGGCACTTTCAAAGCCATTCTCAGTGATCTCCCACATGATCAGAGGGAAACATAGCCTCTGATTCTAAATCAGACCCATATCAGTCTGAACCAAACCTCCACACCACACCATCAAGCCCCATGGCTAGTGCAAACTCAGATCCATTTTTCGACCTAACCTTAGCAAGTGGACCCATGTCCACATCACAACCTGTCACCCACAACTTAGCAAGTGGCCCAAGTACATTCATGCAGACTATCATTAGCCAACTTCCACCACCTACAGTGACCAGCCAAGCTGGCCCACTTGTAACACATGAGGGCAGTGGCCCCTCCACACACACTGTCCCTCCTGCCACACAGGGGGTTAGTGGACCGCCCACTTGCATTGCCCCTATGGTCATACATGGGGGAAATTCCTCCACCACTCATACTGTCCTACCCACAACACTTGGGGGCATTGGCTCATTTGCAATGGTGCCACCACAAGAACTCCCAGCCGTGCAGATGCATTATGCACCTGTAAACCCCACCCCCATCGTAGCCCCATCCCACATCAACTTGGGGTCAAATATGCCCTTCATGGATTGTCTCAACTTGCCTGATTTTGCTAGATTAACAAATGACCCCATCTGCCACCAAGCCTTCTGGCCACCCATGCCAACTAAGCTGCCATCAGACATCCCCAAGTTTGAAGGAAAAGCAGGGGAATGTCCCCAAAACCATATAATGACATTCCATCTATGGTGCTAATCCAATAGCATCATAGATGACTCCATCAGGCTGAGGCTATTCCAACGCACCCTGACAGGTGCCGCGACCAAATGGTACATTGAGCTGCCACAAGCCAAGTACCCGGACTTCAACTCCCTAGCCTTCATGTTCCTACATTATTTCCAACTCCCTGTTAGATATGATAAGGGAGTGGAGATCCTGTTATCCTATTGCCAAAGCACTACCACTCATATAACTGACCATATCCATGAGTGGCGGCGACACCGTAGTCTATGCAAAATCCAACTAGACTACACGATCTTCTTGGATTTGTTACTTAAGACTTTGCTCCCACCCATCGCAAAGGACATCGCATCCAAACATCCCCAATCCAAAGAAGAGGCCCTACTGAAGGCCCAACAATTTGAACTTATCTATGCTCAGTCTGGATACCTATACACCATCATTCCAGATGCTCCCCATCCGAGTATCTACTACCATGATGCATCGAGGGCATCCCACGTTGCGGATGACATCATAGGGTCAGTCTCCCAACAACTATAGCCTTGACGAACACCACCAGCCATTACACCACAACCAAGCAACATTGCTAGTATTGCTCAGCAAAACCAAGCTCCAAACTATGCTAGAATGATGTCCGAGTCTGAAGCAACAAATTCCTATGCACAACCTGTGCCACTGCAGTAGGCTTAGGCCATGCTTTGGCCAACATAGTAGTATGTGGGGAAATTCCCACATTTGTGGCACCACCACCCCCACAAATCTAGTATGCATAACCAGTGCAAGCCCCTGCACCCGCTCTACCCTCTCCATTGGGACAAGTGTTCGCACAGCAAAACCGTCCCAACCAGCCTACCCCCAAAATCAACAAGGGTAAGTTAGGAATAACCGACCCCACAACTAAGGCAATATCAACAACCAAACCCTCCCAACAATGTTGCGGCTAACCGACCAGCCCAAAACCCCCCACGACAAAATGCACCAAGATGCAATGCCCCGTTGCGCACAAACCAACCATGCACAATCTGTGATGTTTATGGGCATTACACATTTGAGTGTCCCCTCATGGCTTGCGCTAAGCAGACCATTTAAAATGAGGCCCAACAGACCGCCAATGCTACCAATCAAGCCCAACCTAACCAAGCACCACAAGGACCTCCCCCTATGGTGCTTCAAAACCCACTACCAGTCCAAGGATTGGTGGCAACCTCTCCCCCTCCCCAGGCCAACCCCAACACTCTGGGGGCACCTCCCACGGCTGAAATAAGTGTTCACCACCTGCTAGCCATGATGACTGAAGAGGTCAACTTGAAAACCAGACAGAATCAGTATGGTACCACCACCGAACCTGCCGACTCATAAGCAACATCCATGTCTAAGACAGTCAACTTGCCTCTCCAGTTACCCCCGTTCTTGTGCCCTATCGTACACAGAATCACCCATAATGCCACAGCTAGATCTATAGTCCACTATAGCATTGTGGATGATTTGGCCCAAATGCCAACCGCCATGTTCGCTCTTGACGTACTTAAAACGTGCCCAATGCAGCGAAAAGCCTTACTAGCCACACTAGGGGTAGTAGACCCCTCTGACTCCAAGTTGATCACCTTTGACACAAAGAACAGGGAACTGCACATGCCCTCCACTTCGCCTTTCAAATCTCAGTGTCCATCGAGAATTTGGTTGTGCACCAATGCATAGTGGATGAGGGGGAATCCACATGTGTCATGTCTATCGTGGTTTGGCAGAAACTTGGATCACCAATTCTGCAACCGTCCTCCACAACTTTGCAGGATTATGATGGACATCCAACTAAATCCCAAGGAATCCTCCCACATGTCCCCATCATACTAGTTGGGAAGACAGTCTTGATTGGCATCGAAGTCGTCAATGCTCAACTAGACTACAACCTCCTCCTTGGAAGGAGTTACATGTATGCCATGCGAGCAGTCGCATCAACTGTCTTCTGTCTCATGATGTTCCCCCACGAAGGGAAGATTGTGATGGTTGACCAGCTCACCTATCATGATCCACAAGGGTTAACAACACTTGCTAATGTTATCTCTACCATCACCACCATTGAGCCATAAGGGACGAACACACACGCCCATGTCATCCCTACAATTAACACTATGTTTGAAAACACACCAGCCTCCCCACCATTGAATGTGGGCCCTGGGTTGTTTACTGATCACACCATGATGGCTCCTTTCTCGTTAGTGTCGCCACCGCTTACACAAAATGAAACTGCGGACTTGTGCATGGTCTCATCTAGCATTGTTGCACCCAAACAGCAACCGCAGTTGCAGCCCCAACCACAACCACAACATCGTCCATATCCGCAATGTCACCTATAGTAGCGGCATTACATGTAGCCACAACCACAACCTCACCCCCACATGCAACCAACAGGGATTTATCTAGGCTCATCTCCAGTCCATACGATTCGCTTCCTCTTTCCCCCACCTGGTGTCATGAGCAAGCCGGTCATGGCCACCTTAAGCTTTCCCAACTTTACATTGGGAATATCGGTGTGGTATCTTGATCCACTAGCTCAATCAGCAATGCCCCAGGTTGTCTTAAACCTGGTGCAACCTATCGCGGTTGAGTCTCACCCTCCACCTGGTCTGTACAAGCCAACCACCTTATCTGCACCCGCACCGCCCCAACCCAAAAGGGCTAGGGGAAAGAACACCAAAGCCACCGTAGAACCATGACAAGTCCCACCTTATGTTTTCTACGAACAACATGGCCATCCAAATTAGAATTTCCCTGAAATCCCAGTGATCCATGTGCATCTGGATGCCATGGATACGAATGAAAACATCCCCGTGGTTGAACTCCCAACCATTCCAGTAGTCAGGAACAAGGCATTGAGGACAAACCATGCTTGCACCCTTTGCGGCTTGTATGGACATTACTCCCACCATTTCCAAGACTTGCCTGAGTTTCTAATGGCTCTTGTTGACCTCCGTCACCATTCCCTTGAGTCTGAGATCACCTTGATTGAAGAAGTTCACCCCCCACCGTCTTCTTCAGACACCATGTCCATTTACATGATGTCTAATTCCACCGACCCACTCATCTCCTCCTCCATCGATGGTTTGTCAGACCTGTCTCTTCGTTGCTTCAACAATGATGAGGAGATACTTGAAGCTCTGACTGCCCTAAAATACCCATGGGATGACATGCACCATTGCTCGTTCTTCCTCCCTAAAGAACTTGTGTCACAGTCGGACCAGTTTTCCGTGGAGACCAAATATTTCATCCATGGGAAGGTTGACTGGTTCAAGAACCCAATCCCAGCACCTGATGCCTTCGAAGAAGGGAACATGGTGAACATTTCTCCAACCATTAAAATCAACATCTCAACCAATTCTGAGATCATTGAAGAAGTCATGTTGTGGGCATCATGCTCCCAGGAAGAGATCGATGGCTACACAACTCTCTTCCAAGAATTCCACGACATCTTTGTTTGGTCATACACTGAAATGCCCAGCTTAGATCCATCCATTGTGGAGCACCACACTGACACATGGCATGATGTGGCACCCATACGCCAAAAGAAATGACCCATCCATCCATCCAAAGTGGTTGCGGTGAAAGCTGAGACAGAGAAGCTATGCACAGCCGACTGCATTTATCCCATTGCATACACAACTTGGGTTTCTAATCCTTTTCCCATGAATAAAAAATAGCGTACCATTCACGTTTGCACAGAATTATATGACCTCAATGGGGCATGTCCCAAATACAACATCTCCACACCTTTCATCGACCAGATCATTGATGCGTGCCCTGGACATGAAGCCTTTTCCTTCATAGACGGTTTTTTCGGGTATAACCAAATCCAAATCTGGAAAGAAGATCGTTACAAAACCACATTCACAAGACCATGGGGCAAATTTGCGTATCGAGTCATGCCCTTTGGCCTCAAAAATTTTGGAGCCACCTTCTAGCGTGCGATGACACATTGCTTCCGCGATCTCATTCACATCATCTTGGTTTGTTTCAATAACCTCATCGCATGGTCGCAAAACCACACACAACACATAGATGACTTCCGACAAGTCCTCATGTGATGTTGCCAGTGCAGAATCCACTTGAACCCCTCCAAGTGTGTTTTCTGCATCCCCATGGGCTGTCTCCAAGGATTCATCGTGTCACACAAAGGAATGAACGCTGATCCTGGGAAAGTCCAAACGACTTTCCCCCTAATGTCACCCCTTTAAGTGACAACATTCCAACTTGTATTATAGTCTTTCCATTTTTTGTTTTACACATTTTTCCAAATTGAGTCTTATGTATCATTTCCTCTCATTGCTTCATATGGAGCACACTTCAGAATGGTATATGGGATTCGTAGATGGAGCAAGCAGATGGACTCCGAACCTTGCCTCGGCTGCATGGGTAATCTACTCCCCATCGCACGAGTTGATCCACATCGACAGAATATGCATGGGCACCGCAACCAATAACCAGGTAGAGTATGATGGTGTCAATGGCCTCTTGGTCGTCACTCTTCAGTTAGGAATTGACCATCTTGATGTCTTCTTAGACTCCCAGCTGCTTGTCTCTCAGTTGAACAACCACTATCGAGTTCGTGATCCTTGCCTCTTTAGAAAGTACTTGCACACTAAACAGATGAGTAGAACATTTGAATCCATCACATTCATACATGTTCCTAGAAACCTCAATAGTGTTGTAGATAAAATGGCTAACGATATTCTAAATTGGCACATCCACAACAACATATAGGAAACATACAACCATAACATAATGCACAATCATGTCTAAAAATAGACACATAGTGTAATAATACATCACATAGTCATTTGCATTCCACAGCATAATAAAAAGACTCACATAATAAAACCATAAAAGCACATCCATGTGCGTCAAAAAATATATATAGATATAAGTCAATCAGTCGCATGTCCAAAACATGTCCAATACAAAAATGAGAAGCCACATATGCTTTCTCAATAGGATATACATAAGCGACACAAAAACCCCTAAGTGCACCAATGCACTAGGGATAGCCCCACTAGGCTACTAATCTGACTTAGACCCATCATCGGACTCAGTATCATCATCTTCCAAAGAGGACTCATCCTCTACAAGAAGACCACCTCTCGCCATTCGGCGAAAGTGCTCACAAGACACTGCCATCTTCCTCATCACACTAGTCAACTCTCGAGGAAGGTTGTGAATAACAACAATCATGTTAGTACTCAGGTGTTGCCAGCTAACATCTGATACACCAGTAGGAAGCTCCTCCATATACAGCACCAGTCCATCCATATCTCGCTACCATCTGTGGGAGCTCCCAGCAGGAACCGCCGCAGGAGGTGCAGTGATAACCCGCCTCTAATGCCCAGGTGGTGGGTGAGGACCAACATCTGCATGTACAAACAAGGACAACATCAATCCACATATATCAATATGAAAACCACTAACCAGCTCAACTATACTATGCATAAAGGTGAACATAAAAATATCAAGCATACATACCAGCTGGTCCCTACGCTTGACTAGGAGGTTAGGGCATCTCACGGTCTCCCTGGAAATCCATACCTGCATACGGGTACTCCTCGATCACCACAGGAAGCTAGAGCCACTATTCCAGCAACTCCTCTGTAAAGAAGCATCCCACTCTTCCGCCACCCTCGCGAATCATCATCTGGCACCACCTATACATCCTCGGTTCCCACGGACCATTATCCTGCACAGCTCGATGAGGACAAAGTGTAGGTAATTTCTCAAAGAACAAAGTACATAGGAAGGAGCCAAAGAAAAAACCAGCACCAGTAGTCTTCGACTTGTTCAGCTGATGCCGAACAACCTTCAGATACATATGGCCCCATGCATAATATGTGCCACCTATGGCATGCTCTACCAGCTACAGCTGACCACCAGAAATCTTGTGGCTGCCCGTGGAACCCAAGATACGCTGCAGTAAATTCCCCACCAGCCGTGTGGACAACTCCTCGATTTCACACATCAGGATGTAGGAGTCATGTACATACGTCATAGCATAATAGTGCCAATCACACAGATCCTCCAATGTATTCCCCCAAGACAGCACCAGTACCATGTCACCAACCACTCCCAATATGGGGAGCATAGTAATGAAGTACACATCCTCCAGCGTAATCTCAATGTGCTGGCCTTGGAAGAGGAACACCTCCTCAGCAACATCCCAGAAACCTATGAGTGTTTGCATCAACAAATGCAAACTCTGAATAAGTGGTATCCTCATAAATTTCAGCAACCCACAGTGGGCTAGTGTATCTCTAACACCCCCATCACGCAAGGATCCATCTCTGACACTCTTGTAGTCTCTCTCCCTCCATTTGATCTCCACAATCTTGCACAAGCAAAAAAACTGAGGTAAGCCACTTCCACCATAAAAAAATCACCCAAAAGAGGTTAGGGCGCACCTGTTTGGGAAAAAGGAGCACCCAGGGCACTCATAATTTCCCCACATGTGCGCCTAGGGCACACCTTTTCCTTCAAAATGTGTGACCTAGCCCCCATGAAACCCCAAAATGCTCATGGGGGGCCTCCAGGTGACCAAATCCAACAAATAAACCATCAAAATGATGATATTCAGTGAGAGCTTTTACCCACAAGTTGCAGCACGCGAAACTGTCGATCGGATCAAGAGAAATCAACAAATGAAGAATTAGGGCCCACCTCTCCAACTCCACAATGAACAGTGACAATGACACTTCACCATGTGGACCCCCCCTTTTATAGGCCCCATTTGACCTAATTTCTTTTGATCGACATAACAAGACCATACGGACTCTGTTTGAGACGCCGTTTGCACCAATGGTTTTAGAATTGCACCCTCTATCTCCTTATGAGACCATTGTCTCATGTTTAATAAACCAATTTTGGTACCATTTCCCACAAGTCACCTCAATTTATGAGCCATGACATGACGATGCAAATGTCTATGGACCTGTACTTGTATCACACCTCTCGACCACAACTCATGCGAGTTTTCGGGCCACCGCCCGTTAAGGAATGTAATTTTACTTTTATTTTTGTATTTATAGTTATCTTTTCCACCACACCTTATGCGCACCTATGGACCACTGTCCACAAAATGATTTCTTTTTCTTACATGTATTCAGCATATAAATGCCTCCGAACCTGTACTTACATCACATGTAGTCAAGTTTGTCCACTGCAACACACACACATGCTCTCTTGACCTCTGTTCGAGAGCCACTTTGGTTTGTGTGCCTCTGCAGCACCGACTCGTGAGCCTCTGCCGTGATCTATCCCATGCATGTATTGGTATGTTTGAGAGCCTTCTGCTTCGTCCATACTGTGCGAATGACCTTTACACCTCTGTCCACCATCGCGACATGGAGCACTGCATGTGCCACCGCAATCAGTTGACCACTTTGCAGATTCGCTTAAGCTCTTTTATGACTCCTTAAAACAATGAAAAGATTCTTGAGTGTAGCTGCTTCCTTTCTCGCTTGTTAAAGTATAGGAAAGGGCGTCTACATCGTCTCGTTTACCTCCTTTTGCGGACCATGTAGACCATCAATTGAAAAGGACCTCCTTGGCACACTCAAGCCAAGACCATACCCCTTTGCATAATTTTATGCTTTGTCAGGTAGAGGGGCCGTACTTTACAAAAAAGCCTACACAGGTTGTCATTAAGCTCTTTTCTAGCTGTCTCAACAAGAAAAGATTTCCAAGCAAACTTGGTTTTGTTCATGCTCGTAAAAGTATATGAATTACCATCCAGTCAGTTAAGGTTTAACCTTTTCTGGCCTGATTGGACTACCAACAGTAAAGAAATCTCTCATCCCCTACAGGATGGGCGAGCTCTCCTATGTATACTTTTATCCTTTTTTAGGCACAGGAGACTACCAATGAAAAAGAGCCCCCACTGGAGTCTTCGTCGTGATTTCAGACTCTCTAAAAGTGAATGCACCATTGAGCATTTACCTTCTTGGGCTCACCAAAAATCCACAAGATCGTACCATAACAGTGTCCTTAGACACCTCCCCACAACAAATAGTTTGGCAACATTCCCCTGTTGGGTCACCTTTGTTCAGAGTATTCTGCAATGTTTCTTCTTGGATCCCACCAATATCAAAAGATTCTACCTCCTCCATGTATTTCCCATCTGTAGCGACATCCTGGGTATTACAGCTATGATCCCATTCCCATGAGTCAGTTTCATTTGTTGCCTAGTCTGCCCTGTTGTCATACTCTGAACAAAGGAAGTTTGAGTCTCCCACACTCCCCCTCCCCTTGTTCAGTTCTTTCCCTTCCCTCCCCCGCCCCAATTCAGTGAGTCAGTCCGCAGATTGCTTCACACCTTTTGGTTATCTCCCTCACACTCTTGGTCAAGGAAACATCATTTCCTTGACTAGGGGTAGGTCTCCCTTTGTCAATTCCAACACACATATTCTAGAGGATAGACCCAGAGGTCCCTGTACCTTGGTTTCATTGACATCATTGATGAGTTACTTGGACCACTTGAGAGGAGTCCTTAGTGCCTCTCAGGATGGTTGTTTCTCACATGCTCAACTTCAACTCCATCATCGCACCATTGAGATTTATGCAGGGTATGTTCTACACAGTACTTGGTCAAAGACCCTGGATGTCACCTGAATCTAGCACATTGGTGAGTCCACTTGAGGGACCTAAATAGGTTATGTCCCTTGTGATTTTCGGGTTGCGTTGGAGACAGTGATTTGAAGCCCCAATAGTGCTTCGATATACCTTTATGATTGATGCAACATACTTGTACCACATAGACTCTGACTCTCAACCAGCAAGTCCACACAGCTATGTACCGTTCCATATCCAGCAGACAGTCAGTCATGAAGATATAGCATTCCATGAGAATGCCATGGGTCCAATATACCAGATAAGTATTGTATTTCAGCCTCACATGGAGGCAACCATTATTGTACCATCAGTTGTATATGATCACCTCTTGTATTTTAGATCATAGGTCAAATTATTCTTTTGACATCGTTACAAGCATGGGGATGCCCGCCTCATCCATATACATGTCACACATTATTTGTATCTCACCCATTGATGGGAACAAAATTAATACAAAAACCAAAAGCGACCATGCCCCAGCCCCGGAAGCACCACCTCTACACAACAAAATCCTATGATGTCCATCGGCCATACGTTGAGCTCCTACCCTCACACATCAGGGGGAAATATGTTAACCCAAAATTCCCTCACTAAGCTCTCAATGGCCTACACCACCCAAGTTCACCATCTCACGACCCTCATATCCCTCCATTAGACCCCCACACCATCAAAATAGCCTAAGGATGAATAAAAAGGGATAAAAACCCCAAAAAGGAGCCCAAAATAGCCTCCTAGGAGCTAAAGACCTCAAAAAGGGGCTAAAGTTAGGGAAGAAGGGGCTAAAATCCCCAAAAAGGGGGCTAAATCCCTGACCAAGATCTTAAAACCCTAAAAATCCTTGGAAAAACTATAAAAGGAGGGTGGGGGGTCACTCTCAAAACACTTCTTTCATTGCCTATTGTTATGCTGGCCATGGATGCTTTGAGACCTTTGCCTCTCAAACCACCCACACTCCCTCTCCTCCATCAACATCCCCATTCAGCCATTGCTCCCCAACCAAGAGAGGTGCTTCCACAAGCTTGGGCATGGTGGCCCATTTCCACAAGAGAAGGTATACCATGTTTTATTTCTGTTTCTTAGTTGTTTAATATGCTTTTCTTTCTAACCCTTGTCCCCACTTGTAGGTTTTGTTTTTTTTTAACATTTTTTTGCAGGTTTTATCATAGCTTAGGATTTGTTTGCAGGTTTTGAAGGCAGAACCCTAACCCCTTGTTTGCAGATGGGTTCATCAACATTGCTTCTATTTTTTTCTGTCATTAGCTTAGCCTTAGTTTAGTTTACTGTTCTGTCATTTCCATTTCTGTTTTATTTTCTGCATTTCCACCCACGCAGGAACCTATCCTTCTGTCCTATAGACAGAAGGAAGTCATTCCTGCCCCTGTGGCAGGGAGAAATCCTTGCTACATTTATTGTATTTGATTTTGTCCTCACGGGATGTGTAAATGAATGGATGGTCATTTCTGAACAGAGACTTCTACAATAGCTTCTGCCTTGATGGAGAGTTGGGGTTGAAACTGTGCCCAACTGCATAGATCGTTTTGGATATCGATGGTAAAGGTTGTGACGCTTGACAGGGTTGACATCTTGTTTTGAATGGAACAGCCTGTGATGTTTTCCAATTCAGGTCCTAGCAACTGAGCCTTTTCATCTGCTATATCTAACAATCTTTTCATCTATGGGAATATCTTGTCTAGTGTGCTCATGCTTGAGAGTGCTTGGTTTGTCCATTGATGTGCTTGTTTTTCTAAATTTTCTAGCTTTGTTGTTGCTAATATTGTAGTAGGGATTTCTCCTTGCTACAGGGGCAGGAATGGCTCCCTTCTATCTATAGGAAAAAAGGGTAGGTTCCTTCCTGGAAAAATACTAAAAGGAAAAATGGAATGTAAAGAATAGAAATAAAAGCAAGATGGAAGGGAAATAAGGGAGAACCCCTCTACAAACAAAGGTTAGGGTTCCGCTTCCAATGACCCGCAAATAATGATTAAGCTACTGTAAACCGAAATACCTGTAAAACAAGTTAGGAAATAAACCTGCAAATGAAATCATGGTTTAGAAAAGAAATAAACTACTAAGAAAATAAACAAAACCTGAAAACACAATTATACCTTCTCTTTGGGTGGAAATGGGCCACCATACCCTAGCTTGTGGAAGCACCTCTCTTGGATGGGGGAGCTATGGCTCAATGAAGATGGAGGAGAGGGAGTGTGGATGGCTTGAGAGACAAAGGGTCTCAAGGCATCCACAGGAAGCATAACAGTATGCAATGGAGAAGTGTTTTGAGAGTGACCCCCCACCCTCCTTTTATAGCTTTTTTGGGGTTTTAGGGTTTTAAGCCCTTGGTCCAGGATTTAACCCTCTTTTGGGATTTTAGCCCCTTCCACCCTAATTTTAGCTCCTTTTAAGGTTTTATCCCCTTTTTGGGGGATTTAGCTCCTTTTAGGGTTTTAGCCCCTTTTTGGGGGCTTCAGCTCCTAGGAGAGTATTTTAGGCTCCTTTTTGGGGTTTTTAAGCCCTTTTCTTCATCCTTAAGCATTTTTGAGTGTGTGGGGGTCTAATGGAGGGTTGTGAAGTGGTGTCCTTGGGTGGTGTAGGTCATGGAGAGATTAGTGAGGGATTTTTTGGGTTAACAGATTGCCCCCTGATGTGTGAGGGAAGGAGCTCATCGTATGGCCGACGAACATCATAGGATTTGTTGTGGTTAGGTGGTGCTTTCGGGGCTGGGGCATGGTGGCTTTTGGTTTTTGTATTAATATGGTTCCCATCAATGGGTGAGATACAAATAATGTGTGACATGTATATGGATGAGGCGGGCATCCCCATGTTCATGACAATGTCAAAAGAATAATTTGATCTATGCTCTAAAATACAAGAGTCGATCATATACAACTGATGATACAATAATGGTTGCCTCAATGTGAGGCTAAATATAATACTGATCTGGTACATTGGACCCATGGCATTCTCCTGGAATGTTATATCTTCATGAGTGATGGTCTGCTAGATTTGGAATGGTACATAGCTATGTCGACTCGCTGATTGAGAGTTAGAGTCTCTGTGGTACAAGTATGCTGCATCAATCATAAATCTATATAGAAGCACTACCGGGGCTTCTGAACACTGTCTCCAACGCAACCTGAAAATCACAAGGGACATAACCTGTTTAGGTCATTCGAATAGACTCATCAATGTGCTAGATTCAAGTGACATCTGGGGTCTTCAATCGAGTATTGTGTGGACCAAACCCTGTACGAATCTCAATGGTGCGATGATGTAGTTAACGTCAAGCACGTGAGAAACAACCATCCTAAGAGGCACTAAGGACTCCTCTCAAGTGGTCCAAGGAACTCATCAATGAGGTTAATGAAACTAGGATACAGGGACCTTTGGGTCTATCCTCTGGAATATATGTGTTGTCGTCAACAGAGGGAGACCTGCCCCTAGTCAAGGCAATGATGTTTCCTTGACCTGGAGCACGAGGGAGATAGCCGAAAGGTGTGAGACAATCTGCGGACTAAACCACTGAATGGGGGGGGAGGGGGGGGAGGGATATAATTGAATAGGGGTAGGGGGAGTGTGTTGGACTAAAAATTCCTTTGTTCAGAGTATGCCAGTAGGGAAGACTAGGGAGCAAATGAAACTTGACTCATGGGAATGGGATCATAGTTGTAATACCGGGAATGTCGCTGCAGATGGGAAATGCTTGGAGGAGGCAGACACTTTTGAAATTGATGGGATCCAAGGAAGATAGATTGCAGAGTACTCTGAAAAAAGGTGACTGAATGTGGGAATGATGCCAAACTATTTTGTGTGGGGTGGTGTCTAGGGACACCATTTTGGTACGATCTCGTGGATTTTTGGCAAGCCCGAGAAGGTAAATGCTCAACGGTGCTTTCAATTTTAGAGATTTTGAAAGCACGAAGAAGACTCCAGTGGGGGATATTTTTTGTTGGTAGTCTCCTGTGCCCAAAAAAGGATAAAAGTATACATAGGAGAGCTCACCCATCCTAGAGGGGATGAGAGACTTCTTTACCGTTGGTAGTCCAATCAGGCCGGAAAAGGTTAAACCTATACTGGCTGGACGATCATTCAGATACTTTTATGAGGATGAATGAAACCAAGTTTACTTGGTAATCGTTTCTTGATGAGAAGGCTAGAAAAGAGCTTAACGACAACCCGTGGTGAGATTTTTCGTAAAGTGCAGCCCCTCTGCCCGAGAAAGCATAAAAGTATGTAGAGGGGAATTGTCTTGGCTTGAATACGCCAAGGTGGTCCTTTCAATTAATCGTCTACATGGTCTGCAATAGGACGTAAATGAGGCGATGTAGACGTCCTTTCCTATACTCTAGTGAGTGGGAAAGGAAGCAGTTGCGCTTGGCTATCTTTTCGTTATTTTAAGGAGTCAGAAAAGAGCTTAAACAAAACTCCAGTATGGTCAACTGATTGCGGTGGCACAGGCAGTGCCCCATGTCGGGATGGTGGAAAGAGGTCCAAAGGTCATCCACACAGTATGGATGGAGCAGAAGGCTCTCAAACATACCAATACATGCGCGGGATAGATCGTGGCAGAGGCTCATGGGTCGGTGTGGTAGAGGCACGCAAACTGAGGTGGCTCTCGAATAGAGGTCAGGAGAGCGTGTGTGTGTGTTGCGGTGGACGAACTTGACTACATATGATGTGAGTGCAAATCCAAATATGTACAAGAAAAGTAAATTGTTTTGTGGACAATGGTCTAGAAGTCCGTGTAAGGTGCGGTGAATGGGGAAGACAACTATGAGTTAAAATACAAAATAAAAGTAAAAAATGACATTCCTTAATGGGCGGTGGCCCGAGAAATTGCATGAGTAGCGATCGGGAAGTGTGATACAAGTACAGGTCCATAGACACTTGCATCATCATGTCATGGCTCATAAACCGAGGTGACTTGTGGGAAATGGTCCCAAAATTGATTTATTAAACATGAGACGGTGGTCTCATAAGAAGATGTAAATTTGAGCCCAGAGGTGTGAGAGGTGTCTCGAACCGGTTCTAGGTGATTTTGGATTAGCTACTAATGGTGTTTCCCCTGACTTGTGGTGAAAAAATGTTGAAAAACAAAAAGGGAAAAAGCTATGCTATAAGGGACTCATAATGGTTATGTCAGGCATAGACTCTCTTGAGGTGGAGGCCGTTGCGTGGTTTCTTCAAGAGTCATCCATCAGAGTCAGCAAAGAGGTATGCCCCCTTATCGAGACGAAGGTCATTGGCAAGGTGGGATGATTAAACCCAGTATTTTATGGGAAGGACTGATTCCACACTATGGTTTAAAGGGAATGGGGAAAAACCGAAGGCAGGCTTATAGATCTCTCTGTCATCATGTAAGTGGTGCCATGATAGGTCAGGTGGATCTTTCACAACCAATGAGACGAAAGGGAAACTTGTGCTAGAGATCATGTAAATGGTATTGGTTATGGTTTTTGTAGCCTTGCTCCCATTCTTTGTTCGAGGAAGAGGGGAAAGCCTGGAGACAGAAGGAGTCTTTGATGGACCTAGAGGTAGGTGAAACATCATCTCAATTGGCTAGACATGAGTCAACACATCCTGGGGCCTAAAAGGTATGGTAGGTGGTTCAAGGTATCACACAGGATATCTCAGTTTGAAATCCTGTAGACTGTAGGTTGCCAAGCCAGATTTACTGACGATCCTGAATGGTAGGAAAAGGAAAGGGAAAAGGAAAAAGAAAAGGATCATGTTGATCAGGAATGAACCCCACTATTTCCTTGGTAACTGAGGTTGAGGTTTCAACTAAGCTTGCGGCGGTGGCTGGGGGAACAACAGAAGAGACATGACGGAAGAGACAAGAGGGTTTGTAGAACTGGACATCATGTAAATGGACATGGTATTTGAAGAAGAAGGTGGGGGCTTAACCTCTTCAATCAGAGTGATCTCAGACTCAAGGGAATGTTGACAAAGGTTAGCTAGAGCCATTCAAAATTTAGGAAATTCTTGGCAATGGTGAGAGTAATGTCCATACAAACCGCGGAGGGCATAAGCATGGTTTGTTCTCAATGTCTTGTTTCTGACTATTAGCGCGGTTGGGAATTCGACCATGGGGATATTTTCGTTTGTATCCATGGCATCTAAATGTGCACAGATCATTGAGATTTGAGGGAAATTTTGAGTTGGGTGGCCCTGTTGCTCTTAGACGCCACAAGGCAGGACTTGTCACAGCTCTGTGGTGGCTTTGGAGTTCTTTCCCCTGGCCCTTTTTGGGTGGGGCGGTGCAGGTGCGACGGTTGGCTTTTGCGGGCTGGGTGGAGGGTGAGACTCCACCACGATGGGTTGCACAGTGGTTAAAACAACCTAGGGCATTACTGGTTGAGCCGATGGATCAAGATAGCACACCATAATTCCCAATGTAAAGTTGGGTAAGCTTAAAGTGGCTATTACCGGTTTGCTCATGACGCCAGGTGGGGGAAAGAGGAAGGGAATTGTATGGACTGGAGATGAGCCTAGATAACTCCCTGCTGGTTGCATGTGGGGATGTGGTTGTGGTTGCAACTGTGTGGAACATTGCTGTTGCGGGTGATGTTGTGGCTGTGAATGATGTTGTGGTTGTGGTTGGGGTTGCGACTGTGGTTGTTGTTTGGGTGCAACGGTGCTTGATGAGACCATACACAAGTTTGTAGTTTCATTTTGTGACGGTGGTGGTGACACTAATAGGAAAGGAGCCATCATGGTGGTATCGACAAAGAACCCAGGGTCCACATTCAACAATGGGGAGGCTTGTGTGTTTTAAACCATGGTTTTTATTGTAGGGATGACATTGGCATGTGTAGTCGTCCCTTGCAGCTCAATAGTGGTGATGGTCAGGATAACATTGGTGGGTGCTGTTAACCCTTGCAGATCATGATAAGTGAGTTGATCAACCATCACAATATTCCCTTCATGGGGGAACATCATGAGATGGAAGATAGTTGATGTGACAGCTCGCATGGCGTACATATAACTTCTCCCAAGGAGAAGGTTATAGTCCAGTTGAGCATTGACGACTTCTATGTCGATTAGCACTGTCTTCCTGGCTAATGTGATGGGGACATGGGGGAGGATTCCTTGGGCTTTAGTCAGATGTCCATCATAAGCCCATAGACTTATGGAGGATGGTTGCAGAATTGGTGATCCAGGTTTCTGCCAAACCAGGGTGGACATAATGCATGTGGATGCCCCCTCATCCACTATGCACTAGTGCACAACCAGGTTCAAGATAGACATCGAAATTTGGAAGGCAATTGTGGATGGCATGTGTGGTTCTCCGTTCTCCGTGTTTAATGTGATCAACTTGGAGTTAGAGGGGTCTACTGCCCCAAGGGCGGCTAATAAGGCTTTCTGCTATGTTGGGCATGTTTTAAGTACCTCAAGAGTGGACATGGTGGTTGGTGTTTGGGAAAAATCATCAACAATGCTATAGCTGACTACAGCTCTAGCCATGGCGTTATTGGCAATTCAGTGTATGGGGGGGCGGGGGAAAGGGGGTAATTGAAGAGGTGCATTGACTGACTTGGACGTAGATGCCACTGATGTGTCAGTGGGTTTGGTGGTGGTACTGTACTGATTCTGTCTAGTTTGTAAGTCGACCTCTTCAGTCATCATGGCTAGCAGGTGGTGAACACTTGTTTCGGCCATAGGAGATGCCCCTAGAGAGTTGGGATTGGATTGGGGAGGGAGTGCAGTTGCCAGCAACCCTTGGACTGGTAGTGGGTTTTGAAGCACCATAGGAGGAGGTCCTTGTGGTGTTGGGTTGGGTTGGGCTTGATTTGTAGCGTTGGCGACCTATTGGGCCTCATTTTGAATGTCCTTCTTAGCATGATCCATGAGGGGACACTTGAATGTGTAGTGCCCATAAACATCACAAAGTGTGCATGGTTGGTTTGTGCACAACGGGGCGTTGAGTCTTGGTGCATTTTGTCATGGGGGGTTTTGGGCTAGTCGGTTTGCCACGGCATTGTTGGGAGGGTTCGGTTGTTGACCTCCTCCCTGTGGTTAGTTATTGCCTTGGTTGTGGGGCCGATTATTTCTAGCTTGCCATTGTTGATTGTTGGGGGTAGGCTGGTTGGGACAGTTTTGTTGTGCGAACACTTGTCCCAATAGAGTGGGTGGAGCAGGGGCAGGGGCTTGAACTGGTTGCATTGGTGGTGTATAATAGATTTGTGGGGGTGGCGGTGCCACAAATGTGGGAATTTTCCCCACATACTGTTGTGTTGGCCAAGCCATGGTCTAAGTCTACTGCAGTGGTGCAGGTTGTGCATAGGAAGTTGTTGCTTCGGATTGGGACATCATTCTTGTGTAGTCTGGATCTTGGTTTTGGTAATCAACATTAGCAGTGTTGCTTGGTTGTGATGGAACTACAAGTGGGGTGAGTCGGTGTTGTGGCTGTTGGGAGACTAATCTTATGATGCCATCTGTAGCATGGGATGCCCACGGTGCATCACGGTAGGAGGTACTTGGATGGGGAGCGTCTGGAATGACAGTGTACAGATATCCAGACTAAGTGTAGATCAGGTCAAACTATTGAGCTTTCAGTATGGCCTCTTCTTCGGATTGAGGACGTTCGAATGCGACGTCCTTTGCTATGAGTGGAAGCAAGGTCTTAAGGAACCAATCCAAGAAGATCCTGTTGTCAAGTTGGATTTTGCATAGGCTATGATGTCCCTGCCACTCATGGATATGGTCGATTATATGAGTGGCAGTGTTTTGGTGGTAGGATCACAGGATCTCCACCCCCTCGTCATATCTGACAGGGAGTTGGAAATACTGTAGGAACATGAAGGTTAGGGAGTTGAAGTCGGGGTTTTTTGCCTGTGGTAGCTCAATGTACCATTTGGCCACAACACCTATGAGGGGCATTGGAATAGCCTCAATCTGATGGAATCATCTACGATGTTGTTTGACGAGCACCATAGATGGAATGCCATTATGTGGTTTTGGGGACATTCCCATACCTTGCCTTCAAACTTGGGGATGTTTGATGGTAGCTTAGTTGGCATGGGTGGCTAGAAATCTTGGTGGCAGATGGGGTCATTTTTTAACCAATCCAAATCAAGAAGGTTAAGACGAGCCATGAATGGCATACTTAACTCCAAGTTGATGTGGGATGGGGATGCGATGGTGGTGGGGTTTGCATGTGCATAATGCATCTGCACAACTGGGGGTACTTGCGGTGGAACCATTGCGGATGGGCCAATTCCCGCAAGTGTTGTGGGAGGGACTGTATGAGTGGCAGGGACATTTCCCCCATGTGTGAAAGTAGGGGCAATGTAAGTGGATGATCCACTGGCCCCCTGTGTGGCAGGAGGGGTAATGTGTGTGGAAGGGCCACTGCCCCCATGTGCTGCAAGTGGGCCAGCTTGGTTGGCCACTATAGGTGGTGGCAGCTGACTGATGACAGTTTACATGACTGTGCTTAGGCCACTTTCCAGATTGTGGGTGACAGGTTGTGGTGTGGACATGGGTCCACATACTAAGGTTATGCCAAAAAATGGATCCAAGTTTGCACTAGCCATGGGGATTGATGGTGCGATATGTAGATCTAGTTCAGACTGATATGGGTCTTGTCAAAACCCCAAATTTTCTGAAAAATCTAAAATTTTTAATTTACATAATATTAACATAAGTGCAGTTAACTAATCATTTAATTAGTTAAGGGTTATCAGCTTATTATTAACATTCATCTGTTATTTGCATGGATTGATAGAACAAATCTTTTATGTTTACTCATTTGTTTCTTTTTGCGAACATAAGGTGGGCTGTCATGAAAAACTAGCCTTACTTAGCTTTCGAGCTAATGCAGAAAGTTTCTTCTTTCCTTACAGATTACAGGTAAACACATTTGGATGCTGCAATAAAAATTCTAGAGTCTTTATGTACAAGTTTGTTTGCAATTCAAATTTCAGTAAGACAGTAGTAGCTATGCACATATCAATGCTTACTGAGGTAAATTCATTATCTGTTCTTCAATCTAGTAGAGGTAGATTTATAATTCTTACGATTACTGAACTATTTGATATCTATCATAGTCATCAGTGTCAAAAGATCTTTAAATAGCATTGTTTGCAAGTAGAATACGAAAGTCAAAAGTTTATGTTTAAGAAAGTACAAATACTCTTACTTCGTAAAGTGTATAAAGAAGGGGTTTTACAATCTACTGCTACCAAAATTAAACTATTCAAAGATAGGAATAAACTTATACTATTGCACGAGGTCTTAAATACATTACCACTGATTCATCACATATTAAAGCTTATCTTAGGTCTGATGGATAACTGACTGTAAACTACTTATCATTCTAATCATTAAAAGAATGTATAACATAAAAGTTTCAAGGTCTAACCATTACATTGATAAACTTTCTCTTAAATGCTTTCACCTTTAAATGTGATAAATTCTAAGTTAAAGGCATTATTCCAGAACATGCATTCCTCAAAATATTTAGTTGCTATTTCCTTTTGTAAGCATTTATCCAACTTAAATGACTAAGGTATGACCATAAAGGTTAACATTATAACACAATAGTTATTATGGTTGAATCTATAACCCATTTTTTAAAATTCAACCATTAATATACTCTTTAAATATAATATAAATGTTGGGGAATACTTGTAAAAATAATATTCTTACTTATCATAGGTATTGACCTCCCTCCTAAAATCATGTTATAAATTTAATTCTAATAAGACCATAAGGTGTTAAAAGACAACGTAGTCAATCATCTGGATGAACAAGTCATAGACAAATCCATGACATTTTAAGTTTATAGTCTTACTCTAAGGTTAATTCTTAAAAGATTTACCCTAGACATTGCAAAACGGTATATAAGATAAAGTTATTACACTTACCACTTAGATATAGTGTTCTTTTAAATCAAAGGTCTAATATAAACCAAAATCATGTTACAAGGTCCTTTTCCAACGAGTTGGTTGTACCACGATGCACAGGGTGTTATCATTTGATTGCATTTCAATGGTGATTATATAGTATATCGTATCGTAAAGATTTGCTAGCCTCGTATCGATGGTAAGTTTCCATAACAAGGATTATGTGATAACCTAACACCTGATATAATGTGCCAATGATAGGGTTGACTCGGCCGGGACATAAGGTTTAAACTTGGAGACAGCCGAATGACTGTCAACTCTGGATTCTTATGATTAGCTCAAAGAAACTATAGAAACACACCCACCGTGGAAAAATTATTTGTGAAGCAACGTGGCTTCGTTTGGGCCATGCATTATAGGTTTAAAAGAGTCTTCTTCGAGACCTAGCTCCTTATCCTCCCTCGCCTTTGGGATCTTGTCCATCCTCTGTGAAGAAACCGGCCGCACTGTCATGCTGTTACCTGTGTCGAGCTGCGATTGTTTATGGCTTCCCTCCCTGGTTAGCTTTCTCATTGCACCAACATTAAGGCTGTCTTGTAGTGCTTCTGCTCCTCATGCATTACTCATGCTCCTGTTTGTTTCTTCACTGCATCCATTGCTTAAGCTCAAACCCTTGACTGTGTCGGACCTTACCATCTCCCTTCAGTTTATCCAGCGAGAGTGGTCTTTCTTTTCGAAATGTTAAGGTTTGAGTTTGCACCATTATTGTGTGTTGTTGTATAGAGTAGCAACTCAGCTTAGGGTTTGACCTACTCCATCAGTTAGATGACTAAAGGGTACTCAGCTGTCAGCGGTTCATGGGTGTTGTAACACTGTTTTCTTTTGCCATTGAAGGGTAGAATCCTTGCTCGTGCTGGTCTCATGTTGTCGCTGGTCACTGCATTACTGTTGACAAACATTTCTGTTGATAAGGTAAAAGGATTATTCATTTCCTTTTTTAAAGATAATACCCATTTATTGTATATTCATCTCGTTGCTTTTAATATAAATTTAACAGTCGGATGAATGTTTATTTTGCAGATACGGTCTGCCCCTCTTCTCAGTAAGCACATGAAGTATAGGGTTGTGATGATAAGGGCTACGGTAAGCCTTGGTTTTTGCATGGCTCGTCCACCTTGTGTAAACCCTTATGGGGTAAAGAGGGATTGGTCGTTGCGGCCTGTTAAACCCTCAATTATTTCGGTTATTTTGGTTGTGTGTTTGCTGTTAAACCTCGTTGGGTTAAGACCCTAGCTCTATTGTAGAGATCTCCGGCTTAGGCCGTGATTGTAAATTTTGTTTTGTTTAAATTTCTGCGTTTAAAGTAATGAACAGGCTGTGAATCTTTATGTGAAATTTTCTTATTACGGCCGTGGGTTATTAAACAAGACTAGGTTTTACAGTCATTACTTTTGTATTATTTTGGATGGATAGGGTTGTTACCCTCAGTATTATATAAGTTTTAAATACTGTTTCCTTTCTCTGCATTCCTTCTGTACTTGCAGTATTGGACATTCGAATTCTTACTTTGTTTTTATTTTATAATATGGCTGTGAGTAAAATACTGTTAGTTCCACCGTTTGTTGATTTTCTTGTAATTAGGGTTTTATAGGGTTTAACCCTATTTGACAGTGATGAATTAGCTCTGTTCCTCTTTATTTTAAAAAAAAATACTGCTAAGTTAAAATGATACTTCCGTAATGTTAGGGTTACTAGTTATATTTATAATATGTAAAGAAACTCGATAAATGAGTATCCTATACTTCTATTATTTTCTTCTTGCACAAAAAAAATGCATTTGATTTATTACTGTTTAAAGGTAATATTATTATTAGGGTTTATGTACCTGATTTATAATTTAATTCTCTTGTTAATAAGAATTGTAATTATAGATGTTTAGTTTATACCCTTTTAATGATATAGGGTTTTTATATCTTTTGTTTTACAATAGTTGTAAGAGCTGTCAGTTTACCTGTAGCTCAGACAGTATAAATAGATCTAAAATACACTTACAATAATAAGGATACTACTTTATATTAATAGTAATAGTATTACTATATTGCATAAATAAAGTACCTTATTATTATTATAATGACTATATTATTTCTCTGTGATTCCTTTAGCCTCTGCATTATTATTCTTAGTTTATTTTGTAAATATACCAATAATAGTACTTGTTATTTGATTCTTGTGTAATCTATGCTATACTATCTATGTTCTGTTGTAATTAATTTGTTTTTCTTAGTTATGATATATATATATATATATCCAGCATTTAATTAACTCTATCCAGAGTTTATTTTTATAAGCACAAATATCAACCTTGTTCATATTTTAAAATAAAAAGAAATAACAGCTCTGGAATTTGTTTGGGCTCAGTTCCAAATAAAAAGAAGGAAAATAATGAAATGAATACATCACAAAACATTTATAAAATCTAGACCAGATTGATTAGATTAATTTGACAGTAGTATCTAATCATTATATAACTATTCTTACTATCAGTTTATTATTAAACATATCATAGTGAAATTATTTTAATCTGGAAGAAAGGAACTGTATGGTAAAACAGTCAATAAATCTAGTCTAAATCTACTCTCCTATTTCTCTTTACAATATACAATGACTGAAAGAAAAATACAGTATCAGGAAGTAGTTTTAACTAAGAACTCATACAACTGTCAATGAAATATATTTTCTGAAAGTAAATAAAGAAACTACTACTCTGAACCTCATCATGCTATTTTTACTTAGATTTACCCCAGTGCTGGAGTACGGTCTGGTAAACCCCAGATGTGGAAAAACACAGTGGTCTTTATTTTTCATCAACAGATTCTATGACTGATAAACTAAAACATTCTCATAAGTAAACCATTTAATAACTACTAGCATAACATCCAACCATTCACAGTTACTAAAACAAAATAATTAGGTGACAGAACCTGCTTAAGATTTGGACAACAACAGCAATGGGAGGCTGTTCCTCCCTACCAATTCCTGGAGAGCACTCAAACAGTGACTCCTCAGGACCCCCGAGCTTGCTCTGGTTTCCCTGGCTGGAACTAGGTGCAGCAATCGTCAGTTACTAGTCCTCAAACTCAGTAATAATACAGAACTTATTAGTAAGTTCACCCAGCTAACAAGCTGTAATAAACAAGTTACTGTAGCATTCCTCTCAGAATAACTTCCTTACTGTTTTTCCCTCTTTCCTCAATGAATTTCCTGAATATCATTCACCTGAATGAATTCTGTCTGGAAAATATCTGAGCAGCCGCAGCTCTCTTCATTGAGTACTTTTAAAAGATTGCCTAGGTCTTTTTGGGTTAGTTGTCATTTAATGAGCCACCTGCTCTGATCCCACTTTCTTGGGGGCTCATGACCCCAAATATAGGGAAGTTTCCACCTGCAACTTAGGAAGTGTTTGAGGATGATGCCACTTGTCTTTTGCCCTCCAACTAGTTCCATCCACTAGTTTGACCAGTAACCTCTTTTTAACAGCTCTCCCATGCTATTGTCTCCACAATTTATTTATTAATAATAGAATATTCTGAATTACATTCCACTTCTGTTGACTCTGCTGAGTCATCAGTTCCTACTTAGCATTAAATTTAACATAATGTCTCAGGAATATAATAAAAAAAATCAAGATTATTTTACAAAATTGGGGTATGTGACATACACACCCCCTTAAAATGTAACATCGTCCTCGATGTTACTTATTCTTCATCCTCTGCAACCTCCTGGAACAGATTTGGGTATGCTTCCCGCATCTTACTTTCCAGTTCCCAGGTAGCTTCTTCAGGACTAAGGTGCTTCCATTGCACCTTCAACTACCCAATTGTGCGGTTCCGCAGAGTAATTTCCCTCCTCCCGAGGATACATTCCTATTTCACCAGAAATTCTCCTTCTGGTTCCACCTGTACAACATTCCAATCAATTACATGAGTAGCATAATGAACATACTTTTTCAGAACAGAAATATGGAAAACATTATGCACTTTCAAGTTAGGTGGTAACGCAAGCTGATATGCAACTTGACCAATTCTGGATAAAATTTCAAATGGACCACAGTAACGTGGTGCTAGTTTTTCACAACTCCCCAGTCTTAGGGAGCTTTTCTTTGGTCTTACCTTTATAAACACATGCTCACCCACCTGGAACTCCTTGGGAGTTCTTTTTAAATCTTCTTGGCTCTTTTGTCGATCCTGTTCTACCTTCAAATTTTCCTGCACTTATTTTACAATCTGTTCCATTTCCTTCAATAATTCAGGTCCTAACACCAATCTATCTACTCGATTATTCTAGGAGATAGGAGTGTTACATTTACACCCATATAGAATTTCAAATGGGATGAACTTAGCTGATGACTGATAGTTATTATTGTATGCAAATTCTGCTAAATGCAAGTAGTCCTCCCACTTACCTGGCTGATCCTTAACATACATTCTTAACAGATCTTCCAGCACCTGATTCACTCTTTCAGTCTGTCCGTCCGTCTGAGGATGAAAAGAGGTGCTGAAATTCAGTGTTGTGTTTAATCCCTTAAACAAGGATCTCCAAAAATTCCCTGTGAATTTAGGATCCCTGTCTGAAATAATAACCTTAGGTACTCCATGTAACCTAAAAATCTGCTTTAAAAATATATAAGCTATATTGGAAGCCTTGTAAGTAGTCTTGATAGGAATGCAATGTGCTTCTTTACTTAACTTGTCAACCACCACCATGATCGAATCATTCTGATTCTGATTTCTAGGAAATCTAGTAATGAAATCCACGCTGATTATTTCCCATTTCCAACTAGGAATAGGAAAAGGTTGCAGTAAACCAGCTGGATGTTGGTGTTCAGTTTTCACTTGTTGACAATCCAAACATCTAGCTATGTATTCATCTACTTCAGATTTCATATTAGGCCAGAAATATTCTTTTATTAACATGGTGACAGTGTTTTGGTAGCCTGGATGTCTTGAGTAAGGTGTTTTATGAACTTCATTCAAAATCAGCAATTTAACTTTAGGCACATACAATCTGTCCTTAAACAATAAAAATCCATCTTTATTTAGACTATAACCTTTTGTTAAACTTTCTGTAGGTTCTTGTTTAGCTGTAACTTGTAATTTTTTATAAATTTCATCCTGTTTTATCCCTTCCATCAACTCTTCATTTAAATCAGAAGCATAAGTGCTGATTGCTGCTGTAGAATTCAGCTTTTCATTTCTGCTTAAAGCATCAACCACCTTATTTTCTTTTCCTTTTATGTGTTGAATTTCGAAATCATATTCACTAAAGAAGGCCAACCACCTTGCTTGTGTTGCATTTAAGTTGGGATGATCCAAAAGGTATTTCAGACCTTTATTATCAGTCATTAAAATAAAATTTCTTCCTATTAAGTGGTGTTGCCACATCTTTAAAGCATGTATAACAGCTGCAAGTTCTAAATCGTAAGTTGCATTATTCTTTTCATGGATCTTTAACTTCCTGGACGCATAGGCAATGGCATGCCCGTCTTGAGTCAGCACACCGCCTAAACCATCATTACAAGCATCGGTGCATACCACGAAATCCTTATTAGGATCTACTATTCTTAGAATAGGTGCAGTTGTTAACAAGGTTTTTAATTTCTTAAAACTTTCTTCACATTTTAAGTTCCAATCGAATTTCTTGCCTTTCTTTTGCAAGGAAGTGATTGGATTAGCTATTTTTGAAAAGCCTTCAATGAATCTCCGGTAATAACCAGTAATTCCCATAAATGACCTAACATTTGTTATGTCCTTTGGAACTGGCCAATCTTCAATTGCCCGAATCTTTTTGAGATTGAATGAAATCCCTTCTTTAGTCACTACGTGACCTAAGTACTGGATTTCATCTCTAAAGAAATGACACTTGCTGAACTTCACAAAAAGTTGTTGCTCTCGCAGCTCCTGTAAAACTATCCGTAAGTGTTCCTTATGTTCTGCTTCATTTTTAGAATAAATTAGGATGTCATCTATAAACACGACAACAAATTTATCTAAGTATTTATGCATTATATTATTCATTAAGCACATAAAGACAGCTGGGGCATTGGTAAGTCCAAATGGCATTACGACAAATTCGTAATGTCCATACCTCATCCTAAAGGCTGTCTTGAAAATGTCCTCATCTTTAATCCTTACCTGATGATATCCTGATCTCAGGTCTATCTTTGAGAACACCGTAGCTCCACGTAGATGATTAAATAGATCATCTATGCAGGGCAACGGATATCTTTTTTTAATGGTCATCTTGTTTAGTTGACGGTAATCTATGCATAGTCGCATAGTTCCGTCCTCTTTTTGACAAATATGACTGGTGCTCCCCAAGGGGACACACTGGGTCGAATGTACTTCTTATCTATTAAATATTTTAACTGTTATTTTAATTCATTGAGTTCTAAAATATTCATATGATATGGAGCTTTCGAACTAGGTACCTCACCTGGTACCAGCTCAATAGTGAAATCCAGTTCTCTCCTAGGAGGTAATCCTGGAATTTCCTCTGGAAAAACATCAGTAAATTCGTTTAAAACAGGAATATCCTCTATTTTTAACTTATCTTTTTTAGATTTACTTGCCTCGTCTATAATAGTTATAGCATAGGCTTTGCACCCTTTTCTAACTGCTCTTTTAAGTTGTAAGGCAGAAATCTGCCTAATTACAGTTTTCCTAGGAATACCCTTAACTGTTACTGGTTGTTCATTATTATTTATGCACGTAAAGGTTTTATCAAAACAGTTTAAAACTACCTTGTGCTTCTCTAACCAATCCATACCAATTAATAAATCATATGAGCCAAGTGGTAGAACATTAAGTTTAACTATAGTTTTAAAATCATTCATAAGCAAGGCACACTCTTTCACATAACATGTTACTTTCCTTTTTTCCCCAGTAGCTAATTGAACTAACCAGGAACTATCAAAATTTTCAACAGTCAAATTACACTTTTCCACTATTTGAGGTGAAACGTAACTAAGACTAGATCCTGGATCAATTAAAATAGTTACAGGGGTTTGATTAACCATACCTTCCACTTCCACCATGGAAGTCTGATAGTCAGCTTGGCGATTCTCCAAAGTTGCATTTATTCTGGGCATAGTCCTCGCAAGTTCTCCAATAGTCATTTCATCCTGCACAGTGTGAATATTGCTGTTTGACTTTTTCCGATTTGGGCAGACCGAGGCATAGTGCGGGCCATTACATTCCCAGCACTTAGCAGGCTCCTTTCTTTCAAAATTCTTAGTGAAATTCCCATGATTACTGGTAGCTTCCTTGCCTTTAAAGTTGCTGGAATTATTAGAATTATTAGAAACACCATTTCTATTTCCCTGGAAGTTCTTACCATTAGAATGATTTCTGTTCTTATTATTCTTGAAATTCTTCTAAGGTATAAATTATTTCTTTTTAAACTCAGGCTGATTACTGTTCTTTTTAGCCTTCCAGTTGGCTATACCTTCTTTCTTTTTGTTCTGTTCAAAATAGAAATTTTCCTTCTGCATGGCTTCTTCCAGAGTCTTAGGCTTATCATACTCGATTCTGTCCTTGATATGATATGGCAGACAGCTGAGAAACCGCTGCACTTTAGGTTTCTCATCGACTAAATAAGGTACATACCTCAACAAGCTTAAGAATTTACTATTTAAATCCTTCATAGTCATGGATCCTAACTTTAACTCGTAAAATTCCTTAGCTCTTTCTTCATAATATTGTTCGGACAGAAATTTCTTCTTGAAGTACCTTTTAAAGGTACTCCAATTAACTTCTCTTTCCTTGATCCCCTTGATTCTTTTCAGATCTTGCCACCATATATTTGCTTTTCCAGTGAGATTATAGATGGCCATTCTTGCCTTCAGCTGATTTGAATAGTTGTATATCTGAAAATACTTTCATATCCCGGATAACCAGGACTCTACTTCTTCCCCTTTTTCAGTCTCTTCGTTAAAAGTTGGGGGCTTTATTTTTTTAAACTCCCTGGAAATCTCTTCATATGGCCTATACTTTTTCTTTCTGTCATACAACTCAGCCTCACTACTGTCACTAGTAGTGTAATAGCTTTGTTCTTCCCTGAACCCTTCAGATGATGAACTGATTTCAGGTTTATCCAGCTTCATCTTTTTGGATCCTTTCTGATGGCTAGCTTCCTCAGATTTAGGTCCTTTGTTCCTTCCTTCAGTCTGAAATTTTTCCATCAAAATTTGATTTAACTCTTCTTGAGTCTTCAGAATCCTTTCATTGTCCTTCTTGACTGATTCCATTTCAGTCTTCAAATCCTTTATAGTCTGCATCAGCTTGGAAGAGTGAGCAGTTACCTCTTCTAACATAGGTTCTCTGGACATTTGTCTTGTCTCGGTGTTTGGAGACTCCTCCTGGGAATATTCTCCTAAATTCTCCATACCTGCTTGTTAGATTCAGAAAAAAAGAAATTTTATGTTCTTTACATAAAACAAAATACAGGTTAGTACATTATTTTTGCTGTTCTGTAAGAAACTAGTTGGGCCACATTCAGGCCTAGTATTTGAACCATGCTCTGATACCACATGTCAAAACCCCAAATTTTCCGAAAAATTTAAAATTTAAAATTTACATAATATTAACATAATTGCAGTTAACTAATCATTTAATTAGTTAAGGGTTATCAGCTTATTATTAACATTCATCTGTTATTTGCATGGATTGATAGAACAGATCTTTTATGTTTACTGATTTGTTTGTTTTTGCGAACATAAGGTGGGCTGTCATGAAAAACTGGTCTTACTTAGCTTTCAAGCTAATGCAGAAAGTTTCTTCTTTCCTTACAGATTACAGGTAAAGAGATTTGGCTGCTGCAATAAAAGTTCTAGAGTCTTTATGTACAAGTTTGTTTGCAATTCAAAGTTCAGTAAGACGGTAGTAGCTATGCACATATCAATGCTTACTGAGGTAAATTCATTATCTGTTCTTCAATCTAGTAGAGGTAGATTTATAATTCTTACGATTACTGAATTGTTTGATATCTATCATAGTCATCAATGTCAAAAGATCTTTAAATAGCATTGTTTGCAAGTAGAATACAGAAGTCAAAAGTTTATGTTTAAGAAAGTACAAATACTCTTACTTCGTAAAGTGTATAAAGAAGGGGTTTTACAATCTACTGCTACCAAAATTAAACTATTCAAAAATCAGAATAAACTTATACTGTTGCACCAGGTCTTAAATACATTACCACTGATTCATCACATATTAAAGCTTATCTTAGGTCTGATGGATAACTTACTGTAAACTACTTATCATTCTAATCATTAAAAGAATGTATAACATAAAAGTTTCAAGGTCTAACCATTACATTGATAAACTTTCTCTTAAATGGTTTCACCTTTAAATGTGATAAATTCTAAGTTAAAGGCATTATTCCAGAACATGCATTCCTCAAAATATTTAGTTGCTATTTCCTTTTGTAAGCGTTTATCCAACTTAAATGACTAAGGTACGACCATAAAGGTTAACATTATAACACAATAGTTATTATGGTTGAATCTATAACCCATTTTTTAAAATTCAACCATTAATATACTCTTTAAATATAATATATGTGTTGGGGAATACTTGTAAAAATAATATTCTTACTTATCATAGGTATTAACCTCCCTCCTAAAATCATGTTATAAATTTAATTCTAATAAGACCATAAGGTGTTAAAAGACAATGTAGTCAATCATCTGGCTGAACAAGTCATAGACAAATCCATGACATTTTAAGTTTATAGTCTTACTCTAACGTTAATTCTTAAAATCTTTACCTTAGACATTGAAAAATGGTATATAAGATAAAATTATTACACTTACCACTTAGATATAGTGTTATTTTCAATCAAAGGTCTAATATAAACCAAAAGCATGTTACAAGGTCGTTTGCCAACGAGTTGGCTCTACCACGATGCACAGGGTGTTATCATTTGATTGCATTTCAATGGTGATTATATAGTATATCATATCGTAAAGATTTTCTAGCCTCGTATCGATGGTAAGTTTCCATAACAAGGATTATGTGATAACATAACACCTGATATAATGTGCCAATGATAGGGTTGACTCGGCCGGGACATAAGGTTTAACCTTGGAGACAGCCGAATGACTGTCAACTCCGGATTCTTATGATTAGCTCAAAGAAACTATAGAAACACACCCACCATGGAAAAATTATTTGTGAAGCGACGTGGCTTCATTTGGGCCATGCATTACAGGTTTAAAAGAATCTTCTTCGAGACCTAGCTCCTTATCCTCCCTCGCCTTCAGGTTCTTGTCCATCCTCTGTGAAGAAACCAGCCGCATTGTCATTTTGTCACCTATGTCGAGCTACGACTGTTTATGGCTTCCCTCCCTGGTTATCTTGCCCATTGCACCAACGTTAAGGCTCTCTTGTAGTGCTTCTGGTCCTCATGCATTACTCATGCTCCTATTTGTTTCCTCATTGCCTCCATTGCTTAAGCTCGAGCACTTGACTGTGTCAGACCTTACCATCTCCCTTCAGTTTATCCAACGAGAGTGGTCTTTCTTTTCGAAATGTTAAGGTTTGAGTTTTCACCATTACTGTGCGTTGTTGGATAGAGTAGCAACTCGGCTTAGGGTTTGACCTACTCCATCAGTTAGATGACTAAAGGGTACTTAGCTATCAGTGGTTCATGGGTGTTGTAACACCGTTTTATTTTTCCATTGAAGGGAAGACTCCTTGCTCGTGCTGGTCTCATGCTGTCGCTGGTCACTGCATTACTAATGACAAACGTTTCTATTGATAAGGTAAAAGGATTATTCATTTCCTTTTTTAAAGATAATACCCATTTCTTGTATATTCATCTCGTTCCTTTAAATATAAATTTAACAGTCGGATGAATGTTTATTTTTCAGATACGGTCTACCTCTCTTCTCGGTCAGCACATGGTGTACAGGGTTGCGGCGATAAGGGCTACGGTAAGCCCTAGTTTCTCCATGGCTCATCCACCTTGTGTAAACCCTTATGGGGTAAAGAGGGATTGGTCGTTGCGGCCTGTTAAACCCTCAATGCTTTTGGTTATTTTGGTTGTTTGTTCACTGTTAAACCTTGTTGGGTTAAGACCCTAGCTCTATTGCAAAGCTCTCTGGCTTCGGCCGTGATTGTAAATTTTGTTTTGTTTAAATTTCTGCATTTAAAGTGATGAACACGCTGTGAACCTTTATGTGAAATTTTCTTATTACGGCCATGGGTTATTAAACAAGACTGGGTTTTACAGTCATTAATTTTGTATTATTTTGGATGGACAGGGTTGTTACCCTCAGTATTATATAAGTTTTAAATAATGTTTCCTTTCTCTGCATTCCTTCTGTACTTGCAGTATTGGACATTCGAATGCTTACTTTGTTTTTATTTTATAATACGGCTGTGAGTAAAATACTGTTAGTTCCACCGTTTGTTGATTTTCTTGTAATTAGGGTTTAACCCTATTTGACAGTGATGAATTAGCTCTGTTCCTCTTTATTTAAAAAAAAATACTGCTAAGTTAAAATGATACTTCCGTAATGTTAGGGTTACTAGTTATATTTATAATATGTAAAGAAACTCGATAAATGAGTATCCTGTACTTCTATTATTTTCTTCTCGCACAAAAAAAATGCATTTGATTTATTACTATTTAAAGGTAATATTATTATTAGGGTTTATGTACCTGATTTATAATTTAATTCTCTTGTTAATAAGAATTGTAATTATAGATGTTTAGTTTATACCCTTTTAATGATATAGGGTTTTTATATCTTTTGTTTTACAATAGTTGTAAGAGCTGTCAGTTTACCTGTAGCTCAGACAGTATAAATAGATCTAGAATACACTTACAATAATAAGGATACTACTTTATATTAATAGTAATAGTATTACTATATTGCATAAATAAAGTACCTTATTATTATTATAATGACTATATTATTTCTCTATGATTCCTTTAGCCTATGCATTATTATTCTTAGTTTATTTTGTAAATATATCAATAATAGTACTTGTTATTTGATTCGTGTGTAATCTATGCTATACTATCTATGTTCTGTTGTAATTAATTTGTTTTTCTTAGTTATGATATTATATATATATATATATATATAGCATTTAATTAATTCTATCCAAAGTTTATTTTTTATAAGCACAAATATTAACCTTATTCATATTCTAAAATAAAAGAAATAACAGCTCTGGAACTTGTTTGGGCTCAGTTCCAAATAAAAAGAAGGAAAATAATGAAATGAATACATCACAAAACATTTATAAAATCTAGACCAGATTGATTAGATTAATTTGACAGTAGTATCTAATCATTATATAACTATTCTTACTATCAGTTTATTATTAAACACATCGTAGTGAAATTATTTTAATCTGGAAGAAAGGAACTGTATGGTAAAACAGTCAATAAATCTAGTCTAAATCTACTCTCCTATTTCTCTTTACAATATACAATGACTGAAAGCAAAATACAGTATCAGGAAGTAGTTTTAACTGAGAACTCATACAATTGTCAATGAAATATCTTTTCTGAAAGTAAATAAAGAAACTACTACTCTGAATCTCATCATGCTATTTTTACTTAGATTCACCCTTGTGCTGGAGTACGGTCTGGTAAACCCCAGATGTGGAAAAACACAGTGGTCTTTATTTTTCATCAACAGATTCTATGACTGATAAACTAAAAAATTCTCATCAGTAAACCATTTAATAACTACTAGCATAACATCCAACCATTGACAGTACTAAAACAAAATAGTTAGGTGACAGAACCTGCTTAAGATTTGGACAACAACAGCAATGGGAGGCTATTCCTCCCTACCAATTCCTGGAGAGTGCTCAAACAGCGACTCCTCAGGACCCCCGAGCTTGCTCTAGTTTCCCTGGTTGGAACTAGGTGCAGCAATCGTCAGTTACCAGTCCTCAAACTCAGTAATAATCCAGAACTTATCAGTAAGTTCACCCAACTAACAAGCTGTAATAAAGAAGTTACTAGAGCATTCCTCTCAAAGCAACTTCCTTACTGTTTTTCCCTCTTTCGTCAATGAATTTCCTGAATATTATTCACCTGAATGAATTCTCTTTGGAAAATATCTGAGCAGCCCCAGCTCTCTTCATTGAGTACTTTTAAAAGATTGCCTAGGTCCTTTTGGGTTAGTTGTCATTTAATGAGCCACCTGCTCTGATCCCACTTTCTTGGGGGCTCATGACCCCAAATATAGGGAAGTTGCCACCTGCAACTTAGGAAGTGTTTGAGGATGCTGCCACTTGTCTTTTGCCCTCCACCTAGTTCCATCCACCAGTTTGACCAGTAACCTCTTTTTAACAGCTCTCCCATGCTGTTGTCTCCACAATTTATTTATTAATAATAAAATATTCTGAATTACATTCCATTTCTGTTGACTCTGTTGAGTCATCAGTTCCTACTTAGCATTAAATTTAACATAATGTCTCAGGAATATAATAAAAAAAATTAACATTATTTTTCAAAATTGGGGTATTTGACAGGTCTAAATATGAATTAGAGGCTGTGTGTCCTTCTAATGGCGTGGGAGATCACTGAGAATGGTTTCGTCGGTGTTGGTTGAGTGTTTCGAATGGTGGTGGTTCTCCTCTTAGGTGTGAGGAAGAGTGTGGAGGATCAATTGTGTTATATTTTATGTATGAAACTAGTGGGAATGATGTTTGGACCCTGGTTTCAGTGGCTTCCTATTGGCTGTAGGTGGTCACTCGGCCACCAAGACTGCCAGGAGACAACACTTGGATTTTTCCTCACAGGTGTTTCTACTAAATCGGAAGGGGTCATTGCCTATTTTGCTTGGCAATTCCTCTCAGCAACCAGCTACTTTGGGGTTCCTGTGGTAATCCTCATAATGAGTTTCTGGGGAGAGGCCAAGTACTTCCCACAGTTGAAGCAGTCAGGAACTTATGTCCTCAAAGACTGCAGATTTATTTGTACTTAGTGTAAATTGATAAATTTAAGGCTCTCTCAGCATCATGAACCGAGTTGGGTTGATTACTTGGTATGGTGTATTTGTTTTTCTATTTTTCTGATATTTGGTAGCTGCAAATGGTTTATGAATTCATTATATTGTGGTTTTGTATGCAAGCATTGAATAATTAGAAATTGTGAACAAATACAGTTTTTAACCCTGAATGTTTATGGCCTAACTAGATGACTACCTCACACTGATATTACTCTTCAACCAAGAGAAGGTGCTAGGCTCTCAACACAATGGGACTAAGCCCATCCATAGATCCACAGGTCACCTCCCGGATGCAAGGTTAGTCAACAGGGAGGATGCTTAGCACCGTGAGAAGCCCTCCTTCTCTACCCCCTATACCTTCCAGGTCATCCGGTTTTAATGGTTTGGAAAAATACTCAATGAAGGGTCTAGATCTATACAATCTTGCCTTTCGTTGTATCCCAGAATACCCCAGAGGGTGATGAATGGGTAGAGGAGGAATGGTAAGAAAGACAGTTAGTTTTAGGTTGATTTTAGTTAAGCTACATTCATTTGATTAAGCCATTAACATTTACTTAGAATTTACACATTGTTTATAAAAGAAATTGTAGAAAATTGAAACAAAATATGAGATTGAAGTAATGTGCTAGATAGAGGTGGCTGAGCAGCACTAACAGCCCCTATAAAACTAAAATTTAAGCTCTATTTGACAGACCGCACATTTTTTATCAAATCTGGTGAGGGGGCCGCAAGATTTTTTTAGAAACAGGTGAGGGGGTCGCACAGATTTCATAAACAGTCGCACTCTATGTTTCTGAGTGAGGTCACACCTTTTAGAGGATTAAGTGCACCCTGGGCATGCCTGTTTGGCTATTAAGTGCACCCTCATCCCCTGTTCAGGCCTGATAAGTGCGACCTTCCCTGGATTTGGGGCTTTTTCAGATCCAGAGTCATATCCAGTTGACAGTAACCTGTACTGTGGCCAAACTGACTCGGATCTACCAAGCAAAGGCTTTGGCAGTACTAATAACTGGAAATAAACTAAATTTAAACTAAATTTGACATGGAATTTTAAAAACTAGGGCAAAACTTGAAAAACTTGAAATTTTAAAAATTTGGACCAGGGATCTTGTGGGATCAACCTAGTATGGTTTCCAGTTTTGTAATAGGGATTTCTCCTTGCTACAGGGGCAGGAATGGCTCCCTTCTGTCTATCGGATAGAAGGGTAGGTTCCTTCTTGGAAAAAGACTGAAAGGAAAAACAGAATGTAAAGAACAAAAATAAAAGCAAGATGGAAGGGAAATAATGGAGATCCCCTCTGCAAACAAAGGGTAGGGTTTCACTTCCAATGGCCTACAAAAAATGATTAAGCTACTGTAAACTGAAATACCTGCAAAACAAGTTAGGAAATAAACCTGTAAATGAAGTCATGGGTTAGAAAAAAAAGAAACTACTAAGCAAATAAACAAAACAATAAAACATAGTTATACCTTCTCTTTGGGTGGAAATGGGCCACCATGCCCTAGTTTGTGGAAGCATCTCTCTTGGATGGGGGAGCTATGGGTCAATGAAGATGGTGGAGAGAGAGTGTGGGTGGCTTGAGAGATAAAGGCTCTCAAGGCATCCATGGCAGCATAACAATATGCAAGGGAGAAGTGTGTTGAGAGTGACCCCCCACCCTCCTTTTATAGATTTTTTGTGGTTTTAGGGTTTTAAGCCCTTGGTCTAGGCTTTAGCCCCTTTTTTGGGCTTTTAGCCCCTTCTACCCTAATTTTAGATCCTTTTAGGGTTTTATCCCCTTTTTGGGGGCTTTAGCTCCTAGGATAGTATTTTAGGCTCCTTTTGGGGGTTTTTAAACCCTTTTCTTCATCCTTAAGAATTTTTTAGGGTGTGGGGGTCTAATGGAGGGTCGTGAAGTGGTGTCCTTGGGTGGTGTAGGTCATGGAGAGTTTAGTGAGGGATTTTTTGGGTTAACAAATATGATCTAATCCTTGATTGTACTTCTCATGGGGTCATCTAGACCTTGTTGTTTTTATAAGTTCTGGATGTGCTCGCGAGTTTGTAGAGTCCGCTGGAATACCTGTCCATAATAGGTGTACCAACTTCATAGGACTTCTTTAATGGTAACAGACTCTTCTAAGTGCTCATGCAGCACCCTGTGTGCCTCGAAAAATGATGTGTACTGCTGCTTTAGTAGAACAAAATTTTCTTCCTTTTTCTCATCTCTCTTAATCTACATCTATGTATGTAGGTTTGACACGACACTTTCAAACAATTGGTATTCTCTTTCCAATGGTTTGTCGGTGTCGGTCTCAACCATCCCTGGTATCATTGTTTGTGTCAAAGTCCTACATTTAATCAGGGATTCGACTTGTTCTGACTTTAGTTTGTTGATTTTCTCTTTCCTAGTTTGGTTTCTTCTTGATGCTTCCTTGGTAATTTCTCCTAACATTTGGTCTAATTCTCCATCTTTTAATTTTGGTGTTTCGACTGAAGAAGTCAATCCCCATTGTTGAATATGGATTAGCGTCGATCCATGTGATGTATGTTGGTCTTTCTTTATTTTCTTCTTGTGTTTGGGACGGTCTACTACATTCCCTGCATGTACTATTACTTCTTGATGTTGTTTTGTTTGTTGTGTTACCTTTTTCTCTATAGTCGGTTGATTTTCAGCCGATGGTTTTTCCGTCAGTTTGACTTCTGTCGAATGCACTTCATTATTTGTGGTATTTTCAACTTGTGCTTTTTTCTTGAGGTTTATGGTGGGGTGTGTATCTGGTAGTGGTGAATATGGTGGTTTTGACTCTGGTGGACGCTCTGAAGTTGGTGGTGGAGAAAGTGTAGACGAGTGGTCGGGGGTAATGGGGGTGGTCGGCATGCCTTCTGTCGATACAAGGTTTTCAACATCTAATGGTGAGTTGGCTGGGTCATTGGAGTCATCTGAGATGAAGATATTGTCGATCGCTTAATTGATGGCTAAGGTAGCACCTTTTTCATCATCTTCTAAGCCTCTAACTGGCTCGTTGCCTGGTGTGAAGGTAGGTGTGAAAGATGAAATATGGGTTGCGACAACTTGGGCTGTTTGATCAGGGTTTCATAAAAATGTCGACTGGATAATTCTGACATCTTTTGGTTTTGGTAATGGTTTGTCGGGTTGGGTAAGGGTTCGTCGGGTGGAGCTTGACTCAGTGAGTGTGTGGGTGGTACTGATTTTCTCAGCTTTGAGGAACAAGTCAGGTAGTTGATTGATGAATTTTTGGAGGTTGATTTCTTTATCTACTTTTTATTTTAATGTCTCCAACATTACACTTTTGAAAAATTCAGTTGGGATGAGAGTCGTTAACTCTGGCTTATTTTATTGAACAATTTTTGTGGGGGATGGGGGTGGAGGGGTGGAAACTAAGTTGACAAGTTCAACTCATTTAGGAATTGCAATTTTTATGTTTCTAGCTTTCGCTTGTCTTGCTTCCTAGTCGATGAAATTCTTGAACTACTCCTCAGTAGATGCCTTATTTTTGGCATCTTTCTCTATGATGTCAGCTTCATGAGCTACCAATTTTTTCTCGTCTTATGAGTCATCTTGTAGGATAAGCTTGTGCTTACCTCTCCCTTTTGTTGGGCTGTCATATTTTTTTTGAGATTCAGCAATCTCTTTGGCCATTTGTCAAAGTTTCTACTTCTAAAAGTCATATTCTAGTTGATCTTCTTGTATTTCACCCTCCTCTTTTTGTTGGTTTAATACTAGTGCTTGTTGTACTTGTGGTTGTGTTTGTGGAATTGTCGTTAGTTGAAGAGTGTTGATATCTACAGTTGGTATGTCCTTTGACATGAAGGTACTAATATACATACATATTTCATAGTATTCTTATTTTTCCTAATCTATCAAAGGTTCCTCAATAGGCTGATCTATCGCTTTCTCCTTTGGTGGTATTGATAGTTTGGTGTTCGACTGTCAGGCTAATTGTTCAAATATTTCGTTGAATGCTGGGTAATAATCAAGAGTTTTTGATTTTATGTTCACCCCCTACATATACCAGGCCGTAGTGTGGTCGAGCTCTAGTTGGATCTGTGCTGTCTTTGACAGACTTTGTCGGATGTTCTAAGGCACCCTCCATCTGGTTGTTTGAATTTTTAAGTTCTGAAACCAATTTTCTAGTAGTACTTTACCTTCTTTGATCTTTATTTAGGATCTGACCATTGAAAATGGCTTGAAGTGCTACATGTGAAATATTCATGGTTCAAGGAACTGTTTATGCTCGAATGGACGTAAGTGGTTCATGGTTATCGAGATGATTAGTGATGGGAACCTAATTATGTCGCTCGAATTCTGAAATTTTTCACAAATGGACTTGAGAATGTCGGCGACATAGTGATCCTAGCATAAAAATTTTCTTGTTTTTTCTATTTCATCAACCGCCTCCATCATTTCAAGTTTCATGTCACATCCACGACCTGTGACTATTAGACCAATGGAGATAATATTTGCCACTATCTTGGGTGTGCTGGTGATAATCTATATAACTATTAGGACTTTTGGAGTTTTTACTTGATGGTGTTCCTGTCAGTATTTCCACCAATCCCTCCTTGATTCCCATGGGGACAGGGTCACATATGTTGGAGAGTCTAGTCAACTTGTAAATTGTTTCAGCGGATATCTCCACTGGTTGTTTGAATTAAAATTTTCCCTTATGGTTCCGGTTGATGATGAATCTGGCAATGGTTTCGTTTGTGCCTCCAAAGCTTGCCATGAGAGGGGCATTCATGTAATTCATATTGGTTCTTTGATTGATTTTATCCCCTTCCGATGTTATTTTTTATTTTTCATATTCCCATTCCTTGATTTCTTCCCAGTACTTTTCCCATTAAACTTCTTGGACTTTTTCATTCTTGATATTCGGCAATCTCTTTACTAGTGGAGTCTTAGCTAATTCTAGCTCTTATGTTTTAGCCGAAGTGGCTCTAGTTTATTTGGTGCCATCTTGTCGGTTTCTTGCTTGGATTTTCTCACAGGGTTTTTGCTCTCAAATTTTTGAACAATCTGTCGCTCTGCTTTTCTGAAACTTAGTAAGAAATATTCATCGAACATAGTATTTATAGGTGGATCAGATGGTGATCTTGTCGATTGATGTATTAATGGAAGAAGTGACAGTCTAGGGTGGTCTATTGAAATCTCTTTTAATGCTTTCTAGTTTTGGCACTCATTCTAGTTGTAATCACGATGGCTTTATTTGACTTTTCAGTCCTGTGGTCGATGTTGATTGTAAGGGCTGTCATTGATATGTCGATGGTGGAATTGTTGATTGTCGAACTGTGGTCTATTACGTCTTTCAAAGTTTCCTATAATTTTTGTTTTCCTTGATTTTGTTTTTAGGTTTTTGTCTTTTCTAGTTTTTATAGTATTTTTTTAACAGTTATAAAACCACTTTTTAATTTATTTTTAGTTTTGGTACCATTTTAGTCAAGCACCCTTTACTAGCTTCTGAAATACTGTGCCTTGTAATGTTCTCAGTCAAACTGAACCATTGCCATTGAATTCTTTGACAATGTAAGGTCCCATCCATTCTATGTGTAACTTTTTAGGTTTTCCTTTCACTCTACTGTTGTATAGGAATGCAAGGTCTCCTACCGACAAATTCTTATTTTTTATGTTTTGGCCATGCCAATCCTTCTGTTGTTGCTTCTGAATTTCTTGATGTTGTATAGCAAGCAGTTGGTGTTCTTCTAGTTTGGATAATTGAATTATTCGATCCTTTCTTGCTTCTTCGACATTGATATGTAAGATGTCGATGATCATCAGGGTTTTCTGACAAAGATGTAAAGGAACGACTGCTTCTTGGCCATAGACTAGTCGAAAAGGCGTTTGGTGAGTCGAACGTTTATATGTTTTTCTGTATGCCCATAGTGTCACATGTATTTTCTCATCCGAGTCATCTCTTTTGGTATTGCAGATTTTTGTTAGACCCTTTGTTAGTGTTTTGTTGAATGCTTGTATCGCCCCATTCGACTGAGGGTGATAGGTTGTGCTTCATCGATGTTCAATTTTGAATTGTTCTGTCAATGTTGTGATTGTTTTATTGATGAAGTATGAGCCTTGGTCACTGATTAAGGTTATAGGACAACCAAACCTAGTGATAATGTTTTCATATATGAATTTAGAAGCTACCTCACTAGAATAGGTGTCGATGGATTCTGCTTCTGCCCATTTAGTGACATATTCAACTCCTGTTATAATATATCTTGCACCTGTCCTTTTTGTCAGGACTCGAAATGGACCTATAAAGTCAATATCCTAGATTGCGAATGTGAGGCTTGGGTTTACTGATATTAAAGGAATTTATGTACTAGGTAGCGGTCGACCTAGACGTTGGCAGCGATCACATTTTCTCACAACTTTTTACAGTCTTTGTATAGTGTTAGCCACCATAGTCTTGATTGTTGGATTTTTTTGCAGTTGTATCCAACTGAAACTGTCCTCTTGCCAATCCATAGTGTTCTTCATGCATAATTATTTCTTGTTCATGTTCTAACACACACTGACAGAGTACTTCGTCCAAACCTATTTTACATAAAAATATATTAATAAGTCTATATGGTGCGGCTTTCATGGCTAAAATTTGTTTCTTTTTCATGCTCATTCCATCTGGTGCTTGGTCATTCTCCAAAAATTGAGCTATTTATTCCAACTCTGCAGGAACAAATTCTATTCGAAATAGACATGCATTCGACATGTCATCTTTGACTCATGTCAGCTCCTCCCTCATGTCGATTATCAAAAATTGGTTGGGCCTGACATTCAATCGTCCTGGTTGAACTACAACTTTGAATTCAAATTATTGGAATAGAAATAGCCAGCGACATATTCTCCATGGTGCAAAGGTTTATTGATAAGTTATTTTAATGCTTGAGGATCTATATAGAATATGAAGGGGTTAGCTAGTAGGTAGTTTTGATACTTTTGAAAAGAAAAGACCTTCCCTAATTCCTCCCTTTCTATTGTGGAGTAGTTGCGTTCAACTTCGTTTAATTTTATACTACTGTATATGATTGGGTAATCCATGTTGTCTTCGCCAGGTTGTGTCAATATTTCTCCTATTGTTAAGCCTGAGTCATCAATATGCACATGGAATTTGATCGACCAGTTTGGGAATCGAAGAATGCATGCTTTGACTAATTTTCTTTTTAATGTGTCAAAGGATGTGTCATACTCTTCTATCCAGTTAAAATATTGATCTTATATTAACAATTCTTCAAGAGGGTATGTGATGTCAGAGTAGTGCCGAATGAATTTTCTATAGTAACCTGTATGTCTTAATAGTACTCTGACCTTTTTGGGTTCACTGGTGGTTTTAAGTCGAGGATAATTTTTTATCTTTGCAAAGTCAACTTTGATACCTTCCTTGCATACAATATGTCCTAATAGGATTCCTATAGGGGTTAAGAATATGCATTTCTTTATGGATGCTTTGGGTGTTCTCTTGATATAAGTCATATACCAAGTTAATGCTCTCTTTCATAAAGTATCGATGAACTGCGCCATCTGTTGTTCTTCTCTTGTAACTTGATTTGCCTCCCATGTTGACTCACAAATGAACACGTGTCATCTCAGATCTTCATCACCCTCAGAGAGGGGGATATGTGCTAAGCCGTGACCCATGTCGGTGTCGACGTCTCCTCTATGAGGTGTCAGTGGTGGGGGTGGTGGTGGTGGGAGTAGTGGGATACTCTGCGTATCTATTTGTTCACATTTGTTGTCGACAGAACTTTAATTCTCGTCGGTCATTTTTTTTTGTTTCTTCTCCCACAAGTAGTCGGTTCAAGTCGACTTCTTCTGTCGATGTCCAACTACAATGGTGTGCTCATGAATCCGACTGGTCGGTGTCTTGTAAAGCTGTGTTTGGCAGGGGGGGTGCTACTTCATGTCCAGGGTAGAGTAAATGAATTCTTTGATTGGAAGGGTATGCCCGAAGTGTAACCCAATTTCCTTCCTCTGGTCGGTGGATCACTAAATGATTGTCATCATTTACTTCGTCGTCTAGTCAAATCCATATACCAAACTCACTAGCTCTTAGTTCCTCTTCGACAATGGCCTACATTTGGGTGCTCAGATTTGTCAGAGACAGACTTCTTACCTCTTGGGGAATTTCTAGTTGGAGAGCTTCTCACTGCTCTATCCACAAATCTTCTTCCATTGGTGATGCTTCTTCATCTACGCCTTCTTCCTGTCAGTCACTAATTGACTACAACAGATTTTCCTCATGCTCTGCCACCTTGGAAACCATTATTCTTTGGAGCGTTATAGCTTTCTCTTGTACTTCCTCCCTTCTTTTCTACCTCTTCTCCTTTCTATCTTCTATAGGTCCTATGCAATTTTATGAGTCACTATCCACTCAATTTCCTTCTTAGGTGGACTTTTCAATGCTGGTGTTGGTATTTTCTCAGAATGACTAGAATCCTTCTACTCTACCCTCGACACATGAAAAAATACCCCCCATAGCCTACTCGATGCTTTAGTAAGCCTGGATAGTTCTGTCTATTTGTTCAGGAAATACTCCCACTCCCTTTCTACAATAAATATTTCCCACTTCTTCTGTTTTTCTGCCCAGTTAGAATTTGGTAGCGGTTCGCTTAGTGATGGTTAAGGTTCTACGATATGGCCCACTCCCTTCGCGATCAGGAATTTGAAAAAATGTGTTGGTAGAGAGCAAAGAAATTGCTCAGTGAAGTCCATATAAAACCTTCTCTCAATATTTTCAACCGAGACTCTTTCCTCCATGACTTGTTCTTCACAGAATTCGTCTGTGATCTTTTCAAACCACTCTGACAAGTTTGTTCATCCACCTCGAATCAGTTTCTCCAGTAATTTTTGGTCTTTAACTGCTTTCATATTTTTCATCCAAAAGTTTTTTCAACAACTGAGGCACCAGCTGTACAAACTTTTGATGGGTTTCAATGAAGAATTTCTCCTTCTCCTGAGCAATGGTCAACCTGTTTCTTCTCTTGTAATTCTACAAGAAGTTTTCGATCTTACGCTCCCACCAATTCTTAATGTCTTATTCTGATATCATCTACATATGGTCATGTTCATCCGTAAATGTACTACCCAAAACATAACCAATGTTGTAAATTGTAATCTCTCAGATCACATGAGGTTACCAATAATACACATAATGAGTCATATAAACATATAGATACACGAGACAAGAGCAGGTAATGGAATAACAGATTATATTATAGAATCATATGAGGGTCTATACATATACAAAACTGAACTGAGTTCTTTACTGGCTCAACAACCTATTATATATGATTACAAAATGGTTATGATTAAATACATGTCGGTTTGGTTAACCGACATGACCTTTGGAGACCGACCTAATCTCCAATTAGTCGGTTAACTCGACTAGTCGGTTCACCGACTAGCTCCTCCAATAGACCTGAATTTGATTGCAGAGACGACATAAGAAGAAAAGTTGAAAAGCGTGTAGGAAGCACAAGAAGATACCATGAAGGTAAACCCAAAGTTCCAGGAATATAGGAAATTGTCTATTATTTGATGAGTATAGAATGTCCATAACAACTATCCAAAGACCACGCCATATATTTGAAGTTACATGCAGTAAAATATTGTATTTTGGATGACTACCTCTATTGGAAATAACCTCAAGGAATTTGATTGGATTGTGTCATTGAAGATGTAACTAATAGGATTATCATAGACACGCACAAAGGAGTGTACGGAGGTCATCATGCATGGAGGGATACTTCCTATAAAATTTTGAGAGTTAGGTATTATTTGCCAAAGTTATTTGCAGACAAAATTCTTATTATTAGGTGATGCATTGAATTTCAAATATTTGAAGGCCTAGGCAATTACCTTTGAATCCAATTAAAAACTCTACACCTTTTCAAGAGTGGGGTTTGGAATTCATTGGGGAAATAAATCCCAACACAAGTGGAAAAAATAAATGGATTCTAACTGCCACATATTAATTTACCAAATGGGTTGAAGCAACCCCCACTATATTATCAAATTAATATGTAATCATGAGGTTCTTAGAAGAGAACATCTTGTTAAGGTTTGGATGTATAAAGAACATAAACATAGATAATGCACCAACATTCAAATCTATCAAAGTGTTGGAAACAGATTTTGGGTAAGCTAGTTGTGAAACATCGTAGATGCTGCGCAAGCTCATAAGACATCGTGTAAGGAAAAGATAGCAAGCAAGATGGAAAATAGATTAATTATGAATATTTTGTGTCATTTTTTTTATTTTTTACCACATTTGGTGGATATTGGTCATTAGTCAGTTAGGATTTAGTTAGAAGTGGACCATAAATGTAAAGGCACAAGCCTATAAATAGAAGAAGAATTGTGAATGTAAATATATCAATAGATCCAAAAGGAGAGATCGTAGAGAAGATCAAGTTGTAGACTGTGAAATATCTGTTTTGAATTTGCAAATGACTACACGAGGTTAATATAATGAGAAGGAGATTGATTTGAATTACTGTCTTGCTGTTATCTTTTTATCTCTTTCATGTTTTCCTGTTGTGAAAATCCAATGATGAAGTGACTGTGTGACATGGATCTATGATGCAATGCTTATTACTTGTGAATGATTTCATAGTATTAGATCTACTTATTCCTGTGATAGTTGAATGATGCAATCTGAATAATGATGTGAATGACTAGATCTGATAGATAGACAAATGAATTGTCGATTCCCATAGTCCTTTTCCTTCTTTATAGAAACTTGGTTCCATTAGCGCTCCCTTGAATATCTCGGGTGAGACTTCATCCACTCTACGGGTGTTGCTGGACAAGGTAAAACCCATCTAGGCTTTTGCTGAGGGAGATCGTGTTGAGTTGGGTGTCGACATAGTGGGAACCCCTATCGACTGGGTTTTGTTGGTGGGATTTGCACCAACAAATGGTTCCATTTTTGGTACCTTATTGTGAATGAGAGGAGGGCATGTGGCATCCGATGCGATAATAAAATCAAGATTGGATGTGGCATCCAATGCGACAAGAACTTCAATATTGGTTTGATCGGAAGCTGCGAGTATTCCCTGGCGAAAAAAATTAGAACCTTGGATTGATGATGGACAAGTGGTTGGTGAGGTACATACACAATGGGCCTCACGAGTACTTTTTCTGTGATTTCCCCATCATATTGTATGAGTGGTTAGCATAGTTCACATACAAGATGACAAATTTCCAAGGACAAGAAACAACATCCTGGACCCCTAAATTGATCCAGGAGCTACAAGAAACTAACAATAGAGCATCATGAGGTGTTGAGGTCTGGTTGGATAGTATCCTAGAAGGATATATTACTGAATTTGCAGTTGACACTACTAAGTCCTACAACGAAGTAGAAAATGAATTTTTCAACGGACCCATAGGTAGGTCCTTATTGTCTCTTCAGTTGTCAATTAAAATTATTGTCCACGAGAAGGGTATACTGAAGATGCACCTAGAGTAGTAGAACTCTAGTGCGTGGAGGTGTTGGATAATGTGACTAAAGGGGGGATATGAATGGGAATATAAGGGGTAGATGGGTGCAATTTTCGATGAGACAGTGAGGGAAGCCGAGGAATAAAGTGTTTGTACAAGGGGAGGAGCAAGGTTTCGACAAGAGAAGAGGCATAGGATAGGGGAAGGTCTTGGTGCGATCAAAATGCGAAACCATGAAGGAAAAACACATGGGACAAAGCGACACTACTATGATGAAGAGGACGACTAGACCCATACTATGCCCAGGACAATAGTAAGATCAAACCCTAGTAGAAACGTATCCATGCCTACGTGCACCACTTCAAACTCAGGCAGAAACACAAATTCCACATCAACTTTCCCGACGTGTCAACAAAATTCTAGTAGTAGGTCAGCATCTACAAGAAGAAGGCCCAGGATGGTGGGCGATGAAACAAAGTTACCCTTGTTTCATGGGAGCATGACTAACGATCCTAAACTGTATTGGTTTCTCTGCGAGGTGGTATGGACTGTTAGACAGGCCACAGATGATGATGTCAAGAAGGAACAATTGGCGACTTGCCTACGTGCACCACTTCAAACTCAGGAAGAAACAAAAATTCCACGTCAAATTTCCCGATGTGTCAACAAAATTCTAGTAGTAGGTCAGCATCTACAAGAAGAAGGCCCAGGATGGTGGGCGATGACACAAAGTTACCCTTGTTTCATGGGAGCATGACTAACGATCCTGAACTGTATTGGTTTCTCTGCGAGGTGGTATGGACTGTTAGACAGGCCACGGATGATGATTTCAAGAAGGACCAATTGGTGACTACTCTGTGGGGCCGTGCACTAGATTGGTACATGAAATTTATACAGGTTCCTACAAGGAACCCTGCCAAAACATTGGATGAAGTTAGGAAGGGACTGATCAAATAATTTTAGAAGCCTAAATCGGAGGCACAATACATTACTGAGGTGAAAGAGATCAAGTAGTTTATGAATGCAACTATTTGGGATTTCGATCAAAGATTTAAGACATTGATGGCATGGGTTAGCTTTGATATGAGTGATGTTCAAAATTAAGAGTGGTTTATCGCATCCTTGGTACCTCATATCCGACAACCACTGATGTAGCAGAATATCGTGACACAGAGCGAGGCTCTGGAGATCATGATGAAGTTAGAAGCTTCACCTATTGGAGAGAATGTAGCTGGTATGAACCAAATTTAGGAATAGCTAGAAAACTTGATGCTGCAATTCCAAGACATTAAGAAAGAGAAAGAGAATCACAAATATATTTCGTGCACACATTTTCATCCAGATGGACACACTAAAGATACCTTCCCTACCTTCTAGAATTATCTACTATCTGGGGCGCTGAACCCACTAAGTTGCAGCAGCGTACCATGGTTTCGTATATGTCAAGTCTATGTGAACCAACACGAAGAGTGTAGCTACATGCAGAAGATAGTGTCAAATCCAACCAACATATACTATCCCTTTTGTAGATCAATGGGGCATGAAGATAGAGACTATCATGCATATGATCTACTTTAGGAAAGGACATATGATTCATAGCTTATGAAGGGAGAATATCATCACCCAGTACAACAACCACAACTGTAGCCTTAGGTGGTAAACTCTAGACCACAACCACAGTATACACCACCGTCGCAGATGCAATTTATACCATCGGAGTTGTAACCACAATTTGCACCATAGCCACAGTACAACCAAATGGCAATGCCTCAGTCAAAGTCGCAGTATGTTCAGTAGTAGTCGAATCTCCCACTGCAACAAACAGCTTAGCCATATTATTAGTAGCAAGGAGGATTTCGTGGAGGATTCCAAGGAAGAGGAGGAGGCTTTGGAAGAGGAGGAGGACGAGGTCGTGAATCAGTATAGTGTTACAATTGTGGGGTATTTGCACACTACCAGAGGGACTTACCACACTTATAGTGCTTGTGTATATATTGCATGGTGATCGATCATACTGTCAAAAAATTCCCATAGCTAATCGCAAGATAGCAAGCCGGGAACATTCCTCATTTGTAGAGCCAGAATAGGGTACACACTCAAAATCAGCTGCAAAACCAACTGCAAAACTAGAACTAGTTGCAAAACCAGGCCCCAAATGAAGATCCACTCCAAAATTAGACTGTAAGTCAACCTATGAACCCTCCATTGAACCACAATCTGCCATTGACTCAGAATCCACCGATGAACCAGAATCAGGGGCCAATGGTTGCGACAATCTTAGTAGAGCCTAGAACATAGGCAGTTGACGTTACAGTTGTCACCCGCACAGGAGCCACAATAGGAGAGGATGGGCCTCACACACAGATTATATTAGCTGGACAGAATAAGGCACCATTTGATATCACGACTGAAAAGGAGACATTTTTTGGAGCCTGGGATGCAATCGAAAGAAATCTTGGTAAGTCACTTGGCTACGAAATGCATTCTGCTTTTGATTCGTCGCTGCAAGAAGTACCATCGTGGCATCATGGTACCTTGAAACACTTCTTTGAGAGTTTATTATCACTGACAAGAGATCTCGATTCTCTAGCCAATATTGAAAATTTGTTGCACCGCTCAAGTAAGGAATGGAAGGATTCCGTAGTGAAATATTTACACAAGAAAAATATAGGAAAGGAGATGCGCATGAACATTTAGATTGGGGAATACAAAGTCGATTCAATCATCCTGGATCTAGGATTTAATGTGAATATCCTAAAAAATTAGACCCAGAAGAAGATGGAGAAGCCGAGAATGGGTTGGTCCCCTGTGCAATTACGACTGGCTAATAAAGCTAAAGTGCAACCAATCGGACATGTATCAAACCTGGTTGTGGACGTTGAAGGTATAAAAACTTATGCTGACCTTGATGTGCTTTAAGTTGTTAATGGTGAAGGCTCATATCCTGCACTGCTAGGGATTGGATGGCCCAATGATAGTATAGCAGTCATTAACTTCAAGAAGCGGATGATGATGTTTGAGAACCAAGACATTAGGGTCATCGCGCCTATGGATCCCAATGAAGGAAAGCAATACATTGAAATGGTAAAGGACGATTTTTTCAGGGGATGGGATCATGCTTACAACATTTATAAAGATTGTATTAACCCCACTACTGATGAAGAACTAGGTTAGCGTAGCGCTAGTTCTACGTCTTCTGATTTTTAGGATGCGCTAGAAAATTGGCAAAACCACATGAATGAGGTGTCATTTAGGAAGTGTGGTTTGATTACGCAGTCGTTGTTCCATGTCGCAACTGAGATTGTAGAATTATCAATTTATGAAGGGATACCTGAACTTTTAGCATTCTTAATGGTCTTTGAAGAAAAGGTCTTGGAACCGCATTGACTGTTGGCGATGGAGGAAGCATTGAAGGCTACTCCAGCACGCTAGTGGGAAACTCATAGAAATACAATTAATGGATGAGTGCAGTGTCGATGGTTGATGAACGTTCACTTTGGAAACACAGAGGTGTATCACACTGGGAAGTATGATGAGTGGAACAAACCTAGCAGTCATTTGATGGAATGCCAACCATTGTGGGCATCGCGACCAAAGGATGAATTTTTCCATTCCTTTATTCACACCTTGGATGAAATGCCAAGATCCTGGTATATATCAGTGAAACTGTGCAAATAAATAACCACTTGGGAAGAGTTGATAGTTTACTTTGTATAGAAATTTAGCTTCACAAACGCTAATATTGATGTCAATAATGCACTTCAAATTATCCAAGATATGATTTTTAAAGTTGTACCCATTGCATATCCCGTGGAGCCACATGTGCATTGCCACATGCATTCAATGATGGAATGATATAATGTATCCGGTGAACCTCAGGATGATGATGAGCTATGAAATATCAGTATTCCAAAAACATAAGGGAGTAGGTGTTATGGAGAGAAATTCCTATGGCTTGGGGTACCACAACAGACAGTGTGTTGAGGTCGAACACTTGAGAGAATCCATCGATCAGGGGACATTGATGTATTCCCAAAACTGTCGATGGCGAGAGAACCTACCACTGATGACTGCAAGTATCAAGGCACTCAAAATGACTCTGGACTCCAATCCCAGAATAAATGATCTGAAGTCGATGGGATGAAATCCGCTGGAAGGAGAGCATTAAGACATCCCCCATCATCCAACACGAGGTACTCAGCAAGGCTGTATAATATGGAAGAACTCGATCATAAGGTGAACGAACCAGTAAATCTACTAAGAATGGCTGACATGAAAATTCAAGATAACTGAGGAATGGCCGACTCAGGTTTCAACTTCCTTCGAACAAGAGCATAACGGCGTATGGTGACTGAATGAAGGCAGCATAGAATCGATATACAAACTGGGACATCTCTATGACGCAGGAGGCATCAATAGAGGCTCCATAGGGACTCGAAGCTTAACCAGTCGGTGGACATAAAACTCAGATAACGAGTACAACTCCTAAGTCAAACTATAACGCAACCAATGGATGTGATATACAGTGCTCTGTTCGAAGGCGACACGACTCGACAGATGCCAAAGATAATATCTTTTCTTGTCCGGATTTTTGGTTTTTTGATTTTTTTGGTCTTTTTCAGTTATTTGAAAAGCTTGAAAAAAGCATAAACTAGCTCTATAGTTACAAAATAGGAGGAGACAAGTGTCATAAAGGCAAACAAACTAGTTCCAAGCAGTGGAACATACCTATGCTCAATGCAAGGATACATGTGTAGGATATCGACACTCGGGGGAAAATCCCCTCCCGGTAAAAAAGGGAATCAAGTTGCGAAAGATATAAATAAAGGCTCTGCATGGCTAGACATGAGACAAGCTCGAGCTACATGGATAAAACACAATGTCAGAGAAGTCGGCATAAAGCTCAATAAGACAGGCAAAGCTCATGATAATGCATTCACAACTCGATATAAGGGGAGTCCGGGGGAAACTGGCCAGCATAAGATCAAGAGGAGTATGAGGCTCTTGCTAAATGTCATGGCAATACTATACAACGGACTCCCACACCCTAAAGGGGGAAACATCGGCATGGGCACCAAATGTAAATATGGCGCTAACTAGGGTACCCATGTAAGGTGAGTCTCTACCACTCATATCATGCCACTTCTATAGCAGCAAGAAGGTTTCGTGACATAATAGAGTGGGTTCGTACCTAAGGATATAGTGACATGGTCATAAGGTCATGCAAAATGCAAATGGTGGTGAACCTAACTTATATGCCAGTATAGACGTTATACCTGAGATGAGTACGAACGGGTCAATCCAAAGGCTGAAACATCGTTGAAAATGGTCTTCTACATCACATATTAGGTCAGAAACGGTCCAAAAAGGTTAGAAACGGTCAAAACTATAGGAAAGGGGGTAAAAGGTTTCAAATATTTGAAAATTTTTCTATAAATAGTAAAAAATATAAATCATTTGAAACTTTTACCCATTTGAGCTCTGATATTCAACCGCGAATTCCAGGAGATCCAGCCGACGGAATTCACAACCGATTCTTCCAGGTACTTACTCATGTTCTCAGCTTGCATTTCAATACAAATTTTATAATTTTTCATGGTCAAATGAATTTTTAAAGGCCAAACTTACATGAGTGCTACAGCCCACTTGGATATCGAGGTTTTTCCACGTATAGGGCTGGCTATACACGGAAAAGGGACCAGAAATAGTGTACATACGTGGCTGTTTTCAAAACAGCCGCGCATGACACCGCGCATAAGGATTTCTAAGAATCTAATGGACATTTTGGTCAACTTCTCATGCAGGATGGTGCTAGAGTGGCGAGAACACGAGCATGGTGATGTAGAGGAAGTAGTAAGGGCTGACATAATGGCTCAAGAAGCTCTAAGAAGATGCAGACTCTACAAGTTTTGGTGCCTAGGAGGCTTGAGGGCTAAACCAGGACTACTACAGATGCTTGTAGACTATTGGGATATGGACTCAGAGTCCTTCCGGCTAGACGGTATGTCCCTCACCATTGAGGTGGAGGATATCTATTTTATCACAGGTCTATCACAGCGAGGTGAGATGGTGAACCTTCGTGCCCGCGGAGGGCTAGGTCATGGGATGACTATCGATGAGTACATAGCTATGTACTGCTACCCAGAGACGGAGAAGGTGGGGAGCCAAGTTCCCACCAACGCTATACAGGTACTGGGCCTAAAGCCCATACTACTAATGCAGGGCAGGATAGCAGGCTTGGTATCACTCCATCAGGCCTCTCAGCCATTGATGTTCTATGCGGTGGAGTGCATGACACTGACCATCTATGAATGGAGCACTTCCCTACTGAGCAACATGAAACATCAGCTCAGCGAGTGCAAGGCAGGTAGGATATGGAACTTCGGGTTCAACAGTATCTTGAGCACGTTTTTCTTTGAGCGTGTTCCGAGATTGAGCCCTAGAGTGGATGTTCCTCTCCACGGGGTTCGAGATCCGGCCCAACGTCGTTGGGCAGACACGATGCGCAGACTGGGGGGTGGTAGGGTGGCCAACCCTTATCCAGCAGAATTTTTTCCATGGTGGCGATGATAGATTGTTGCCAAAGAGGACTACCCTTATGCAGGGATAGACTTCCGGGGAGACCCGGACATGCCATTACCACCAGGGTCAACATATGGAGACATAGGTAATGAATCTCGACCCTTACTCTTCTTAAAAATTTTGAAGTATTTAATTTTTTTGTGTTTTCTTGATTAATGGAATCAAAAAGACATGTTTTTGGGTGACAATACATAGTGAAATCTACCATTCATGTGTAGTTGTCGGACCACGGCGACCAGAGGGCTTCCCACGTCATAGATGGAGGGGAAGGGGAGATTATATCACTGGTGTGGATGCGGAGCGAACGCTCCAAAGCATCCATACCAACTTTGTGCAACTGACTCATAGGATTCCCATGGCACAAGTCGAGGACTTGCCTGAGGCTATGCAGAGACAGGTGGTTGGTGTACCACACGCATGGGTGTGTTTATTCCACCGGCTAGCTAGAGCCGTGGTGACATATCATGATCACAACCCTCATCCACCTCCATAGGACTTGACACCTGGGAGTGTATCTATTTTGTACTACCGTGTATATGATGGTGGCTTTCAAAGCCCCAATTTTGTATTATGACACTATGTATTACCACATTTTTTATGTATATAAAAAAGTTTTGTGGTGATCGGTTTATTTATTTACATGTGTAAAAATTGTGTTTATGATTAATTTATAATGAATGAAACAAATGCCAATCTAACACATAGTTAGCATATGAGTCAGCAATTTGATTAAAATTTCTTGGAATGTGTATATATGTTATGTTCTCAAATTGCCATTCTAGCAATCTCACATGTAAGAATCTCCTCAATAACGGCGGATCTCTAACATGGTACAAACCATTTAGCTGTGACACTACTAACTCTGAATCAAGACGTACCTCAAGAGAGAGAACACCATGCGAAATGGCATCGCGTAGAAGCTCGATAACGGCACTATATTCAGCAACATTGTTGGAAGATGGCCGTAGACATACATCTCCTGAAGACAGTACATGACCCATAGGAGTAAAAATCACCCAAGTAGCTGAGGCTGAGTGTTGAGTGTGATGGCTTGCACCATCCGCGAATCCTATGTAGGTGGAAGATTCCATTGACATCTGCCACAAGAAATGGAGACTAATCACAAACCCGATCACGATAAACAAGACCTAACTATGCAAAAAAGCTGTACAATAATATACAACAAACAGCCTTGGATAAATATCATGCATAGTATTTTTTAAGATAGAGCCCATTTCTAGGCTCTACCAAGACTGTCCCTTCGTAATCCACTAACTCGTAGGCACCCTTCTCTAATACACGTTTAACCACGTAAGGACCACGCCACATAGGATTGAACTTCCCTGCCCCCAAGGGTTCTTTCGATTGATCCGATAAAAGGACCAAGTCTCCCTCACTAAACACTCTCGGATGGACAGACTTATCGTATTGGGCCTTTAGACGACGCTTATTAACCTCTAGAGTCACCAAGGCATCTCTACGCTGCTCATCTAGTTGCTCAAGGTGAACCAAATGCTCCTCCAAAGGCGAAGTGTTTGGTAAGAGTTCTACGGATAAATTCAACGAAGGAATCTTGCATTCAACCGGCAATATTGACTCCACTCCATGAACAAGATGATATGGAGAAGAATCAGTGGCAATGTTTACCGCGGTTCGGTATGCCCACAAAGCAGGATACAACATAATATGCCAATTCGTCTTGCTTTGTGCGATGGATCGTTGGAGAATGGACTTAAGTGACTTATTCACAGCTTCAACCTATCCATTCGCTTGAGGATAGTAAGAAGAGGAGTGCTCTTGCTTATATCCTAACTTGGAGGCCAACTCTTCTATCATATGATTCTGAAAGTGCGAGCCATGGCCAGTGACAAGCTCTCTTAGAATCTCGAACCTAGAGATGATTTGGTTGAATACGAAGTGAGCGACTGTCTCACCATCGGATTTTACTGTAGGCATTGCCTCAACCCATTTCTTGAAGTAATCGATAGCCACAATGATATGATGGTGCCCTCCAGTCGAAGTTGGGTTGTAATCCATAAAATCTATCCCCCACTTGGTGAAGGGACCAGCGGTGATAATAGGGTGTAACGGGGCAGGCTTCGAGTGCATGTTACGTGCGAACACCTGGCAAGGGTGGCACCTCTTGACCGCTTCCATACAATCCTTGAAGATCGACGGCCAGAAATATCCTGCTCTCAAAATATTTTGGGCTGTAGCAAGCCAAGATAAATGACTACCACACGCCCCTCCGTGGAAATCATTAAGCACTACCTTAGCCTCATCATGAGTTAAACAACGTCGTAAAAGGGAATCTACTCCACGGTGGTACAAAGTATTGTCCACTATGAGGTAGTTCTTAGAAACGTTACGTAATCGACGTCGCTCATCTCGCGAGAGGTGAGTAGGGGTCCTCTGCGTTTGCAAATATACTATGATATCACTGTACCATGGGTCAGCCGTTGAGATGAAGAAAATGTGTTCATCAACGAACGTATCTTCACATACCGACTCCTCAGCCTCGCTTGGAAAATCTGATATGAGCTCTGCAAAGATTAAATATTTCTTTGATTTTGCCGAAACAAACTCGAGATCAAACTCTTGCAGAATGACAATCCATTTATTATATTTTCCCCCAATCATCCTACGTGTGAGGATGAACTGAAATGGATTGACATGGGCAACAACCAAAGTTTGGCGAAGGAGAATATAATGTCTCAAACGCTGCACCGCATGTACAGTGGCTAAGGCAAGCTTCTCTACATGAGAATACTGAATCTCTGCATCAATAAGGTTTCGGCTCAGATAGTATATGACATGCTCCTGGAGCTCCTCATCCTCTTGAACCAAAACCATCCCAATCGTCTCTACAGACGCGGCCACATATAATAAGAAATCGCGGCTATAATCCAGAGGACTAATCACCTGGGCCAATGCTAGGGCTCTCTTAAGTGCATTGAAGGACTCATGGGCTCGCTCATCCCATTCAAAGGGAGTATCCTTCTTTAGGAGACGCATGAAACCTCTAGTCAAATTGGCGAAATTGACAACAAATCTTCATAGGAAGTTTGCCATGCCTTGCAAACACTGAAGATGATGAATATTTCGCGGGGGAGACAACTGAAGTATTGCCTCCACTTTCAAGGGGTCGACTATTATACCCTCTTTTGAAACGATAAATCCTAACAGACGACCTGATTTCACACAAAAGATGCACTTATGAGGGTTCAATCTAACAGCATAATGCCAGCATATTTCGAACACCAATCTCAAGTGATAAGAATGATGCATCCTCATACGAGAATGAGCAGCGAGGTCATCCAAAAATACTTTGATAATGGACTTGAGATCGTGGAAAATAAAGGTCATCGCCCGCTAAAAGGTAGCTCTGACGTTTTTAAGGACAAAAGGCATTTTCTGATATGCAAATGTTCCCCAAGGACAAATAAATGCAGTCTTATGTTGGTCCTTAGGTTTAATTTGAATTTGATTATATCTAGAAAAACCGTCCATAAAGGAGAACACCTCACTACCCGCACACTCATCCAAAATATGATCTATAAACGGTGTGGGGATGTTATCCTTAGGACAGGCACGATTTAAATCACCGAAATCAGTGCATATACGGATCGCTCCTTACTTCTTATCCACCGGAATGGGGTTTGAAACCCACTCTGTCAAGGGAATGGGATAGATGAAACCACCTTTCAATAGTTTCTCTATCTCTTCCTTTATGGCGGGTGCTTTCCTAGGATTTACCGCGCGTAAACACTGTCGAACAGGCTTCGCATTGGGGTAAGTCTTAATTTCATGTTCAACAATCCAAGGGTCAATCCCTGGCATCTCATTGTAAGAACAAGCAAAATCATCGCGAAATTCCTTGAACAGCTCGGTATACTCACGAATCTCATCTTGGGAACAATTCGCCCCAATGTACACATTCTCAACAGTACCAGGATTGCGAGAAATGTTGATAGGCATAGTTGATGATATGTTTGCCATGTTTCCATCAGCCATCTGACCAGGAGAGCTTAATGGAATCATGGGCCTACCAGCTTTCTGTCTAAGAATCTCCCTGTAATCCTCATGCTCCAAAAGGTCAATCTCTGGAAGGAAATATGATCTATGATGGAGTTCCTCCCATGGTGGCTCAACTCCCGACATAGCCTCGATGATTGCTTCATCTGAAGGGAAAACCGTATCAAGGAAATCATGGGCATGAGAAGACTGTACTGCCCATGCGGGAAGCACATAGGGGTCTTCTTCCTCTGTTCATGAAGAAGAAGAACAAGTCTCTGCAGCAGATTGAAGATTAGCTTGGTAAGCAATCATGGCTACAGGAAACGGCACACTCATCTCAATTTCCTCACTCGAAGGACTCGGTGAAGGAAGAATCCAAGGATCTCCCATATGACTTGTGCGAAAATGCACCGATCTTGTAGACGTGGAAGCACCATCGAAACTAGCTCCTATCATGAGGACGAGTGCAGGACAACTAAAGTTTCCCATGAGGGAAGGATACATACCTACACCGACACTCCCAGTTGCCGTCTGGGAATGTTCAACTTTCGGAACCAAAGCTTCCGAAGATGCACTAACAGGCGGATTCTTGAATGACATCTGATCAATCGTCACAATCTTCCCATTATGAAGAAAGCATACAACGCGAAATACGGAAGACGCAACAGCTTGCATACTATACATCCAATTCCTTCCCAGTAAGAGATTGTAGTCAAGGGGCACATCAACCACCTCGACCTCTATCGCAACGGTCTTCCCTCCCAAACAGACTTTAAGAGAAGGAAGGATACCGTGCGGCCTAAATGATCTCCCATCAAAAGCAGTTAACATGGTCATAGACTTTGACAACTCAGGAGAACCAAGACCCTTCCAACAAGACAAAGACATCACAGAAGTAGCAGCGCCCTCGTCAATCACAGTACGCTTGACGATCATATTAAGACATTCTACATGCACCAAAAGGGACACATAGTAGGGAAAGCGAGGCTGATGTCCCGCGGTTTCAAACTTGATCACTGAGGAAGAATCATCACCATTCACACCAAGAGCGGAAAGCAAAGCCTTCCTTTGCGAGGGACAACTCTGAAGCACTTCCAATGCAGACATCACACAAGGAGTATGACCCAAGTCCTCGACAACTGAATAGTTCTGGGCGGCTCAGGCATTTGGATTATGCCTTGAACACTTAAGTACCCCCTTAGGAATGCGAGGTACAGCTTCAGGTTTATCCGTAGGTTTCTCAATACGCAAAGGGGTTCCTGGTGGATCAGGTTCTTTGCCTGGGTTGGGTTGTGACGAAGAATAATCTTTCGCATGTGTCACAACTTTCACGACACGGACCATATTAATGCACCCACGACCACTAGTTTCAGGTGGATCATCATCACTAGATTGATCATGGGACTTCGAGTTCATATTTTGGTTATGCGTTAAAGGGTTCGTTAACACAGCTGGGCCCTGTGCTATGAACTTCGAAGCTTCATCCATCCTATGGCACAAGTAAGTGAGGTGATCGTCCTTACAAAGCTTGCAAGGAAACTTAACCTTACACTTATTCTGCTTGTCCCCCCCAGCATTTTTATTGTTCTTGTCATTATTGTTGGCATTCTCATTTTTATTCCCACCCTTCTTATTATTGTTTTTACCCTTTTTTCTATTCCGTCCAGGTTGCTGGTTACCTTTCTGGTCGGACGATTGCACAGCAAGTACTTTCTTCATTTGGGCGGGCTGAGATGAAGCCGTAGCTTGTCCCGAGGTAGATTGGTTGATTGACAATTGAGAAACTTGTTTCACAACCGAACCTGCAGGTTTCTTACTTGCACTACCCACAATGCCATCAGCATGTGGCCCAGGTTTGACCTTGGGATCGAAACTAGAACGAGGGGCATTAGGTATAATCTCATATAACAAACCAGACTGAGCATAGATCAAGTCTAGTTCCTGTGCCCTAAAGATGGCTTGTTCCTCATTCTGCACTCCGGATGTGGAAACATCCTTCGCGATATATGGCAATAAAGATTTGAGGAACCACTCAAGGAGGAATTTCGGCGGTATAAAGGCTTTGATTAATCTCTTCCGTCTATGCCACTCCTGAATATGATCAGAAATATGGGTGGCTTTATCTTGCTGAAATGTCGACAAGAGTTCAGTATCAACATCATATCGTACTGGTAGCTGGAAGTGATTAAGGAAAGTCATCGCAAGGTCGTCGAACAAAGTAAAGGCACCCCTAGGTAACTCTATATACCATTTCACCGCAGGCCCTGTAAGGGTGTGTTGAAATAGTCTCAAACGGACTGAGTCCTGATGTAATGAATTGGAAGAGCACCATAGGTGGAATGTCGTAACGTGTTCACTCGGATCCTCTCTTGGTTTTCCTTTGAACTTAGGTATGTCCGAAGGAATCTTGGTAGGGACAGCTGTCCAAGCCGGGTCATGAGCCACAGGATCGTTCGTAAGTCTTGATAAGTTAGGTAAATTGAGTGTCGCGAGGAAAGGGAGCTTAGCATGATGAGGTTTAGGGACCGCTCCCTGGTTCATATAGGATTGATTACCACCATGACCTTGGCCATAGTGACCTCCTCCTGTATGCACTGTATAGGGTGGCATGGAAGTCGCATAATGAGGTGGACCTTGACTAGTAGGAGCTACAAAGCCATAGTTGGGAGAGTAAGCAGGTTGTGAATACCCGCCTCCATAAGGTTGAGAGACCTGTCCATACTACACCCCATAGTAGGGTCCATAGGTCATCAGCTGCGATGCCCCATGAGACACTCCATAGGTAGGTACATACATTATGGAAGTAGGTATATACATGCCGGAAGTAGGGATATATGTCGAGGAAGTAGCAACCTGAACTCTAGAAACATGAACATAACCTCTCGAAACAACGGGTGGTATGTAGGCTTGAGACACAATAGGTCTAGTAATCGTAGTATGGATCTGACTCGTAGCTACGTGCCAACTTGAAGGACCACGAGAGTAAGGTGGAGGGTTTGCATTCGAAGAACTCGAAAGCGAGGACGAAGGAATATCTATAAGAAGATATGTGCTAGTGCCTATCGTCACTCATCTAGAACTTGGTATCGCTATGGGATCACTAACTCTAGACCTAGAAGGTATATAAGATGTATCTTCCATCGCTGGAATGGAAGGTGCAATGTGACTAGTACTCGAAAACCTCTCCGCAAGGTAAGGCATGGGAATGCCCCCAGGTATAGTGTTAGGGTCAAAGTCATATTCAACATGAAATTTCAAATCGTGCATAGGAAAACCAGTGGTAACATAACTACCATAGCTGGTGCTAGGAGGGTCAAAGTGAGTCTCGGCATCTCCCGTCATTCCATACCGGTATCGGGTCAATGGGGAATCTGACCTAGTATGAGTAGGTCTATCATGTAAAGATCCTATCTGGGAAATAATGGGACCGATCTCAGCTAGGTCAGGTGAGGGATGATATGTAGGAGTAAGTTCCCCATCGTCAATACGAATAGGAGGAGGTGGGTCAGGAATAATATCTGAATGATCCTCCATGGTGTGTGAATCAATGTGTGACACAGTCCGCCTAGATCTTCTAGGCCCCTCTCCCAAAGGAGGAGGAGAATTGGAAGGCGGATGTCCTGCTAACCGACGAGAATGGCACGGAACCACACCCGACTCCACAATGACTCAACAAAAAGCAAAGACTCTCTATTTACATCAACCCTAGGCCAAATAGCATGCACAGAGCAATCACTATCAAATCTAAAGCCAAAAGCAAGCAAACAAGGGTTGGATAAGCGAGCTCCCGAATGTGGCCGGTATGTCTTGCCTAGGAGAGGCTTGAGGGGCCCTTGTCACCACAAGCGGAGGTTCGAAACCAATTATTGTGGCCCTCAGCTTCAACGCGTAAAGCGACTGTGCTGTCCGACCCCAATTTGGCCGGGACACATGCAGAATAACCTCTACACGTACCCCCTCGATATCCTAGGTAAGGTCACTAAGGTCACCTCGATATAATCAACGCTCAGGCGGACAGTCGCAGGCGGGATTGACCGTATGGGCAGGGTAGAAAATCCCAAAACTCCCGAAAGATCCCCCAGATACGAATACAATCCTGGCTATATCACTGGTGCTACACAGTTACCAACCAGGGGTTATCCTGATCAACAACCGCTCACACTGCCTAGTGCTTGACTCTTTTTTGAAGGGAGCTTCCTGAGAACACTGGTTATATAAAGGATTTCACACACTCGTTGGACAGACACCTAGTTGTTGTAGTTTAGTGATCTTAGAGAATTAACTTTCAATGAACTATTCCAAGATCCTAAAACCTAAGCTTGTTGGTGCACTCTAGAAAAGAAAAGAGTGTAATTCATTTTATTTAGCGTTGATTTTAGTTTGGCTTTATTTACTCAAAAATAGGATATGGTCGTGCAACTAATGGTGTTATGACGCAACAAGAAGTAAAATGCACACCTAACAATCAATGCAAATGCATTGTGTCCATGAAAACAGGGTATGCGTACTACGTGAATGCACAATTTCTTCTTCAAATGCTGAATGCAAATTTCCCTATATGAATTCCTAACTATTACTCCAAATCAAATCTAGATCTAATGCAAGTACAATGCAAAATGCATAATGCAATGCATGATGATAAGCAAATATTTTTTGGATTTTTTGAAAATAAAGAGATACAAAAAGCAAAAGAATGACTCTAACCACCCCAGAATCTGCAAGCACACATAAAAAACATTCCAGCAAAGAACTAAGGAAAAAGGACTCTAATGCACTAATCTCAAACAAAAAATCAAAGATGCCATGACAAGAAATTTCCTAAAAGAAAAAATTTAGGCTAAAAAAAACGTTTCTGGTAAAAAATAGAGGTATTAACAGACTTAGGCAGTGCCAAAGGAGACTCAGCAACTAACAACATTCACCCAGTAATCCATTATCTTCCATAAAAGGTAAAAAACCAGGGTATACGCGACTGTGCACAGTAAACCCGCGTGTATATGCGGAAATCCCAGAGGAACGCACGTGTATATGCGACTGTAAATGACAAACCCGCGTACAGGAAGAAAAAGATGCAAAAATTCCAGGCAAACAGATAGGCTGAGACTAAATTCACACCAATTAGGCTCTACCAGGCATACATGCCCCCATACCCGACACAGAAACAAGAGAGAGAGAGAGCAATTCAAATACATTGAATGCCAAAAGATCAACCCCCAAAGGACAAATTCTAGGAACTCCCCAGTGGAGTCGCCAATTCTGTTACAGAGAGAAATTCCTATGGCTTGGGGTACCACAACAGACAGCTAGACTCCAGAAATCAATCTTTCCCAATATGCAATAGAAATAAAAACATCTAACACTAAAGGATTGAACCTCCTACCTTATTCCAGACGGTTGAAGTAGATCCCCGTTGAGCTTTCCAATCTTCAGCTTGAATTGTTATAGCATGTCCTCAACAACAAGTAAACAATACAAGCATACTATATTTCATGGTGTTAGATCTATTCTAGCATATATAATCAATAATGTATAAGCATTTGACATATTTCAATGGATGCAACATTCATTCAAATATACATTACTGGACAGGAAAAGATATTTCTATTAATATGAATCAGAGATTACAAGTGACAACCTCTGATGGCACGTCTGCGAACCAGAGAAATTGAATCCCCCACTTGGGCCTCCACTACCTCAATCCTCCATCACTCCGATAGCAAGCTTACAAGAAAAGGGCAAGCTTGGGAAGAACACAACAGTGCTCCAAAGGGACAAAGGGATGCAGACTCAAGTATAGTTCTGGAAACAATGGACTATAGTTTCGATACTCTCAATTCTCTCTTATGCTTTCAATGTCTCAATGGTTCCTTATATAGCTTTTCAAAGTGATACTGAAAGGTCGAATCCATGCGATCTCAAGGCATATGGAAGTCCAGGAGTCATATGAGTTGGATCCAAGTCAAGGAACGCTCCAACAGTTTTGGATTATGCACACATCCCGATGTACGCGACTATTGAGGGAATATTCGCGTATGTACGCGGTTATCAGGGAAAAGGCCGCGTATATCATTTTTCTAATGTTTTTAGGGATGGTCAATGATACATCAAAAGACAACAAATGGTCGATAGGGAATAATGAGTCTGCAGTGGGACAGGGGAAGGCCATACAATGTGTGATTCACCTAGTGTGGTGAAATATGCTATAACAGTAGGGATGTCACAACACCTAATATTCCAACTGATCCCATGAGCCAGCCACTGAAGATAAGAAAGTTTAACATTAGGATGGAAGAGAACCCAAAATTTGGAAGTGTTGGGGACTATTGGGATGAGGAGACTATGGAAAAAAATCACAGACCCGCTACATGAATTTCAAGATCTATTTCCGACCAAATTCTCTGAAATGAAAGGGATACTAGGCGATCTAGGAGAGATGAAGATTCCATTAAAGCCAGATGTAAAATCAGTGAGACAAAGGTCATATCGATTGAATCTGCGATACAAGGAAAGCGTTAAAGCTGATTTGGATAGGGTCATGGATGCTGGAATAATTGAGCCATTTGAAGAATAAGAATGGATCAGTCCCATGGTGTTCCAAGACAAGAAAATGGGTGAAGTCTGGATTTGTGTCGACTTAAGAAAACTGAATTATTCTTGTATGCATGATCCATTTTCGACATCATTCATAGATGAAGTACTTGAAGGAGTAGGAGGTCAGGAGATGTACTCTTTTATAGATGAATTTTTTAGTTATCACCAGATACGAATCGCCAAGGAATATTGACATAAAATGACATTTGTCACTGAGTGGGGCTGCTTCCAATACACCGTGATTCCTTTTGGGATGAAGAATGCACCAACAATCTTTTCCTACGTTGTTTTTGTGGCATTTAAATATTTCATTCAGAAGTTCCTACATGTATATATGACTGGACAATGTATGGTCTAATCAAGGATCATTTGGAAAACCTTGGACTGATGCTAGAAAGGTGTCGACAACATTAGATTGTGCTAAACTCCAATAAGTGAATTTTTTGTGCACCATTCAAGATATTGTTGGGTCACATTTTGTGCAAGCAAGGATTATTCATTGATCCTGCAAAGATAGAGCTCATTTTGAGCTTGCTACAACTGACAAATGTGAAGATGCTTTGGGAAACACTAGGGAACACTAGGTACTATCACAAATTCATTAGAGGATATGCTATGATTACTGCCCCTATGGAGAAACTACTGAAGAAATATTTTGTCTTTATACGGAGTCCAGAATGTAGAGGTAGCTTTGACACGCCGAAGGACAAGATGGATTCGACACCAATACTTGTGTTCCCTGACTGGAACAAGGAGTTCCATGTCCATGTTGATGTATCTTCGGTTGCTGTAGGAGTAGTGCTCACGTAGCTGGGAGAAGGATATCTAGATCACCTGATCGGCTTCTCTAGTCAAAAGTTGTCCTTTGCTGAGAAGAACTACACGATGAAAGAGCGAAAAGGTCTGGCAATGGTCTATGCACTACATAAATTTAGGCATTACCTCTTAGGCGGTTACTTCAAGATGTTTACTAACCATTATGCATTGAAGTATTTGGTCAATAATACTGTGTTGGGGGGGAAGATAGGCCATTGGTTACTTCTCTTTTAGGATTTTGATTTTGAAATAATTGTGAATCTGGGTCGCTTGAATGTTGGCCTCGATCATTTATCTAGGATTGATACATGCGAAGAGCCAACAAACATTGAGGAGGAACTGCTGGATGCTTAGTTGTTCAGATTCGATGTCGCAGATGATTATTATGACCAAATAATTCAGTTTTTGGTGATAGGAGTCACGCAAAAAAAAAATTCAACAGGTCAAATGAAGAAGCTAGTAGTCAAGGCCTTGGAATTCTAGTTGATTCCTGGGAAGTTATACAAGCTTGGACCCAATAAAATCTTGAAATAATGTGTCCTACCACATGAACTAGGGAAGATATTAGTTGAATCTCATGTGAGAATCATTGGGGTACATTCTGGTGGTAAAAAAATGACAACGAAGGTGCTTCGCATAGGTCTTTGGTGGCCTACATTACACAGTGATGCGACGGATTATCTGTGGACCTGCGATTTCTGTCAACGCATTGGGAAACCATCGTGGCAAGACGAGATGGCACTGGTACCACAGGTAACTTTGCAACCTTTTTATAAATGGGCTATGGATTTTGTGGGTCCAATCAACCCACATGGGAAAAGAACTGGTGCACGGTACATAATCACAACAACATGCTACTTGACAAGATGGGCGGAGGCTGCACCAGTTGTGGACTACATCGCTGTGACAACAACAATTTTTCTATTTGATAACATTGTGACATGGTTTGGATGCCCAAGGATATTGATGAGCGACCAAGGAAGCTAGTTTATAAATCACATAGTAGAAGAGTTGACGGAGGAGTTGTAGATACAGCATAAGAAAAGTACACCATATCATCCACATGAAAATGGGACGGTGGAGGCATTTAACAAGATCTTCAAGCATGCACTTACAAAGGTATGTAATGCTAACCAAGATGACTAGGATTTTAAAATTCCAGCAGTACTGTGGGCATATTGCACCACTTGTAAAATATTGATGGTACAGACTCCATTTAAATTGGTATATGGGCAAGAGGTAGTCATTCCTTTGGAGTACATTATTCCTAGTCCGTGCATTGTAGCAGCGACATGAATGGATGATGAAGTCATGGTAGAGGAGTGCGTAGCATAGTTTATACAACTTGAAGAAGACCGGTTCATTGTGGGTTTCCATCAGCACATTGAGAAGGATCGACATAAGGCTCAACATGATTTACACATAAAGAACAAATAGTTTCAGCAAGGAGATTTGATGCTGCTATATGACAACAAGTTCATGAAGCATCCAGGTAAGTTACAGATGCACTGGTTAGGTCCATATCTTGTCAAGTTTATTACTTCTTGGGGAGTAGTGAAACTACAACAATTAGATGGAGCGATGCTGCCAAAACTTGTGAATGGTAGTTGACTGAAGCCCTATAGGAATGGGCTGGGATTGCACAATGTTTAAGGCACTGCACAGTTGAAAAAAAAATTAGGAAGGATGAAAGGAAGAGAGGGTGTACCAGGAGGAAGTGGATGCGCAAGTAGGAGAGTCAGTGGCACAATTAGGAAGATTTGTCGTGACAAATGTAGGGTCGCGATGTAGTCAAATTAACAATAAATAAAGCAGATTTAAGAAAGTTAACCGAAGATGCTTGTTGAAGCGATGTGCATTGATGGCAAATCCAACCGTTCGGTTGACAGAATCGATGGCGAATTCAGGTAGTTAATGCATGATTTGGTCATGATAGCCGCGAATTATTTTGTAATGGTGAAGAATAGATCAACTGGATGCTATAAAAAGGTGCTCGACATAGGTCAAAAGACCCATTTTGCTAAGTTGAGTTGTGAAGAGTGGTTGATACATCATTGGGTTCCAGTGTCGTCGAGTGAGTTGAAGAGTGAAGGTGAGCGTATCTCACTACTGTGGGAAATTACTGTGGGATGCAGAGTAATTTTGACATGGTAGAAATTTCTAGCGAAAGGGACTCGCCCATTAGATTGGTTACCATTATGAAGAAGTTGCCAGTATGCAATTTGAATCGTCCTCCATCTCGACGAAGAATCGCAGGGGATAGAATCCTAGCTCCCCAGCGCTGATGAAGAGGCAAACACGGACATTAGTGAGGGAAAAAGAAGAAGCAGCCACCTAGATGGGGCCATATAGCTCCAGCACTATTGATTCAGCAGTTCACACTGGGGTCTCTGTCAAGGACATTGTTGGGACGCGCACCCTAACGACCCTTAAGATGGATAATTCCGCGAGTGTGGACTCAAAATAGTCTTAGGGGTGTCGGGGTTCAGTCAAAGTCTTCTGTAATAAACCCATGGTTTAAGTCCAGGGTTTAGGGTTTGGGGTGCCCATGGTTTAAGACCACGGTTTTGTAGAAATGCGCAGTATAAATAAGTGCTTGTGTAAAGAAGATAGGTTAGGTTTTATGATGTAAGAAAGATTAAGGCGAAGATAAGGTTGATTTTGTAAGGAAAGGTTAAGTCCCAACTGTGTGCGTGGACGACCTCTGCAGCTGTGTGCACAGAGGGTTTTTGTAAGAAGATTGAGGAAAGACCTGCAGCTGTGTGCGCAGGGGCCTGCTGCTGTGTGCACGGCTTTTTAAGGATTGAAGGGATCTGTAGCTGAGTGCGCAGATCAAACTGTGGTTTTGTAGCAAGTTGAATAGAGCACAGTTTGTGGACGTAGCCCCTACACTGGGGGTGAACCACGTTATATCTGTTGTTGTGGTTTCTTGTGCTGTTTCTGTTTCTGTTGTCTGATTATGCATTAATAACTGTATACATCTGATATGTTAGATCACTGTTAATATTTAGCTTCGCTGTGAATTCCCTGTAGTGGGTTGAGCAAGTCACGACTGTTTATTTATCTGCGAAGTTGTATGTGAATGAATGGTAAAGCTTTATAAGTATTGATTAATAAGGTTATTAAAGGCTAGGGTACATTAATCCCCCTCTCTGCTTGCAGAAACCTGATTCTGCGGCACCCCATAGCTGTTTCGGGTGAGACTGCAACCTGCGCGCAGGTTGTTGCCGAAAGGGCCAACACTGTGGGTCTTTTTTTGGTGCGACTCTAAAGGATTAAACCCAGGTCTTCCCTATTGCCCAACAAATTGGTTCCGTTTCCGGTTGAACTCAGTACCTTCTCAAGAGGGGTTTGCATTGTACCTCAAGGGCTATGTTTTGGAGGCCCTCTATGAAGGAAATCAGTGACTGGTTTGCTGAGATTTGTTTGAAATTTGCGCAGCAAGGGAACGCCATTCCGCAGTGTAATGCAAGTGACTTTTTATGAAGGTATGTTTTTGGTGATGCTTATGAAATTTTCTTTGGTAGTATCCACATAGAGTTGCACCAGTGGTTGTCTAGGTTAACAGAGAGAAGGCCAAAATTCCAAGCTCGACGGGTTCCCACATGGACCCCTACGAGGGTCAATCTTGTGCAACACATGGACAACGAGGTATCCCGCGCTGTTGATTTCTGGACGACGTGAACGTTGGAAGTCTTTGTGATGGAGTTTTCCCTTGACGTAAGTAACTCCTTCAGCGAAGCTGAATGACAGTTCTTCAAAGGGCCCCACGGTAAGTTTTTGAATTTATTAAGCTTAAGGATTAAAATACTATTAGCCGAAAAGGGTACATTGCTGTTTGAATTGGACTATTAGTTTAGTCGTACTAACATATGTTTGCAAGTGACACTCCCTTCGATGAGCAAAGTGGGTTGCTGCGAAATGGAAAAAGGTATAAGAGAGATTTTGACCCCTCTTCCTTAGGTCAGGCTACCATGTCCACCCCTGTAAACCCTGAAGAGTCAGATTCCGAAGAAAACCCTTCGGTTGGAAACCCTCCGATCACCCCGCAACGCCGCTCCGCTACCCCGAAAATTCCATCGCAGTCTGAGAGTCAACCAGGCCCGAGTATTCCGGCCACGGGCCAGTCTGCCCCCATAAATCCCTCCCCATCGACGTCCTATCCCCCTCCCAACCCCCCAGAAACTTCATGGCCCACCTTGTTGATGACATTAAACTCCCCATCTTTAAAGGCACGGGATCAGAGGACCTAGAACAGTTCTGGTTTCTCTGCGAAGCAGTATGGAACGCGAAGAAAATTACAGATCCGGATGTGTGAGCCGCGCAGCTCATTACTTCCTTTCGGGACCGGGCTCTGACATGGTTCATGAAATTTTCCAGCACTCAGAGCCCTACTTTAGGCGAGATCAAGGCGGCCATAATCAAAGAATTTAAGAAGCCTAAATCGGAGTCGCAGAGCATCACTGAACTCAAGGAGATTCAACAGCGACGCGGTGAATCAGTGTGGGACTTCGATCAGAGATTCAAATTTCTACTGGACCAAGTCAGTTTTACCATTAGTCCTGCGCAACACAAGGAATGGCTTATTGCAGCATTGTTACCACATATCAGAACTCCACTCATGCAACAGAAGGTTGCTGACCAGCAAGAGGCTCTGGAAATTGCAATGAAACTAGAGACTGCCCCTGTCGGAGATGACTCTGGTATTGCTCAAATCCAAGCGCAGCTCGCCGCGATGGCCCTAGAACTTCGCGAGATGAAAAAGGGAAAACCTGATTGTGAAGAGGTTTGGTGTACACAATGTCGGACCGAAGGTCACGACAAGGAACGGTGCCCTTTGGTAAACAAGTACTTGCAGACAGGTGTGCCGAACCCCTTTCCACCACAAGTTCTCTATTGTGAGCTCTGCAGAATGATAGGTCAGCACCGACCCAAGAACTGTTACCTGCTGCAAAGGTATGGAGAGGGACCTAAGAACTCCTACTATAATTTTTGCAAATCTGTAGGTCATAATGAGGATGAGTGCTGCACCTATGATGCTTACCGGGTGCACACTGAAGGCCCAAGTAATGATAGCTATGGATACCAGGGGGGTACCTCTGGACGAGGTACTTCTGGAGGCTGTGGTGGCATGGCTGGGAAAGGCCGAAGCCAATTCGTGTGTTACAATTGTAACCAAGCCAGGCATTTGGATCGCGACTGTCGGAACCCCACTATGACGTGTCGGTATTGCCGCGTAGTAGATCATGTGATTGAGCAGTGCCCCCAGTTGATAGCTAAGATTCAGGCATGACAGACTACCCCTACTCAGAACCTCCAGATGATTTCTGTGGAACCCCGCCCTGCTGCGGCCATCAATGTCGTTACAAGAAGTGGCGTTACGACACCCATCCAAAATACCCCAAACCGACCTGCCAAAGCTCTAGTTCGTAAGGCTCTTGAGAAAATCCCTGCATTTGATATCATCAGAGAGAAAGAGACATTCATGGAGGCCAAGAAAGACTTTGCTGGCCCTAGCCCACTCAGCGCGCCTGCGTAGCCTTAGTCGCCGCCCCGCAAAGATTCACTGGATAAAGTAAGTATCTTGTCTACCTTTTTACAAAGTTGCCTCAAAATTTTAAGAAATCAAGATGCTCTGAATGAGCTGCAGCACGTCATCGCTTCCTGCGAATCTCTGCAAAGCTGTGGTCGGGACAAACCTATTCATCGAGTCAGCAGGACCGGCAGGGAAATGTGATTGAATGCTCAGATCGGGGCATATGATATGACTGATGTTATTCTGGACTTAGGGTCTGATGTAAATGTTTTAACCAAACAAACCTGGGAACAAATGCGGAAACCTACCCTTTCCTGGTCCCCTATACAGTTGAGGCTAGCCAACCAACAAAAGATTGTCCCTTTAGGAAGATTCCTGGATCTCCAAATAGATATTGACAGAGTCAGCACCTTCGCGGACTTCGAAGTAATTGAGATCATTGATGACAGCAACCCTTACCCGGCCCTGTTAGGAATTGAATGGGCAATGGAAAATGCCGCAGTCATCAACCTAAAGAAGAGACAGATGGTCTTTGAAGGGAAATACTTCAGGGTCATCCTGCCCTTGGATCCTTCACAAGGGGAACGATACACAGAACCACTCTGAAATGAGGATCAAGCTGATGCGGAACCCATCTCTACTATCACTGCGCAGGAAGAAGGTTATGAGAATCCTCCGGCTGCAGGGTGGGAGTCTGGTAGCTCCTGTATGACGGACTCTGAAGATGAATTAGAAAGCTGGCAACATTGATTATCTGAGCACCATAGGGGCAGCAATGTCTTCCCTACCAAGTCTCTCAGATGGGTCGACTCACAACCCAGAACTATACCTGTGTATCAGGGTTCGACAGATCCTGAACCATTTATTGTACAATTCTCGAATCAGATACCTGACCTACAGAAAATGGAGGCCCTGGAGTCAGCATTCAGAGCCACAGCAGTCATATGGTGGACGATCCATAAGAAGCATATCCCTACCTGGGAAGCATGTCAGAAGCTCCTTCGCCTGAGGTTCTCAGACCAGTTGGTAAAGGCGCGAAGCAAGTTTGATGGAAAAACTTGCCCCCAAGACCACTTAGGCAAATGCTACGAGGCATGGAAGTATGTACCTCAGGATGAGTGGGTACATAGAGTTGTGCACACGCTGGGACCACTAGCGAAGAACTGGTACACGGAGGATGAACTTCACCAAGATACTGTAAGTTGGGACTGTCTTGTTCATAGCTTTATCAATACTTTCTCTACTAATGATGTCCGTCCAGCCCTAGACGCAGCTATCAGAATCATCCATACTAAGGTATTTAACGAACAAGAAGTGACAGAAAATCACCTTGATTGGGCCACACAAGAAGCCCTCGCAGTCGAATGTTATAACTTCACAGTCGACGAGGAGGAGGACCCGCACCGTCTTGATATCCCTGAGTCAGAAGGATACTGCGATGTGCATGGACCGACAGTCGAAGTTCCTGAAGTGACGCAGCCCTTGAAGACGTGCACAGTTAACATTGGATCCGATGCACAGCCTAAGTTTGCCACCATTGGCGACTATTGGGATGACGAGATGGTAAGCAAGGTAACTCAACTTCTCCACGAATACCAAGATCTTTTTCCGACAAAGTTTTCTGAAATGAAAGGTATCTTGGGGGATATCGGTGTAATGAATATCCCCCTGAAGCCTGATGCGAAGCCTGTGAAGCAGCTCCCTTATATATTGAATCCAAAATACAAGGAAAAGGTTAAGCTAGAGTTGGAGAAGATGCTTGCTGCAGGAATAATCGAGCCTGTTGAAGAATCCGAGTGGGTGAGCCCTATGGTCATCCAGGAGAAGAAGACTAAGGGTGAAATCTGAATCTGTGTCGATCTAAGGAAACTCAATGATGCCTATTTGCACGACCCTTTTCCCACTCCCTTTACAGATGAAGTGCTCGATAATGTCGGAGGTCAAGATGTATACTCTTTTACCGATGGTTTTTCTAGTTACCATCATATCCGAATTGCTCCAGAGGACCGACATAAGAAAACCTTTGCTAACGAAATGGGATCCTTCCAGTATACTGTCATGCCCTTCGGGGTGAAGAATGCACCTGCCATATTTTCTCGAGTAGTCATTTCCGCATTTAAGGAATACATACATAAATTCTTAGAAGTTTACTTTGATGATTGGACTATTTTTGGGCTAGTAAAAGACCATATAACTAGTTTGAGACTTATGTTAGACAAATGCAGACAGCACCAAATCTCCTTGAACTTAAAAAAGTGCATTTTCTGTGCACCCTTTGGCATTCTACTTGGTCATGTGGTATGTAAGCAGGGATTTGATGGACCCTGCGAAGATCGCTATTATTGTGAACCTGCCACCCCTGAAGTCCGTCAAACAACTTCGCACAACGCTTGGTCACACCGGTTACTACAGGAAATTTATCCAAGGATATGCCAAGATTACAACCCCAATGGAAAGGTAGCTAAAGAAAGATATTAAGTTCGAATGGACACCCGAATGCCAAGCAAGCCTCGACATTATGAAAGAAAAAATGGTCACTGCCCCTATCCTAGTATTCCCTGACTGGAACAAGGAATTTCATGTGCATGTTGATGCATCCTCCATTTCTTTAGGTACTATGCTCGCTCAGCCAGGCGCAGGTAATATCGATCACCCTATCTCTTTTACCAGCAAAAAGTTGTCTACAGCAGAGAAAAATTATACTACAACAGAACGCGAAGGTCTTGCTATGGTATATGCATTACAAAAATTTCGACATTATCTGCTAGGATCTCATTTTAAGATGTTTACTGACCACTCTGCTTTGAAGTACTTGGTTAACAATCCTATGCTAGGTGGAAGAATATGCAGATGGTTAATTCTATTTCAAGAATATGATTTTGAGATCATTGTTAAGCCTGGAAGACTTAACCTAGGACCTGACCACTTGTCGAGGCTCGAGTGAGGCGAAGAACCTACCAATTTGGACGAAGGCCTCCCCGATGCACAATTATTTGCTATCCAGATAGTTGATGAATATTTCCAGGATATTGCTCAGTATTTGTCTACAGGTATCCCCCCTCCAGAGATGACCACACAGCAGAAGAAGCAGTTGGTGGTTCGAGCTGTGGACTTCACTTTAATAGCAGGACAGCTGTATAAAATGGGACCAGATGAGATACTGCGCATATGTGTTTTGGAACACGAAAAACCTCTAATATTGGCTGAAGCACACTCTGGTGTAGCAGGAGGTCACTATGCAGGCAAAGCCACAGCGCAGAAGATTTTGACAGCCAGCTTACGGTGGCCCACACTTCACAAAGATGCAAGAGAATATTGCCACAGATGCGACATCTGCCAGAGGACAGGTAAACCATCTAGGAGGGATGAAATGCCCCTAGCTCCGCAAGTAACATTACAGGCCTTTGACAAATGGGCCATTGACTTTGTTGGTCCTATCAACCCCCCTGCGAAAAAGTCAAGAGCCAGATACATCATTACAGCAACTGATTATCTTACCCATTGGGCCGAAGCTCAACCAGTCAAGACCTGTAGCGCTGCTACTGCTGCGAAGTTCATCTTCGACAACATCTTATCCAGATTTGGGTGTCCCAAAGTTCTTATGAGTGATCAAGGGTTACATTTCCTGAACAGGACTATTGAAGTATTGACTGAAGAATTTCAGGTGTATCATCAAAAGAGTACCGCATATCACCCACAAGCAAATGGGACTGTCGAGGATTTTAACAAAATCCTTGAGCATGCCTTGAAAAAGGTTTGTAACGCTAACACGAATGATTGGGATCTTTGGATTCCAGCAGTGCTATGGGCTTACAGAACCACTTGCAAAAAGTTGACAGGCCATACACCCTTTCGACTAGTTTATGGACAAGAAGCTGTCATGCCCATGGAATACATTGTTCCCAGCCTCCGGATATTTGCTTTCACCGAGATGGATGACCCAGCCATAATCACAGAGAGACTGAAATAGATATTAGAACTTGAAGAGGATAGATTTGTCGCAGGCTTCCAACAACAGGCGCAGAAAGCTCGAGAAAAAGCATGGCATGACAAACACATCAAGAAGAAACATTTTCAGCAGGGTGACCTTGTACTCCTTTATGACAGCAAATTCATGAAGTTCCTAGGAAAGTTTAAGACACATTGGAAAGGACCATATGAAGTACAGAAAGTTACTGACGGGGGCGCAGTCCAGCTAGCTAAGTTAAATGGTGAGATTTTTCCCTCTATGGTAAATGGGAGCCGCTTAAAAAAGTACACGGACAGGCTAGGTACTCAGAATAGGAGGTAGCACCAAGAAAATAAGCGAAGATGCTCATAGCATTATGGATTATCGTAGTCTGTTTTGTCTAAAGGATGCGAAGCTACAGGTTGTTCGTAGGTCGCAGGGTCAGACTGTGTCGACGTCGAAGGTTGTCAAGGTGTGTCGCAGCCCAAAATGTGATGGATGGGACATACTGCATTCGGCGGCGCTGGCATGAGAGCTACTCTCATTACTGGCCATAATGAGATTTTGGGAAAATCCAGTGCTATGTGGAGAAGATTTCCAGAACTTCATCAGATTTAGCGTCATTACTGCACCATGATGACAAATTCCACCTTGGGATTCTATAAGAAACCATCTCGACCTGTGTTTTCTGTCTTAAGCACATCTGTGAGATATTCAGCCCAAACCATGTCGACCGACTGTAAAGTTCAGGAGCTAGTACGAGAAGTAAGGGACAGAGGTCTGCAGCACCTTTTGAGTACTCTGCCAATACAGCCCTACTTGGCTAAGTACATCAACAGGTAGGAGCTTGCTCTAAATTTGCAAAGACGGACTGGAGTTTGCTCTAACGTAGAGCAACAACAGGCATGAGGCCTTGCAGAAAGACTCTGGGGAATCCCTCCATGCAATCTTTCGACGTAGCAAAACCATGGCAGCTATATTCCTTCTGCAGTGTGACACGCAATCCCAGGGGACCCCAGAGTTGTGGATGGTCAAGCATCGGAAATTGGAGTGAAGGATGGTGTTGCAGGTGGCTCGCGACGACTTTCATCAGCAAAACTTCTGCAAAGGACAGAAGTAGGTAGCCGACAGCAGCATGGAGAGCTTTAGAAAGCAGTACACTATGCTTCGTCAGCGGAATTTTTCCACCAGAGAAACCGAAGAGTGTCCCGGGACGGGCCACTGGTGAGTCTTAGGGGCCTGTTGGAACGTGCACCCTAACGACCCTTAAGATGGATAATTCCGCGAGTGTGGACTCAAAATAGTCTTAGGGGTGTCGGGGTTGAGTCAAAGTCTTCTGTAATAAACCCATGGTTTAAGTCCAGGGTTTAAGGTTTGGGGTGCCCATGGTTTAATACCATGGTTTTGTAGAAATGGACAGTATAAATAAGTGCTTGTGTAAAGAAGATAGGTTAGTTTTTATGATGTAAGAAAGATTAAGGCGAAGCTAAGGTTGATTTTGTAAGTAAAGGTTAAGTCCCAGATGTGTGCGTGGATGACCTCTGCAACTGTGTGTGCAGAGGGTTTTTGTAAGAAGATTGAGGAAAGACTTGCAGCTATGTGCGCAGGGGCCTGCTGCTGTGTGCGCGGACTTTTAAGGATTGAAGGGATCTGCAGCTGAGTGCGCAGATCAAACTGTGGTTTTGTAGCAAGTTGAATAGAACACAGGTTGTGGACGTAACCCCTACACTGGGGGTGAACCACGTTATATCCGGTGTTGTGGTTTCTTGTGCTATTTCTGTTTCTGTTGTCTGATTATGCATTAATAACTGTATACATCTGATATGTTAGATCGCTGTTAATATTTAGCTTTGCTGTGAATTCCCTGTAGTGGTTTGAGCAAGTCACGACTGTTTATTTGTCTGCGAAGTTGTATGTGAATGAATGGTAAAGATTTATAAGTATTGATTAATAAGGTTGTTAAAGGCTAGGGTACATTAATCCCCCTCTCTGCTTGCAGAAACCTGATTCTGCGGCACCCCATAGCTGTTTCAGGTGAGACTGCAACCTCCGCGCAGGTTGTTGCCGAAAGGGCCAACACTGTGGGTCTTTTGTTGGTGCGACACTAAAGGATTAAACCCGGGTCTGCCCTATTGTCCAAAAGACATTCCGGGTTATATTGCTCCCACCTGAGCTGGTGCGGAGCCTCGGCGGTTGACCAAGAACCATAAGTATCATCCAAAAATTCCATCGTTGCTGAAAGGGATGGTGTGCACCACCTATATTGTACTAGCATTGAGGAAGATGAAGTACAAGGATCACAATATGTTGACATTGCAGGATGTATAGAATGAGCCCTATGAATCCTTATCTTCGGTTCACGGATGGCCCATAGTGCATATCGTTCAACCCTGGGTGCAGGGGTTGGATAAAGCGGGGTTTCTAGGGCTAATCAACATGTCGCAAATTTTGGCGGCTGAATGAAGCAAATGCCTACATCAAGTAACTCTTGGCTTGCTATCATGGAGGAATGTTGTGGATGGACACACCAGTTGTTATTACAGTTGATTTGGTCCCAGATATCATAGGGTTACCAAAGGATGGGCCTTACCCATGGCAATATTTCAAGGGAAGGGATAGTGACGAGGCTTGTTGCACGGTTTAAGCAGAGCTATGACTTGTAGCATGATTGTAGTAGGGATTTTCCCCTAGCTACAGGCAGGAACAACTACCTTTCGTATATAGGATGGAAGGGTAGGGTTCCTGTTGGTTGGAAGAGAACCTACAAACAAGTGTTAGGGCCAAGCTACAAAACCCTGCATGAAATAGTTAGGAAATAAGATATGGCTACAGGAAATCAAGGGAAAACCAGCAACACAACATTAACAAGAATCCTGCAAGCAAAAGAAGTTAGAAAACTACAATAAAAATGAAATTAAACACAAGTATACCTTCAGTCTTGGTAGAAATGGGCCACCATGCCCTAGCTGTGGAAGCACCTCTCTCTTTGGGATGTAAGCTTGGCTTATGGAGCAATGGAGAAGAGGGAGGGTGAATAGCTTGAGAGGCAAAGGGTCTCAAGGCACTCACATGGGAAACATATGATAGGGAGAGAAGGAGTGTTTTGAGAGTGACCCCCACCCTCTATTTATACTTTTTCTTAGATATTTTTAGTGTTTTAAGCCCTTGGTTAGGGATTTTGCCCCTTTTTTGGGCTTTAAGCCCTTTTCTCCCATTTCTTAGCTCCTTTAGGGGTTTTAAGCTCCTTTGAGGGGTTTTAGCCCCTTTTTGGAGGTTTTAGCACCTATGAGAGCTATTTTGGCTCTTTTTAGGGGTTTTTAAGCCCCTTTTCATATTTGTGAGCCTTTGCAAGGGTGTGGGGGTCAAATGAGGGTAGTGAAAGGTAGTGACATAGATGTCTTTGGGTGGTGTAGGTCATGTAGAGCTCATTGAGGGATTTTTTGGGTTAACAGATTGCACCTTGATTTGTGAGGGTAGGAGCTCATCGTATGGCCAACAAACATCATAGGAGTTTCGAGGGAGAGGTCGTGCTTCCTGGGTTGGCGCATGGTGGCTTTTAGTTTTTGTATTAATATGGTTCCCATCAATGGGTGAGATACAAATAATGTGTGACATGTATATGGACGAGGTGGGCATATCCATGCTCGTAACGATGTCAAAAGAATAATTTGATCTAAGCTCTATAATACAAGAGTCGATCACGTACAACTATTGTTACAATAGTGGTTGCCTCAATGAGAGGCTAAATACAATACTGATCTAAAGAACTGCTACATTGAACCCATGGAATTCTCATGGAATGCTATATCTTCATAACTAATTGTTTGTTGGATCTAGAATAGTACATGGCTGCAGGGACTCATTGATGGAGAGTCAGAGTCTTTGTGGTACAATATGCTGCATCAATCATGAATCTATACCGAAGCAGTGTTGGGGCTTCTGAACACTGTCTCCAACGCAACCCAGAAATCACAATAGACATGAACCTATTGGGGTCCCTCAAATAGAGTCATCAATGTGCTAAATTCAGGTGACATCCAGGGTATTCGACCAAATACTGCATGGACCAATACCCTGTACGAATCTCAACAGTGCGATGATGTAGCTGGAGTCGAGCAGGTGAGACACAACCATCTCGAGAGGCACTAAGGAATCCTCTCAAGTGGTCCGAGGAAATCATCAATGAGGTCAATGAAACTAGGATACAAGGACCTCTGGATCTATTTTCTGGAATGTGTGTGTGGACATCGATAGAGGGAGACCTACAACTAGAGATAGAAATGATGCTTCCTTGATGAGAAGCACGAGGGAGGTAAACAAACGTTGTGAGGAAATATTAGGATTTACCCACTGAATGGGGGGGGAGGTGGAACAAGGGTAGGGAATCGTGGGGGACTCAAACTTCCTTTATTCATAGTATTACGGTAGGGAGAATTAGGTAGCAAATGAAGCTGACTCATGGGAAAGGGATCATAGCTGTAATACTAGGAATGTAACTGCAGATGGGAAATACTTGGTGAAGGAAAACAATTTTGGTATTGATGGGATCTGCGTAAGACACATTCCATAATACTCTGAACAAAGGAAACCCAAAGTGGGAATGCTGCCAAACTTTTATCTATGGGGTGGTGTCTAGAGACACTGTTGTGGTACGATCTCATGGATTTTTGGCAATCCCAGGAAAGTAAATTCTCAATGGTGCTTTCAATTTTAGAGAGTTTGAAAGCATGAAGAAGACTCCAGTGGGGGCTCTTTTTCATTGATAGTCTCCTGTGCTTGAAAAGGGTTAAAAGTGTACATAGGAGAGCTCGCCCATCCTTTAGGGTATGAGAGACTTCTTTACCATTGGTAGTCCAATCAGGTCAGAAAAGGTTAAACCTGTACTGAGTGGATGGTCATTCAGATACTTTTATGAGCATGAACGAGACCAAGTTTGCTCGATGATATTTTCTTGATGAGAAGGCTGGAAAAGAGCTGAACGAAAACCCATGGTGATATTTTTCATAAATTTTGGCCCCTCTGCCCGAGAAAGAATAAAAGGATGCAGAGGGGAATGGTCTTAGCTTGAATGTGCCAAGGTGGTCCTTTTTAGGTGGTGGTCTACATAGTCCACAAAAGGAGATAAACAAGACGATGTAGACACCCTTTCCTATACTTTAACGAGTGGGAAAGGAAGCAGCGGCATTCGGAAATATTTTCATTCTTTTAGGAGTTAGAGAAGAGCTTAATGAAAACTCCAATATGGTCAACCGATCAAGGGGGCACCGATGGTGCCTCCATGTCAGGACAATGGAAAATGGTCCAAAATTCATCCGTGCAGTATAGATGGATCAAGCGGATCTTAAACATACCAATACATGCACGGGATAGATCGTGGCAGAGGCACGTGAGTTGGTGTGGCAGTGGCATGCAAACCAAGGTGGCTCTTGGATAGAGGTTAGGAGAGTCATGTGTGAGTTGTGGTGGATGGAATTGACTACATATGGTCTGAGTGTAAGTTCGGAGGAATTCATATGCCAAATGCATGCAAAAGAAATGATCCACCCTCTAGGTGATGGTCCAGATACCTGCGTAAGGTGTAGTGGGTGGATTAGACAGTTATATGCTAAAATGATAAAATGATGTGCCTTTCAAGGAAATGGTCTAGAGTCTCGCATTAGTTGTGGTAGGCAAGTGTGATGCAAGTACTGGTCCATAGACACTTGTATAACAATGTGATATGTAGACCGAGGTAAATTCCAGGAAGTGGTCTAAAAAATTACTTGTTAAACATGAGACGATGGTGTCATTAGAAGATAGAGGGCGGAATTGTGAAATCGGTGGTGTGAACGAAATCCCAAATGGACTCTGTATGACCTGGTTATGTGAAAAGGAATAAAATAGATCAAATGGGGCCTATAAATGGGTGGGGACCACTATGTGAGGTGTCATTGTCACTGTTTGCTGTTGAGTTGGAGAGGTGGTCCCTGAATTTCTTTTGCTGATTTCTCTTGTTTCAACCAATGGTTTTTGAGATCCGTGACTTGCAGGTAAGAGTTTTGCAAAATCTATCCTTTTCAGTGGTTTACATTTTGAATTTGCTCACCCAGGGGTCCTCTATGAGCCTGTCAGGGTCTCTACAAATTAGGTCGCACCTTTCATGGGTAAAAGAGTGACAGGGTCACACCTATGAGGCTGTTTTGAGTGACTTGGTCGCTCTTTTTGGCTAGACAGGTTCAATCTGGTCCCTGGGTGGCATTTTTTGCTAAAAGATGTGGCGAACAACTATGTTTTTCTTGTGTAGGATGGCTGAGATTAAGTGGCATGAGAGAGACTGTAAATACCTCTTGGAGGCAGCATTGTAGGATAGGAATGTGCATGGTGCACTGGACCATTGTTGATTATCAAATGTTTATGCAGATTCCTTAGTATGAAGAGCTTACATCTACTACTGCAGACTCTGGTAAGATTTTGGGATATTGGGGAGGAGGCCTTTATGATCCAAGGGAAGAGTATTGAGATTATGTTTTTGTATGTATACTTTTTGACTGGTCTCCCTATGTTGGAATTTGTTGGTGACTTGGCGCTAGTGCTGTCTCGGGGGGAGACATTGGAGGAGTTATGTGATAGGCACTGTTACGCTTTTGTGTATGTGTGTGGCTCACACATATTGACATGTGACATTGAGGACTTGTCGACATGGGAAGTGGCGACACTATTACTGCGTATCTTGGGTTCCACAAGGAGCCAAAAGATATCCATAGGGCAGTTGCATTTAGTAGAGAATGCCATGAGGGGCACTTACTATTGGTGGGCCCAGATGTACCTTCTCGTTGTTCGATGTCAGCTGAACAATGCGAGGGAATCTAGGGGAGGCCATTGTTTTGGCTCCTTCTTATGTGCTTTCTTTTTTGAGAAAGTACCTACTCTACATCTGAATCAGGTGGTGCAAGATAGTGGTTTGCGGGAGCTGCAGATGCGTAGATGGTGTGGGAGGGCAGTGGCAGAGTGGGCCTCTTATTTACAGAGGAGCTGTTAGAGTAGTGGCAGCAACTCCCAGTGGTTATTGAGGAGTACTTGTATGTGGGTATGGACCCCAAGATGCGTCGACCTCCAAGCCAGGCATGGGGACCAGCTGGTATGTATGTGTGATGTTTATGTGTTCATATTTATACATATAGTAGTTTAGATGGTTGATAGTTGTATGATTATATGCATGGACTAATGACATATTTGTTTTTGTATGCAGATATTGGTCCTCGCTCGCCGCCCGGGTATCAGAGGCGGGTGGTCGTGATTACGGAGGGAGCAGTCCCTACGAGGAATCCTCGTAGGTGACAATGGGAGGTGGACACTCTTTTTCCACACTTGGAGTGGCTTGCTGAGGGGATCTTTGATGTCAGCTGGCAGTGTTTAGACAATGAGCTTATCATGACGATGGATAGTGTGCCTCCAGAGTGGACCTCTGTGATGAGGAGGATGGCCATGGCCTGCGATTACCTTCATAGGGTGGCGTGAGGGGATATTCTTGCAGAGGATGATGAGTCCTATAAGGAAGATGATGATACTGAGCCAGATGATGAGGATGAGTCTGGGTCATATTAGCATCTAGTGGGGCTGCCCCTAGTGCATTGGTGCACTTAGGAGTTTTTACATCGCTATGTATATTCAGCTGAGAAAGCATATGTGGCTTCTCGTTTTGTACTAGAGATATTTTGGACATGTGATATACCTATATATATTTTTGACGTGCATGGATGCGCTTTTTATGGTTTTATATGTGAGTCTTTTTATGATGATGTGAAATTAAATTCCTATGTGATGTATTTTTTACATGTATATACATGCTTATATATGATGATGCATGATGTTGTTTTTTGTATGTTTCCTATGTGTGATGATGAATGTTCCAATTCAGAATGTTATTAGCCATTTGATTCTCTACACTATTGAGGTTTCTGAGAACATGTGTGAATGTGATGGATTCAAATGTCCTAACCATTTGTTTAGTGCGTAGGAATTTTCTAAAGAGGCAGGGATCACGTACTTGGTAATAGTTATTCAACTGAGAGACAAGTAGCTGGGAGTCTAAGAAGACATCGAGATGGTAGATTCCAAACTGGAGGGCGGACACTAAGAGGCCATTAACACCATCATATTCATCCTAGTTGTTGGTTGCAATTCCCACACATATTTTGTCGATATGGATCAACTCATGCGACGGGTAGTAGATGACCCATGCTACCGAGGCGAGGTTTGGAGACCATCTGCTTGCTCTATCAGCAAATCCAATGTATCAACCCAAGGTAGGATTCATCTGGAGCAATGAAGGAAACAATACATAAGATTCACTTTGAAAAAATGTGTAAAACAAAAAAAAGATAAGACTATGTTACAAGTTGAACTGCACGTCACTTAAAGAGGTGATGTTAGAGGGAAAGTGGTTTGGACTTCCAGGGGATCAGCGGTCATTCCTTTGTGCGACACAATGAACCCTAGGAGGTGGCCCATTGGGAAACATAAAACACACTTGAAAGGGTTCAAGCGGATCATGTACTTGCGACACTGGAGGAAGGTTTGCTGCAAGTTGTCTATTTGTTGTGATTGCATCCGTGACCACGCAATGAGGTTGTCAAGATAGACCAACATGATGTAGATTAGGTCATGGAAACAATATGCCATGGCATGCTAGAAGGTGGCTCTAGCATTCTTTAGAACAAAGGGAATTACTTGATACGTGAATGTGCCCAATGGGGTTGTGAATGCAGTCTTGTAATGATCTTGTTTCCGGATCTGAATTTAGTTATATCTAGAAAAGCCATCCATGAAGGAAAATACCTCATGTCTGGCACATGCATCGATGATCTGATCAATGAAGGGCATTGGGAAGTTGTCTTTGGGACATGTCCAATTTAGATTGCAAAATTTTGTTTAAACATGGATGGTACCTTGTTTTTTATTCACGGGAATAGGATTTGAAACCCAAGTGGTCTATGTAATGGGGTAAATGAAGCCCGCTGTGCACAGCTTCTCGATTTCAGCTTTGACCACGATAGATTTGGAGGGATGGATGGGTCGTTTCTTTTGGCCTACAGGGGCCATGTCAGGCCATGTTTTGATATGGTGCTCCACAATAGATGGATCCGACCCATACATTTCAGTGTAGGACCAGGAAAAGATGTCGTAGAATTATTGGAAGAGTGCTTTGTAGGAAGCAACTTCTTCTAAGGAGCAGGATGCCTCCAGCATGATTTCTTCAACAACCTTAGGATTTGCTGAGATGTTGGTTTTGATGGTTAGTGAGATGTTGGCCATGTTTCCTTCTTTGAAGGCATCTGGTGCTAGAATGGGATTTTTGAACTAGTCGACTTTCCCATGAATGAAATCCTTTGTTTCAACTGAAAAATGGCCAGACTGCGACCTAAGCTCTTCGGGGAGGAAGAACGAGTGGTGGTGCATGTTGTCCTAAGGGTATTCTAGAGTGGTTAAGGCTTCAAGTATCTCCTTGTCATTGTGAAAGCAATTAAGAGATAGGCCTGATGGACCATTGGTGATGGTAGAGACAAAATGGTATGTAGAACTAGACATCATGTAAATGGACATGGTGTTTGAAGAAGAAGGTGGGGGATGGACTTCTTCGTTTAGAGTGATATTAGATTCAAGGGCATGTTATCAAAGGTTGGCTAGATCCATTTGAAACTCAAACAATTCCTGGTAGTGGTGAGAATAGTGTCCATACAATCCGCAAAGAGAGCAAGCATGGGTTGTTCTCAATGACTTGTTTCTCACTATTGGCCCTCTTGCGAGTTCAACCATGGGGAGGTTTTCCGTTGTATCCATGGCATCCAAATGTGCACAGATTATGGGAATCTCAGGGTATTTTTGGGTTGGATGGCCCTATTCTTCACAGATGGCGCAAGGTGGGATCTGTTGAGGTTCAATGATAGCTTTTGCGTTTTTTCCCCTAGCCCTTTTTGGGTGGGGCGGTGTAGGTGTGGGTGTGGTGGTTGGTTTTTGCACGTCGGGTGGAGGATGAGATTCGATTGCAATGGGTTGTATGGGGGTTAAGACTACCTGGGGTATTGGGGGTTGCATTGGTGGATCGAGGTACCACACGGGAATCCCTAATGTAAGATTGGGCAAGTTTAAGGTAGCCATTAGTGGCTTACTCATGATGTGAGGGGGGGAATAGGAAGGGAATTATGTGGACTAGGGAGGAGCCCAAATAACTCCTTAATGGTTGCATGTGGGGATGGGTTTGTGGTTGTAGCTATGTGTAATGCTGCAACTATGGATGGTGTTGTGACTATGCATACTGCTATGGCTACAGATGATGTTGCAGCTGTGGATGTTGTAATGGCTGCGGATGATGTTGTGGCTATGGATGTTTTCATGGTTGCAGATGATGTTGCAGCTGCTGTTGGATTTGTGGCTATGGTTGATGTTTAGGTGCAGTAGTGTTGGATGAGAGCATGCACAAGTCTACACTCTGATTTGGTGTTAGCGGTGGTGACACTAAGGGGAAGGAATCCGTCATGGTGGTATCGAAAAACAACCCATGGCCCACATTCAACAATGGTGAGGCTGGTATGTTGCCAACCATGGTGTTGGCCACAGGGATAACATTGGCGGGTGTGGTTAGCCCTTGCAGATCGATGGTATTGATCGTATGGATAACATTGGCTAGTGCAGTTAGCCCTTGCAGATCGTGATAAGTTAGTTGGTCAACTGTTACGATTTTCCCATCGTGAGGGAACATCATGAGATGGAAAACAATTGATGCTATGGCTCTCATGGCATACATATAACTTCTTTCGAGGAGAAGGTTATAGTCCAGCCGAGCATTGACAACCTCTATGTCAATCAATACTATTTTCCCAGCTAACATGATGGGGACATGTGGGAGGATACCCTGGGATTTAGTGGGATGGCCATCATATGCCCACCATATGCCCTCAAGGTAGTGGTGGATAGTTTTAGAATTGGGGACCCAAATTTATGCCAGACTAAGGTTGACATGAATAACATGGATGCCCATTCATCCATGATGCACTGGTGCATGACCAAAGTCTAAATGGATACCGAGATATGGAAAGGAATGGTTGATGGAATCCACAATTCTTCATTCTCTGTGTTGAATGTGATCAACTTGGAGTCAGAGGGGTCTATAGAACTGAGGGTGGCTAGTAAGGATTTTCGTTACATTGGGAAAGTTTTAAGTACCTCAAGAACGGACATGGCCATGGGTGTTTGGGCTAAGCCATCCACGATGATGTAGCTCACAACACCTCTAGCTATGACATTGTTGGCAACCCTCCATATGGGGGGGCGTGGGGGTAAAGGGGGTAAGTGAAGAGGTGTACTGGTTGTTTTGGATGTGGATGACACTGATGGATCAACGGGTTCAGTGTTAGTTTCGTACTGATTTCATTTGGTCTATAAATTGACCTCTTCAGTTGTCAAGGTTAGAAAATGATGAACACCTAATTTTGTTGTTAGAGTTGCAGTCAGGGCGGTGGGATTGGGTTGGGGAGCTGGTGCAGTTGCTACCTGTCCTTGGACTAGTAATTGGTTTTGGAGCACTATATCAGGAGGAGGTCATAGTGGTGTCGGGTTGGGTTGAGGTGGGGCTGCCGTATTGGTGGCATGCTGAACCTCATTCTTAATGGCTTGCTTAGCACGGCCCATGAAGGGACACTCATGTGTATAGTCCCCATAGACCTTGCATAGTGTGCATGGTTGATTTATGCTCAACGACGCATTGCATCTTGGTGTGTTTGGTTGTTGAGGATTTTGGGTTGGCCAGTTTTCCCCAGCATTATTTGGACGATTTGGTTGTTGACTGCCTCCCTGTGGTTGATTGTTGCCTTGGTTCCAGGATTGGTTATTTCTGGCTTGCCCTTGTTGGTTATTGGGGGCTGGCTGGTTGGAACAGTTTTGCTATGCAAACACCTATCCCAAAGGTGCTAGCGGAGTGGGGGTGAGGGCTTGAGTTGCTTGCATAGGTGGTGCATAGTAGACTTCGGGGGGGGTGCCATAAATGTGGGCATTTTTCCCACATATTGTTGTGCTAACCAAGCTAGTGCTTGGGCCTGCTACTGCAGCGTAGGTTGTGCATAAGAATTTGTAGCTCCGGATTGGGACATCATTCTTCCATAGTCAGGATTTTGGGTTGGGTGGGAAACACTAGTGGTGTTTCTTGGTTGTTGTGGCATTGTAGGTGGTGCCAAGTGATGCCATGGTTGATGGGAGATAGAGCCTATGATGCCATCTACAGCATGGGATTCCCTTGATGCATCCTGGTAGGAGGTACCAACATGGGGAGCATCTGGAATTATGGTGTAGAGGTATCCAGACTGTGTGTAAATGAGGTCAAACTATTGGGCCTTCAATATGGCCTCTTCCTCTATTTGGGGACGTTTAGAGGCGACATCCTTGGCTATAGGTGGCAGCAAGGTTTTCAAGAACTAGTCTAGGAAGATCCTATCATTAAACTTGATCTTACACAAGTTGCGACATTGCCTCCACTCATGGATGTGGTTGGTGATGTGGGTCGTAGTGTTCTAGTGGAAAGATAGCAAGATTTCCACTCCTTCATCATATCTGACAGGGATTTGGAAATATTGCAAGAACATAAAGGCCAAAGAGTTTAAGTCTAGGTACTTGTCTTGTGGTAGCTCAATGTACCACTTAGCTGTAACACTTGTGAGGGTGCATTGGAATAGTTTGAGTATGATCGAATCATCTACGATGCTGTTTAATGAGCACCATAGGTGAAATGTCATGATATGGTTTTGGGGGAACTCTCCTACCTTCCCTTCAAACTTGGGGATGTCTGATGGGAGTTTGGTTGGCATGGGAGGCCAAAAGGTTTAATGGAAAATGGGGTCATTTGTTAACCTAGCTAAGTCAGGAAGGTTGAGGCATGCCATGAAAGGGAGGTTTGACCCAAGGTTGATGTGTGATGGACCAGCAATGGTTGTGGGGTTTGCAGGAACATGATGTACCTGCATGACTGGGGGTACCTATGGCACAGTTGTGGATGGGCCATTGCCCCCAGGTATGGTAAGCGGAAAAATATGAGTTGAAGGGCCACTACCCCCATGTATGGAGGGAGGGGTAGTGTAGGTGGAAGGGCCACTTCCCCCAAGCATGCTAAGTGGGATAGTGTGAGTGGACGGTCCACTGCCCCCAAGCATGACAGGTGGGACAGTTTGACTGGTATGTATGGGTGGAGGTAGCTAACTTATGAAAGTCTGCATGATAGTGCTAGGACCACCCATAGGGGTGTTGGTGGTGGTGTGAGGTATGGACATGGGTCCACTACCAATCACCAAGTCAAAAAGTGGATCCTGGTTTGCACCATCCATGGGGCTAGATGGTGCAGTGTATAGATCTGGATCAGATTGATATGATTATGAGTCTAAATCAGAGGTTGTATGGCCTTATAACGGTGTAGAGGGTCATCGAGAATTGTCTCAACGGTGTTGGTTTAAGGACCTGAACTGTGGTGGATCATCTCTCAAGCATGAGGAAGAGCGTGGGGGATCAATTATGTCTGCTTGGTAGATTAGATGATGAAATCAGGTAGTGATATTCTGGACCTCTATTTTAGTGGCCTCCTATTGGATTTCATGTGGTCACTTGGCCACCAAGAATGCCAGGAGACAACACTTGAATTTTTCCTCACAGGAGTGCTGGTCAATCGGTAGGGGTCGTTTCCCATTTTGCTTAGCAATTCCTCTCAGCGACCAGCTACTTTGGAGTTCCCATGGTACTCCTCACAATGATTTTCTGGGCTGAGCCCAAGTACTTCCCACAATTAAGGAAATCAGGGACTTATGTTCCCAAAGATTGCAAGTGTTTGAATTAGTGTAAATTAATAAATTTTAATGGTTAAGTCAGCGTCATGAACTGAGTTTGGTTGTTTTATTTGGTATGGTTGGTGTGCATGTCCATTGTATTTCTGTTACACTTGGTGGCTGCTTGTATGGTTTATGAATATTTTGCAGAGGTTTATTACAGAACTTATAACATGGGTAATTTATTTATGAAAGCAGTAAATTGTGAACAGAAATTTAAAACATGTCATACATGAATCTGAACTATGGTAGATTTACTAGGTGACTTCCTTACACCTGTATTTCTCTTCGACCAAGAAAGAGTGTTGGGCTCTCAACACAATGGGACTAAGCCCATCCATATATTCTCATGTCACTCTCCAAGTGCAAGGTCGATCAACAGGGAGGACGCGAATGACGTGAGTCCCCCTGGGCCTAGCACCCCTTCTTCCTTCCAAGTCACACATTTTTAGTGGTCTCAAAAAATTAGAAATGAAGTTCCTATTACTATACGAGATGCACCCTTCGTCTTATCCCAGAATACCCCAAAGGGTGATGACTTGATAGAGGAAGAAGGGCTAGGCAATGTGTTAATTTCAAATTAAGAACTAAAACTTAAACTATAGTAATTTGTTCAACCATTAAAACAAATTCATTATACAATTAACCATTTAAATTTATCAGTAATTTATACAAATTGTATGAAATGAACATAGATTGCTGGACAAAGGCGGATGAGCCACACTGACAGTCCAGATAGCTTAAAAAACTGAATATGAGAGACAAGTCGCTTGTTTTAGGGCCAATGTGGCGAGGGGGTCACCAAATTTTAAAAAATATAGGGGAGGGGGTCGCTTAGAAATAGAAAACAGGAGTGATCTAGCTCCTGTGAGGGAAGTCACACCTTTCGGGCAAAACTTAGTGACCTGGTCGCATAATTCATCCCGATAAGTGCGGATTGGCCCAAACAATGGAATTTTTTTAACCTAAGCAGGGAACAACCAACAGTAACTTGTACTGTGGTCGAATGGACCCTGTTTGGCCTTAAGGAGGCTTGGTTGTGAACTAAAATTGGTAAATGGTAGCCTACTGAAGCCCTATAGGAATGGGATGGAATCGCATAGTGCCTAAGGCACTGCATAGTTGAAAAAAAAACATAGGAAGGATGAAAGGAAGAGAGGGTGTAGCAGGAGGAAGTGGATGCGCAAGTAGGAGAGTCAGTGGCACAGTTAGGAAGATTTGTCGCGATAGCTGTAGGGTCGCTATGTAGTCAAACCAACAATAAATAAAGGAGAGTTAAGATAGTTAACTGACATCTCTTGTTGAAGCAACATGCATTGATGGCGGATCCAACCATTGGGTTGACAGAATCAATGGTGAATTCAGGTAGTTAATGCATGATTTGGTCATGATGGCTGTGGCTGATTTGGTAATGATGGAGAATGGATTGATTGGATGTTGTAATGAGGTGATCGGTGTAGGTTGAAAGCACCATTGTGCTAAGTTGAGTTGTGAAGAGTGATTGATACAACGTTGGGTTCTAGTGTCATCGAGCAAGTTGTGAGAGTCAAAGAGTGAAGGTGAGCGTATCTCACGACTATGGGAAATTGTTGTGGGATGCAGAGTAATTTCAACATGGTAGAAATTTCTAGCGAAAGGGAATCACCCATTAGACCAATTACCATTGTCGAAAAAGTTTCCAGTATTGAGGTTGGATCATCCTCCATCTTGAAAAAGAAGCAACAGGGACAAAATCCCAGCTCGCCAGTGCCAACAAAGAGGAAAACACCGACATCGATGAGGGCGCAGGAAGACGCAACCACCTAGATGGGCCCATGTACCTCTAGCATTATAGAATCATTGGTTCACACTGGGGTCTCTATCAAGGAGATTCTAGGTTACATCGCTCCTGCCTAACCTGGTGCGGAGCCTCATTAGTTGACTAGGAACCATAAGTATCAGCCAAAAATGCCACCACTGCTGAAAGGGATGGTGTGCACCACCTATATTGTACCAGCATTGATGAAGATGAAGTACAAGGATCACAATCTGTTGATGTTGCAGGATGTAGCAAATGAGCCCTATGAATCCTTACCTTCTATCCAAGGAGGGCCCATAGTGCGTATCCCGCAACCCTCAGCGCAGGGTTTGGATATAGTGGGGTTGTTGGGGCTAATAAACATGCCGCATTTTGGGTGGCTGAATGAAGCAAATGCCTGTGTCAAGCAACTGTTGGCTTGCTATCATGGAGGAACATTGTGGATGGACACACCCATTGTTATTACAGTTGATTTGATCTCAGATATCATAGGGTTACCAAAGGATGGGCCAGACCTGTCACAATATTTCAAGGGCAAGGATAATGACAAGAGGCTTGATGCACAGTTGAAGTAGAGGTATGACTTGCAGTGTGATTGTAGTAGGGATTTCACCCTAGCTACATGTAGGAATGTCTACCTTCCCTCTATAGGATGCAAGGGTAGGGTTCCTGTTGGTTGGAAGAGAACCTGCAAACAAGTGTTAGGGCTAAGCAAACCCTGCATGGAATAGTTAGGAAACAAGATATGGCTGCAAGAAATGGGAAAAACTGCAGCAAAGCATTAGCAAAGAAGCCTTCAAGAAAAATAGGTTAGAAAACTACAATAAAAATGAAATAAAACACAAGTATACCTTCAGTCTTGGTGGAAATGGGCCACCATGCCCTAACTATGGAAGAACCTCTCTCTTTGGGATAGAATCTTGGCTTGTGGAGCAATGGAGAAGAGGGAGGGTGAATGGATTGAGAGGCAAAGGGTCTCAAGGCACTCACACGAATAGCATAATGATAGGGAGAGAAGGAGTGTTTTGAGAGTGACCCCCACCCCTCTATTTATACTTTTTATTTGATATTTTTAGGGTTTTAAGCCCCTGGTTAGGGCTTTATCCTCTTTTTTGGGATTTAAGCCCCTTTCACCCAATTCTTAGCTCCTTTGGTGGTTTTAAGCTCCTTTGAGGGGTTTTAGCCCCTTTTTTGAGGTTTTAGCCCCTGTGAGAGCTATTCTGGCTCTTTTTAGGGGTTTTTAAGCCCTTTTTCATATTTGTGAGCCTTTGCAAGGGTGTGGGGATCAAATGAGGGTAGTGAAAGGTAGTGGAATAGTTGTATTTGGGTGATGTAGGTCATGGAGAGCTCATTGAGGGATTTTTTGGGATAACAACGATGATAGGGCATATCACATACAACTAGTTATTGATCCTAATTGCATTAGTGTTTTGGATGGAGCCAGAGGACTACCAAAGGGTAGAGGTTAAAGTTGTTAAGGTATGCAAAGGCACACAATATCAAAACTTGTGGTGGGTAGAGGAGCCCAGTTGGGAAGAGGATTGCGCTATCCACTTTTGGATATTCTCGGAAGCACTACATTGGATAGTTTTCAAAGTTCCCTGCCTGACCAATGAAGCCGCAGCTATATATCAGAAGATCACTCAGTTTTCCATAGGACCGCACACCATTCATGTCCAAGCTCACCGCGACCAAGGTAGGAAGCGGTTACTGATGTCTTATAAAGTGACGGACGAGGACTTAGAGGCTGCGATTGATGATTGGCCTGCAACATGGTGGGATTTGGTTAGCGACAGCAAAGTCTGAGAAGGACCACCAGTAGATGCACCTGATGAACCAGTAAGAGGGGATGACCAATAGAGTCACCATGAATCTGATGGTGAATCGTCAACATAAACTTTGTTTGAACTTGAGGTGCAACGAATCCTTAAGGAGATAAGGATGAAGAAGCGAATGGAGCAGGAGGCGAACACTAGTACCATATTCACGATGGAGGTGCAATTACAACATCTCATTAAGGCCGTCACTAACTCATATGATGTTGCAACAAAAAAAATGTGAAATTCCACCCAGGAAGGCCTCGCTGAGGTACTTACTAAGTTGGATTCTATTTATGTTGTACTAAGAAGAGAACTGAAGAGTGCCACTATGCAGGACACAATGTCAATTAGCATTGAGCCATGGGTTAGGAATGTTCATATTCCCCCCACTGCAATTGACGCTAGACAGGAAGACATGAATTCCTCACTATAGTAGCTGCAGAACATTGCGGTGGATGTCAATAAGATGTCCACATAGACCTTACTACACATGTAGCGGGTCTCCAACCAGGAGTTGCTTGATCGAAAAAATGATATCGGTGACCAGTGCTTGCGGTTGCAATTGGAAGAGGAGGTGCTACAGAAATAAGTGGAGGAATTATGTCGTGTTGCCTCCTTTCACACACCTGGGTCATGTGGCAGAAATATTCAAGCCACTCGGTGTGTCCTTGAGGGAAAGTCTCGAGTCAAGGCTATCACCTTGTTCTTGACTCCTCCGTTTAGGCTCAATTCCTAACAAAGCCAAGGGGGGTAGACCCTATTAAGTTTCTAAGGATAATTACATAGAGTTGTGATGTTAAACTGACTGAGTTACTTAGGAGTTTTCAATTTAACTGTAGATAATCAAAGATGGCAAGATATGAAAATAAACACACGAAAGCACAATGCTGAGACACAATGTATATATAAAACAAGAAAATAACCAGTGCCTTAGAATGGAGTCAGAAAATAGAAACAATGTACTTGCATGTGCTTGGAGTGAGTGTTTTGCGATTGCCTCTTGGTGTGTTTTAAGTTAAAAATGAAGTGTGAGTTGATTAAAATTAGGCGAAGGGGGGACTCCAGATATACCTGAGAGTACTTGGAGTATGTATAAAACTAAACCTTCACAGCTACCCACAAGGAATATGTGGGCTGAAATGGAGTCTCTAGGCCTATTGTTTGTAACGCACCCATTAGGGTGTGACAGAGATCGGCACCCCGAGGTCACTTTTCAGAAGTTCCCGCTTCAGGGGGGTAGACCCTATTAAGTTTATAAGGATAATTACTTAGATTTGTGATGTTAAACTGACTGAGTTACTTAGGAGTTTGCAATTTAACTGTAGATAATCAAAGATGGCAAGATATGAAAATAAACACACAAAAGCACAATGCTGAGACACAATGTATATATAAAACAAGAAAATAACCAGTGCCTTAGAATGGAGTCAGAAAATAGAAACAATGTACTTGCATGTGCTTGGAGTGAGTGTTTTGCGATTGCCTCTTGGTGTGTTTTAAGTTAAAAATGAAGTGTGAGTTGATTAAAATTAGGCGAAGGGGGGACTCCAGATATACTTGAGAGTACTTGGAGTATGTACAAAACAAAACCTTCACAGCTACCCACAAGGAATATGTGGGATGAAATGGAGTCTCTAGGCCTATTGTTTGTAACGCACCCATTAGGGTGTGACAGAGATTGGCACCCCGAGGTCACTTTTCAGAAGTTCCCGCTTCCTTTGGGTATTTTGCCACCGTAAAAGGTTTGATCTAGGTGTTGGATTTTCATCTGATGGTTTGTTAGTTGGGGAGAGTCAGTCCTAATTATACTAGTCCCCCAAGTGCTTTTGATACAACTTGACTGATCAGACAAACCACAGCCAAGTGCAGAGCATACACACTTTAGTCTTGTCAATTTTAGTAAGTTTTAAACTGGGTGTTCTTGTTTAAAGGAAAACTCCCCAGGAACCTCTTTCGATCCAAGTGAAACTCAATCGGGGAATCAAGGAGGGGTTAATTTTATACTAGCTTAAAAACAAATTATCGAAAAGAAACAAATACACAATTCTAGTTTTCTAATTAGTCCTACCACGAATCTCTTTCCCCTTTTGGGTCAATCGGGAAATTATGGGGTAAGTATTATGATTACTTTGAAAAACAAAAAGTGGAATATGAAATTAATAATAAAATAAAGTATACTACCCTTCAAATTAGATCAATGCTAGTTTGAAGAGAAATGAGCAGAAAGTGACGAAAAGGACATCGACGCAAATCCCCCCAAGGGGGAAGGGGAATGGGCTCGAAAGAGCCTATTCCAAAAATAATTTTATTTTATTATTGGTTACAATATCAGTGAACTTAAATATCAGAAAATTATTGGTCCGTATACAGGATGAAACCAAGATCTTACAACTTTGCAAAAATTTTAAGATTTTAGTGAAAAGGCAGACCCCTGGGGGGATTTGAATGCTCCTGAGGTCACATCTAGACAGAAGCTTCATTTCTTTTCTATCAGACCTGATAAAATACACCAAGCATGTTATAATAACATACACCCAAAATAACTTTAATAGTACCTTTCGATCAGCCTACCTTATCTAAAAAAAATGAAGTTAAAACTAGCTAAACAGGCGAAAAAGGAACCAAGGAAAGCAAGCTTTCCTTGGGATCTTGGCTTGCCATTTTTGCAGCCAATGAAGTATGCACTAATTGATGGATTTAATCTCTTTTAAAACAGAAAGGAAAATTGGTGCATGCAACCTACTGATTCTCTTTAACTTGTCATGCAAAATGGACGATTTCCTTATGCTAGATCTAGAAGACTTAATGATATTTTTCAGAATTGAGATCTAGACTATGAGCTCTGAAATATTAGATCTATGTATATTTTAATTTGATGAAACAGATCCAAATCATAACAAATCTTTTACACACCGTAACCAGGTAAGAAAATTGATTTTTTATAGAAATGAGAAGAAGAGGAGAGAAGGTCAGATCGTTGCTTGAATGGAGCAAGCTGAAAGGAGGCCCTTTTGTGGAGTGCTGAGGGATAGAGTCTTGATCTTATTGGATAGAAATGGCATCAATATAGATCCACACCCTCATCCAATCAGGAACCTACAACTAAATAACACAAGCCTGCACACACCTCGTGAGATCTGGATATAGATGTATAAAGCAACAAAAATGAAAGATTATGCAAAAATAATCTTATTTAAGCATATAACTGAAATTTTTGAGCATACATCATATGGATAAACAATATCAAGTAATCTAACTTGCCTAGTTTACACCCTTACTTGATTCAACCTAATCCTTCAAGCCAGAGCACAGAAGCAGCACAGAATTTGGCAAGAAATTGCAGCTACCACATCAGCAGCATAACACTGAGAATCCACACATACACATGCACTACATAGTATAACCTCCAAATATTCTTTATTCACAAATGATGATCAAGTATAGAGTTACAATGGCAAGCCCTTCAGTCCAGCTCTAACTAGCTTGGAAGAGGGAGCCTCAAGCAGGATATATACAAAACACAGGCCATCCAGCCCAGGGGGGGCACAATTCCTCATGGAATCAAGTGAAATCAACTGATGGAGAGTTCATCAATGCCTAATCTCCATCTAACTAAGCCATATATGAGTATCACTGAGTGCAATTGTCAATCAGACAACTGATCTAACTGACACCTCAACCTATTGACTGAAACATCCACCAAAACTCATCCAGATGAGCCAAAACGTGTTGAGGAGAGAGGGAGGGTGAAATTCCCCATAAAGGATGTTGAATATCAACTCTGGATCTGATTTGAGCACCTCCTTCAGTCAAGGATTTGTCAGATCCACTCAATCTACTTCAGATCTGACTGATTTCAATCAAATCGACTGAGGATCCACTGATCTATGATTTTGGATTTGCTCCATTATTCATCAATTTATTAATTAAAATAATCAATAATTGGTTTTTGGGGCTTCCTGACCTGAGTGATGGAAAATCACTCAAAACTAGGAAATAGTGGGTCCATGGGTTTACATGGTGCTCTTAGCTTGAAAATGAGCATCTACATGACTTAAACTGATTATTTGGCCCACTTTTATTACAAAATCAATTTTTCCAATTAAACTATTAAAAAATAGCCTAAGTTTTGGAAAAATTAAATTTTAATAAAAAACACTGAAAAATTAAAAAAATTGAAAAATTGAAAAAACCTAGGGGGACTTAGACATGTTCATATGACTCAACAATGATGTCTAGCATGCTTATACATTTACACATAGATTCTAATAACCTCAATAGGCCTAAATGCCAAGCCGACCACCCCAACTTTGGAGGTATGGAGTGAAAAACTCAGAAATTATCAGTCGTTTGTTCAACAACCAATAATAACCAAGGGAAAAAACACCCTGGGCTGATCGGAATAACAAATGAAGTCTAAGAGACCGAGTCTTTTACAGACACTATCATGCTAGAACATTTATTACAATCCCCCCATGGGGTATGAACATGTGATATAGTACAACAAGCACTTCCCAGAAGTACTTCCAAAGGTCTTTTGCAGTCCGAACAAGTTAACCCTGTCCGGTTCACCAAGCTCACTTGATAAAAACCACTAAGTACAACTTAGGTGGTTACATTCTGGCTTCAATTGCGGGACGTGTGCTTGATCTGGTCTTTAAGGAAAGGAGAGGATACGAGAACACCAGAATCTTTGGTTTATATACCCTATAAAAACATCTCAACTTGACAAGAAAAACCTCAGTAGCACAATTTTTATAAAAAAAACAAATGAACCATTAAGCTGATTTACTTAAACAAAATAAATTTAACTAACTAAAAGAAGCAAAGTTTTATTACAGCTAAGTAGAAATGCAGAAATTAAATGCTCTTTTTCAAGGAGCTTATTTTCCTACTCTAAGCATGATATAAAAAGGGTTAAGTGTAATCAGAAATCCAATGTAACCACCTAAGCATTTTATTAACATAATTTTTTTTTCCTTGTCTTTGGTTACTAGCCAAAGTAAGGATACCTTATTCAGAAAATGCAAACCTGCGTGATAATTCAGGATGGACGGGATGGATGGGAGATCATAGGCATGAACAGTGTCATAAAAATTCTTCCCAAACTTGTATGTGCTCATGCAGGCTACTTCTATCCATGACTGGATAGGACTGATATAGCAATCAGAACGATGAGGTAGACTGACTACATCATCATACTGATCATCGGGGCTTATCAAATAATAACTTGTTGCACAAACCCCAAGCAGCTCCAAATCATAAGGAACCTCTATATGTGGAAAAGATGGCTGAGAATGATGTTCCACTAACTGCATTACATCTGACTTTTCACAATACTGTTTCTCAATGTCTTCATTACTGATACCCTTGTACGACTCTACATGGTATGAATTTGAATGATCACGTGAAAATTGAATGATCACGTGAAAATTCTGAATGCTCCTCTTCCATACTAAGGTTTTCCTAGGCATCCAAATCTATGCTTCCCTCTATGGATGTATCGTAGATTGGACTTCCACAAATTTTTGAATAGACACTCCCATTGTCGGACATATCATGGATGGGATTCTCCATAAGATTTTCACAAGTTGGATTATCTATGAAATTCCAATAGTCATCACTCCCATCCATGTCATATGTGGGGGACTCTTCATCCATGGCATCATGCTCCTGCCTGTCCATATCCTCCTTGTATTCATAACAATCTTCTTCAGATAAAATGTTATAAGGCAATAAACTTTCTAAACCTTCATCAACATGTGGAGAACAAGGTCTAGTGTCATCACACACCATACTGATCTTATCATAATTTTCTTTATAGGCTTCCGTTATGATATCATGAAAAGGATCTCCAGTCAAGGAGACCTTTTGGACATATTCAATGGGATCACTTGGTATGTGTTGCTCAGTGGATTTCTCTAGGGATTTTTAGAAAGGTATCAGCATTGCAACACACTTGAGAATACACCAAATATTCAATGTCTTCAGCTATGGTGACATGAGGAGAGTCTTCAACAATGTGTTCCATTATGAGCTCCTCTTGAAGCTTTTCAACATGATCATCTTGGATTTTCCCTTCCTCAGAATCTTGATGTGGATTGGGAGGTACCTCATATTCTTTAAGAAGACGCTTAATTTCTTATTTTCTTTAATAACTACCACGCTGCTTTTTTATGGGAGTATCATGAACCTCCTATTCACTTAAATGTTCAAGAAGTGATTCCAAGTATTCAATACTTTGTATCATGGAAAAAGGTCCATCATATGTTTCCGTGTGATACTCTTTCCTAGATAGGTAGAAGGTACAGATCTTTTCAAGGAACTTTTTTAAACCATTCATACTACCCCTACCATCATGCCACTATTCTAAAAACATCCAAAGGAAGCTAGGAAAATAAGTTATACATTTATCAGGAAGGCCTTGATAGATCCAGCAACCAGCCTCACCCCAAAAAGTACTAGCAAACATTTCCATCATATTGTCTTCATGAAGAATATTGAAGTCAGCAATCAACTGAAGGAAATATTTGACATGCCAGATAGCCGAGTCACCATAATCTCCATGAAATGTCGGAAGCCAGTTATATGCATCCCCAAAACCATTACAATAGTTAGGAAAACCGAGGATGTTTGAGAAATCGATAGGTTGAAACATTCCAGTTAACTGGGCACCATACTTCTCCTTTAATTCATCCATATAAAAAATTAATAGTATGCATTTGATATAACGATTAAACCTTGTACTCAAATGGTGGGGCTATTAAGTGATGAGCTTTAAAGGTTTTAACATGTTGCATGGGCTCATCTACACACAACAAAACATTAGAGGAAATTTCAACTCAAAATGGGCCTCCTAAAAAAATTAATAAAATAATAGTTAAAATAATATTTAGTAATTTTGGAGGAAGAAAAGAAAAAACTACTTTTTGTTTGTATTTTCGACATATCTCCCCATGTTTTTACTCAAATTTCAATCGGGAGAGCTCGTTAGATGTGGAATTAAATTCCACATCCAACGAGTACCCACTCGGCATATTTTTTACGGACACCACTACCCCAAAAACAAGAAATACCTGAAAAAATGTGATAATGATGTCATCATCACATTTTTTCAGGTATTTCTTGTTTTTGGGGTATCAGGGTCTATAAAAAGTATCCCGAGTGGGTACTCGTTGGATGCAGAATTTAATTCTGCATCCAACGAGCTCTCCTGATCGAAATTTGAGTAAAAACACGAGGAGATATGTCGAAAATACAAACAAAAAAGTAGTTTTTTTATGATACCTATCCCCAAATTTATATTAAAAAAGTGTTTGAGACCTATACGGTATTTCAAAATTAAAGCAATTTCATTGGCTAACACATGATGATATGGAATTTAAGTTAAAGTTAAAAGGCCCATTTTGAGTTGAAATTTCCTCTAATGCCTCACAAGTTTATGAGATAACAGGGTTTTATCCCTTCAATGGAGTTGCCATGTGAAAAAGAAAAATAAGCATTTATAAGTCTTTTCACAAAAAATATTTTTTGCTTTTCTTTGTAAAAATAAAAACTAGAAAAAAGTCAGTGGATTCGCCAGATGAAAATTAAATATCTACTCTAAGCATTCATCAAACAAAGCAAAACAAAAAAGAAGAAAACAAAAGTCGTACTCAGGAATAAAAAGATTTACCCCGGCAACGGTGCCAGAAAGTGTTGCCGCCTTTCACACACCTAGGTCACATGGAAGAAATCTTCAAGCCACTCGAGTCAAGGCTGTCACTTTTTTATTGACTCCTCCGTTTAGACTCAATTCCTAATGAAGCCAAGGAGGGTAGACCCTATTAAGTTTCTAAGGATAATTACTTAACGTTGTGATGTTAAACTGACTGAGTTACTTAGGAGTTTGCAATTTAACTGTAGATAATCAAAGATGGCAAGATATGAAAATAAACACACGAAAGCACAATGCTGAGACACAATGTATATATAAAACAAGAAAATAACCAGTGCCTTAGAATGGAGTCAGAAAATAGAAACAATGTACTTGCATGTGCTTGGAGTGAGTGTTTTGTGATTGCCTCTTGGCATGTTTTAAGTTAAAAATGAAGTGTGAGTTGATTAAAATTAGGCGAAGGGGGGACTTCAGATATACCTGAGAGTACTTGGAGTATGTACAAAACTAAACCTTCACAGCTACCCGCAAGGAATATGTGGGCTGAAATTGAGTCTATGGGGCTATTGTTCGTAACGCACCCATTAGGGTGTGACAGAGATCGGCACCCCAAGGTCACTTTTCAGAAGTTCCCGCTTCCTTTGGGTATTTTGCCACCGTAAAAGGTTTTATCTAGGTGTTGGATTTTCACTTGATGGTTTGTCAGTTGGGGAGAGTGATTCCTAATTATACTAGTCACCCAAGTGCTTTTGATATAGCTTGACTGATCGGACTAACTGCAGCCAAGTGCAGAGCATACACACTGGAGTCTTGTCAATTTTAGTAAGTTTTAAACTGGGTGTTCTTGTTTAAAGGAAAACCCTCCAGGAACCTCTTTCGATCCAAGTGGATCTCAATCGAGGAATAGAGGAGGGTTTAATTTTATACTAGCTGAAAAAAAAATGATCGAAAAGAAACAGATACACAATTCTAGTTTTCTAATTAGTCCTACCACGAATCTCTTTCCCATTTTGGGTCAATCGGAAAATCGTGGGGTAAGTGTTATGATTAATTTGAAAAAAAAAAGTGGAATATGAAATTAATAATAAAATCAAGTATGCTACCCTACAAATTAGATCAATTCTAGTTTGAAAATAAATGAGCAAAAAGCGACGAAAAGGACACCGACGCAAATCGCCCCAGGGGGGATGGGGAATGGGCTCGAAAGAGCCTATTCCAAAAATAATTTTATTTTATTATTGGTTACAATATCAGCGAACTGAAATATCAGAAAATTCTTGGTCCTTATACAGGCTGAAACCAAGATCTTACAACTTTGCAAAAATTTTAAGATTTTAGTGAAAAGGGAGACCCCTGGGGGGATTTGAACGCTCCTGAGGCCACTTTCGGACAGCAGCTTCCTTTATTTTCTGTCATACCTGCTAAAATAAAGAAAGCATGTTAGAATAATATACGCCCAAAATCACTTTAATAGTACCTTTGGATCAGCCTACCTTATCTATAAAAAAATGAAGTTAAAAACTAGCTAAACATGCAAAAAAGGAACCAAGGAAAGCAAGATTTCCTTGGGATCTTGGCTTGATTTTTGTGCAGCCAATGAAGTATGCAATGATTGCTGGATTTAATCTCTTTTAAAACAGAAAGGAAAATTGGTTCATGCAACCTACTGATTCTCTTTAACTTGTCATGCAAAATGGACGATTTCCTTATGCTAGATCTAGAAGACTTAATGATATTTTTCAGAATTGAGATCTAGACTATGAGCTCTGAAATATCAGATCTATGTATATTTTAATTCGATGAAACAGATCCAAATGATAACAAATCTTTTACACACCGTAACCAGGTAAGAAAATTGTTTTTTTATAGAAATGAGAAGAAGAGGAGAGAAGGTCAGATCGTTGCTTGAATGGAGCAAGCTGAAAGGAGGCCCTTTTGTGGAGTGCTGAGGGACAGAGTCTTGAAATTATTGTATAGGAATGGCATCAATATAGATCCACACCTTCATCCAATTAGGAACCTGCAACTAAATAACACAAGCCTACACACACCTCGTGAGATCTGGATATAGATGTATAAAGCAACAAAAATGAAAGATTATGCAAAAATGATCTTATTTAAGCATATAACTGAAATTTTTGAGCATACATCATATGGATAAACAAGATAAAGTAATCTAACTTGCCTAGTTTACACCCTTAATTGATTCAACCAAATCCTTGAAGCCAGAGCATAGAAGCACAACAGAATTTGGCAAGAAATTGCAGCTATCACATCAGCAGCATAACACTGAGAATCCACACATACACATGCACTACACATTATAGCCTCCAAATCTTCTTTATTCACAAATGATGATCAAGTATAGAGTTACAATGGAAATCCCTTCAGTATAGCTCTAACTAGCTTGGAGGAGGGAGCCTCAAGTAGGATATATACAAAACACAGGCCATCCAGCCCAGGCGGGGAGCAAGTCCTCATGGAATCAGGTGAAATCAACTAATGGAGAGTTCATCAATGCCTAATCTGTGTCTAACTGAGCCAGATCTGAGTCTCACTGAGTGCAATTGTCAATCGGAGAGCTGATCTGACTGACACCTCAACCTATTGATTGAAACATCCACCAAAACCCATCCAGATGAGCCAAAACGTGTTGAGGAGAGAGGGAGGGAGAAATTCCCCATAAAGGATGCTGAAGATCAACTCTGGATCTGATTTGATCACCTCCTTCAGTCAAGGATTTGTCAGATCCAGTCAATCTGCTTTAGATCTAACTGATTTCAATCAAATCGGCCGAGAATCCACTGATCTATGATTTTGGATTTGCTCCATTCATCAATTTATTAATTAAAATAATCAATAATTGATTTTTGGGGCTTTCTGACCCGAGTGATGGAAAATCACTCAAAACTAGGAAATAGTGGGTCCATGGGTTTACATGGTGCTCTTAGCTTGAAAATGAGCACCTACATGACTAAAACCGATTATTTGGCTCACTTTTATTACAAAATCAAATTTTCCAATTAAACTATTAAAAAATAGCCTAAGTTTTGGAAAAATTAAATTTTAATAAAAAACACTGAAAAATTAAAAAAATTGAAAAATTGAAAAAACCTAGGGGGAATTAGACATGTTCATATGACTCAAAAATGATGTCTATCATGCTTATACATTGACACATATACTCTAATAACCTCAATAGGCCTAAATGCCAATCCGACCACCCCAACTTTGCAAGTATGGAGTGAAAAACTGAGAAATTATCAGTCATTTGTTTAAAAACCAATAATAACCAAGGGAAAAAACACCCTGGGCTGATCGAATTGACAAATGAAGTCTAAGAGACCAAGTCTTTTACAGACACTATCATGCTAGAACATTTATTACAATCCCCCCATGGGGTATGAACATGTGATATAGTACAACAAGCACTTCCTAGAAGTACTTCCAAAGGTCTTTTGCAGTCCGAACAAGTTAACCCTGTCTGGTTCACCAGGCTCACTTGATAAAAACCACTAAGTACAACTTAGGTGGTAACACGTCGTGCATAGGCCACATTGACGGCTTCCAAAGAGCAGGAAATTACAATGCTCAAGCAGGAACAAGAGGAGCTAAAGGTGAAGATGGCAGAATAAATCACCAAAATAATTAAGAAGGAGATTGACTACCTGGTTATTGAGAAGGCGCAACTATTTTCTATCTGCAAAGAAGTGGAAGAGGCTGTTACAAAGGCCTATCATCACATCCAGGAAAGAACCACATATTTGGATGCAATAGCAAAGGAGAAATGACTCAGAGCCATCATTGTGCAGCTGCAATAGGATAATGCTCATCTTACCGATATGATCTACCCCGATACACCACCAGAGCAGGTTGCGGAATTAAAGAGTTCCATTGAGGAAATTGTGACAAAGTTCAATGAAATGGAGCAGGATGCAAACAATATTTCTGAGGCGACGACACAATTTTGGGGTAGTGTAGTCCAATATGAACAACTAGAGGAACTGAATAAGCAGTTACAGGAAGGTGAGGGATAGTTTGCCACATTAAAAACATCATTGCAAAATCTACCACCAATTTTCTATATCACCCAGTCAGTAGAACTTAGGGAACTACAACAACGTGTCGGTAAGGCGCAAGAGAGGCAGCAAAAGCACACAAACTAGATTGATGAGTTCCAAGAAATTGGCACCTAGTTGTCGATAAAAGAAGTCGCTTCACTACAAGTTTCGTAGGATGGGAAGAAGGAAGTAAATGCATATTTGGTTGAGCACCCAATAAAGAAAGATTTGCTTGAAAGCCAGGATCTTGCTGAGAAGGTCAGAACACAGGTCTCAGAAATCATGCAAGAGTATGAAGACTTCAAGGTCAAAACCAACGCATACACCATGTCCAACTAACGTGGCTCGAGGGTGAGCCACAAGATTGTGTTGGGGGCCTGTTGGCAAGGGGTTTTGGGTAAGCTAGTTGTGTAGCATTGCGGATGCTTCCCAAGCTCAAAAGACATTGCACAAGGCAAAGACAGTGCGCAAGATGGAAAATATATTAATTATGAATATTTTGTGTCACTTTATGTATTTTTTACCACATTTGGTGGATATTGATCATTAGTCAGTTAGGATTTAGTTAGAAGTTAGTTAGAAGTGGACCATGAATGTAAAGGCACAAGCTTATAAATAGAAGAAAAATTGTGAATGTAAATATATCAATATATCCAAAAGGAGAGATCACAGAGAAGATCATGTTGTAGACTATGAAATATCTATTTTGAATTTGCAGTTGACTACGCAAGGTTAATATAATGAGAAGGAGATTGATTTGAATTACTGTCTTGTTGTTATCCTTTTATCCCTTTCATGTTTTCCTGCTGTGCAAATCCAATGATTAAGTGATTGTGCGACATGGATCTATGATGCAATGTTTACTACTTATGAATGATGTCATAGTATTAGATCTATTTATTCCTATGATAGTTGAATGATGTGATATGAATAATGATGCTAATGACTAGATCTGATAGATAGAAAAATGAATTTTCGATTCCCATAGTTCTCTTCCTTCTTTGTGGAAACTTGGTTCTGTCATCCCTCCCTTGAACATCTTGGGTGACACTTCATCCACTCTGCAGGTGTTTCTAGACAAGGTAAAACCTGTCTGGGCCGATGCTTAGGGAGATCGCGTCGAGTTGGGTGTCGACAGAGTGGGAACCCCTGCCGAGTGGGTTTTGTTGGTGGGATTTACACCAACACAAAGTGGTTGAATTTTCTCAAAACTACAACATTGAGCTTAGCCATTCAACAACATACTACCCATAGGGTAATAGAATTGTATAACCATCTAAAAAATGTCTATTTAGGATTATAAAGAATATGTTGTATAGAAATAAGAAGAATTGGGATGTGAATCTTAGATACGTTGTTAGAGCTGATACAATAATTGTTAAAAGAGATATTGGCACATCTCATTTCCATCGAGTATATGGGAAAGAGGCAATTTTACCTTTACAATTGGGCTTACAATCCCTCAAACTCATTTTTAATACCCCATTTTGATGCTTAGGATATATGATCTTTTAATGAAAATATTGTATACATGTGATGTATGTTTTCCTAGCGTGGAGCTCATGGACAAGGCCCCGCTAGTGGATACTCAGATTTTTAGTTAAAAGGGAAGTATTAGATATTATCTTACCCATGTTCTATTAAGCCATGGAACATTGTGAAAATCATGTAAATAAACATCATGCAATAAAGTACCAAAACTGGCTATGGAAGCAACTAATGAGAAGGTGCCATGTGTATCCACTAGGGAGTGGTGAGGGGGTGTGGGATTGAACCATATGTTTCCAGCAGAGTATGGGCTCAGTTTTCCATTCCCATTCCATTGTGGAAGATGGTCGTTTCAGTTTCCATTCATTACACATGCCCAACAGTGAGAAGAAAACCCAAATCGAAACTTTGCAAGAACCCATGTTTTGAAGAGCCAAAAATGCCTAGAATTGGTACTTAACAGTGAAATCCAACAAGGGTTGGATAGATATGAACCTTGGGGTGAATTTTAGTGTATTAGATACCCTGAAATACATTGAAAAACCCAATTTTTATAGCCCATAAATCCAGTGATGGGATAGAGTTATTTGATGGAAGAATTGTGAGAAATCCAAGTGTGAATGTTGGAACATAGGATTGGATTACTTGAATTTAGATTGGGATGTATGTAGATTTGTGATTGAGCTCACTAGATTAGAATCCTATTCCTTTTTTGTTGCATTCTTAATAAACCCAACTGTGTGTTGGCTTATCATGACTAGTTGAGTGAAACCATGGCTGGGAGTGAGCCTATTTAGTTCCTCCTTAGTGGATACAAATCCCATCTCGGGGGTGATCTCTCAGCAAAAAGAATATAGGATGGACAGATATCTATGGTTGGGTGGAACGTTTCTATCACATAGCCATTTGTTGTAAAGTTTCATCTTAAAGATAAGTATTCTCTGTGGTTTAAATTGTGATCATTTTGTGTTATGTTCTGCATGTTTAATTACTCATGTTAATTGAATGATATGATTATCTTAAGCTAGTTGACATAAATCTTCTGCATAGCATGAGAATGAGATTTATTATTGTATGGTCATTTCATTATTCTTCCTAGAAAGAAATAGGCTGATGTACTCCCTTCTACTTGTGTGTTATGATGTTTACTCTCTTGTGTTTATATTGAGATGCATGATGAAATGGTGTTTGGATAGTGTGTAATTCCGCTGTGTTTATTAAGAATGATCTGCACGCATAAGATTTTATTTATCCATGAATTTATTACTAATGAATGGGTTTGAGATTTACAAATAAGCCCGAGATGTTTTATCCATGTTTTCTCCCTTGCATTGGATTGATAGGAGGGGACGTGATATGAGCCAAAACTCTAATTCAACCAGCTACATTTCTTTTCCTGAAGTAGATGATAATTTGCAGCAGTCTTGTCAATATTTGTGTGCCCAAGAAGGATGTTGGGATATCCAATCATGTAGAAATAATAGATCAATTCTATGAGCAATGATGCTAAGAAGAATCACATGAAATAGATATTTCTACTAAGAATTCTCACAAGCATACACTGGAAAAATAGAGAGAAGAAAAGAGACTGAATCACATGAATGAAGAGATGAATATTGGTGTGTATCCTTCCATTGAATAATGATGAATAATAGTGTACATAAATATTACATCCCTCATAGGAAAATTGAATTTTATGGAAACAACTCATAAAGCTAAAAAAGGACGACTTACCAAAATATAGCAAACCCCCATAGGTGGCTAAAGCACTTCCCAAATCTATCAAGGACCTCACGAGTTGGAAAAAGCATGAGTGAGTTTTCAAGGAGATGGAAAAAAAATTCTAATACTAGAAAATGGAGAAAAACTAATGGAGGATGGGTTTGAAACAAAAGCTGCCAGTTTCCTAGTTGACTAGCTTTTATCTTATCCATAGAAAAGCAGGAAACGCAGAAAAAGAAGAATAAAGCAGAATCTATTGTAAATTCATGTATACTAATTATGGATGGTCAAAATGTGGTCAATATCAACCTAGAATTAGAAATAAATAATTTGTAGGATATATATGGCATGTATTGACTTTAAGGTGCAAGTGGTTGCCAACTAATTAAGCTAGTGGGTGAATAATTAATCAAATAATGATTAATTATTTTATCCTAAGTTATGATTGGATCTAATATATTCCAAAACCCCCATATAATTATGAATTTTTGATGGTATGATAAAAAATATAGATGCATATAGGGCCCAACAACAAGGCTATGGTCACCCTTTAACAATTATTATGTCCAGAAAAAGTGAGGAAAGAGGCAAAATCACATGGGGAAAATCCTCCCTCAAGAAAGGACAAGGCACATAATTTGAAATATGTCTTCAACATATATTCATATTAACTTTAATGATATAAATGAACTGCTTCTCAATGAAGGACTTGCTGAAGAAATCATGAGCCCCATGATCATGCACTGGAGTGTAGAACCTGCAAGAAAGAAGAGGGGAGACTCCTTGTATCTCATCAAATGATGAAGTAGGAGCATTATATAAATGCTTCTTTCTTCTGTCAAAATCTAATCTGCAAACATAACCTTAAATTTAAAAGAGATCTATGCATACTCCTTTCCAAAGAGTACAAAATTTTAGGCAATTTATTTCACACCCAATTCCCTGAATAGCTGCAAAATTGTGATGTGGATCACATGTCAATATTCCAATCTGATGTAGCACTTTTCTAGATATGATATGAGGATGATAAAACTCTGATATATCATAAACATTAGCATATGGAACATCAAGGACAAATGATTCAATGGATCCATGAAGATATAGGGCTAGACTAGGAAAATTATGAGCAATTGGGGAAAACTGATAGGTGTAAAAATATGAATGATGGATGGGCATAAGATATGAACCATAAGTGTTTAGAACAGATACAAACATGTTTAATATCATTCCATATATTACTAAGGTCATGGATGACCATCCACTAAATGTTAGGAAAGACTTCAAATTATGTAAGATAAATATCACTACATAAGAGACCAATGAGGAATCAACTAGTGAACTAGGGATTTGTATAGTCTTAGGATTATTTAGAGCTATGGTAGATGGTATGGATGGTGGTATGATATGTGTATCAAACTTAAATTATGATTCTAAATCATAATCCAAAGGATCACATATAAGCATATCAATAGACTCATGGGAATACACTGGTAATGAATCCTCTGTATGAAAGGAGGAAATAAGGAAATGTTCAAAATATTCAATAAGGCTCTAAGTATCGATGCCAGGAACAAAGGAGGGTATGATTAAGCACATGAGATCAATTAATTTAAGTGTTATGACACAAATAAGGCTTGATGTGGCTAAGAAAACATCATAGAATTCACTGGGTTGTGCACCATCAATGAGAGAGGTATGCAAAAGGTGTGGAGAATCTAGCACATAGATCTCAGAATCTAAGATAGTAGATTTAGAGAAAAATGAATGGGTTGTAGGATCATAATCAATATCAACAGAAGCTCCATATGTTATTTCTTTTTCATCAATAGTATCACAAGAAGAAAAATCACGTTCAAGAGACACAAAAAAAGATGGCTCTTCAATATTTGGTTCTTGATTGAAGGAGGAAGCATTTGAATCAAAGAGGGCAGCAACAACATGAACTATATGAGAAACTTCTTCATCATGATCAAATTCATCAGATAATGTAGAGGCTAATAAATCTTGAGAGAGAGAACAAGAGGAGATCTTGGGTTCGCTCCATGCTTCATCTTCAATTTCTTGCATACCAAAAGCTTTGTCCAAAATTTTCCAAAGCTCGAATGGAAATTCAACAGAATCTATGAGATGATGTATATTTGGAGACATTTACAAGCACATGATTCCATAATCTCTTTCACAATTATTTATCCAATCATTCTTCTCTTCATAAGACTCAAGTTCACTCAATGCACCAATGGAGACATCAAAGAGACATTGCCTCTTCAAGTATGCGCTCATCTTTGGCTTCCAATCAACATAGTTGAAAGGAGATAGTAGAGGAAATTTTGAATCCATATTGAATTTGTTGATATGCTCTAGGAAATACTCTCTACAACTTGCAAAAGAAACTAGTATAAAATATTGTAACCTAGACAATCTCTTCTTCAGAGAGGGATAGGAGATTGGATGTGCTCCTCAACTCTCTAGAACTTGATCAACCTTGCTGCTCTGTAGAAGATGGAAAGGTTATTCTCCATGTAGCTCTAATACCATGTACTTATGAGTAGCCCTTGACTACAAAAATTGCCTTATATTTCAAAGGTGAACCATCAACAACAAACTTGGTCTTGAAAACCCACTTCCATTGAACTAGCTTCCTCCCGGGGGGAATATCAACCAGTTCCCAAGTGTTGTTCTTCTGGAGCGAGCTGAATTCTTATTTGATGGATGTTTGCTATATTGGATCATCTAATATATATTTGTATGTCTATGTATTTGATTCAACCATTATATAGCACTTCTTAGCAAATAGAGGATCTTTCACACAAAGGGAACACTCAAACTGAGATCTAGTCCTCCTAGTGTCACTAGGATTTCCAGCTAGTTCCCCAACTGCATGAATGGTATTTTCTTCCAATTTTGGTCTTGTAGGACTATTAGGATATGCAATCAAATCATCATCATCAGACATATCAGAATAAACAAACTCATTAGTCTCTCCACTTACAATCAATGGCTCTCATGGTGAAGAAGACTCTCCAACTTCAACTGCTACGAAAGGCTCTTCTTGGAACTGAACACTTCTTTCAATGAAGAATTTGTTAGTGCTCAAGTTGATAATCTTGTACAATTTTGAATATTCAAAATACCCAACAAATAGGCACTCTTGGATTTGGGTCTGCAAAGCCTTTCTCTTTTCAGTTGGAATTCTAGCCCAAGCCTTTGAGCCAAAAATCCTAAAATGGGTCACATATGGACTGTTCCCACTCCAAGCTTCAAAAGGAGTCATACCATAAATATACTTATGAGGCACCCTATTTTGGATGTAGGATGCACAGTTTATAGCCTAGTCCCAAAACTTTGGTGGCAAATTTTTATCCACCATCATGCAGGTTGCCATCTCCTTTAGTGACCTATTCTTTCTCTCAGCAAAACCATTTTGTTGTGGTGTGTAAGGGATCGAATGCTGCATATGAATACCTTTATATTTACAATATTGAATGAAATCAAACTTAACATACTCACCACCATTGTCAAATTTGAGAATGTTGAGTTTCCTCCCAGATTGGTTTTCAACCAAAGCTTTAAATACTTTGAAGAGGTCAAAAAATTCAGACTTATTCTTTAGGAAGTGAACCCAACAATACTTGGAAAATTCATCTATGAAGGTCATTGCATATTTGGCTTTACTCATGGACATATGAGGGAATGGACCAGCAATGCCACTATGGATCAACTCAAGAGGTGTAGAGGTTCTTTCATGACTAGCTCTCTCATACTTGTGCTCTGGGTGTTTTCCTAGGATACAACCTTGACAGACTCCCTTAGAAAACTTGATCTTTGGTAACCCTATGACCATATCTTTTTCACTAAAATAAGAAAGATACCTATATTTGAGATGACCAAATATTTCATGCCAAAGCTTGCTTTCCTCATTAGCATGAATCAAAAGAGCAGAGGGGTTTGAGTAGGGTAGAAAATGGGAAAACATGTATACCTTCAAAGTGTGATCAACAACACCTTTTGCTATGACTTTACCATTCGAAATCTCAGTAATTTCAACATCATTGAGGGAGAAGATGACCTTCTTTGGAGACCTAGTGTGATAAATCTGATACACTGACAAGAGATAAGAGGCAAGACCTAGAACATACAACACATTATTGAACTTATCATGGTCAAGATCAATCCCTCTCTTCCCCAAACTGTCAGTGAGAGAGTCATATCCCAAAACTATTGGTGGAAGTTTCGACATGTCAAGAGAGGAGAATGCCTTTTTTGTCGAAACCACATGTCTAGAAGCTCTAGAGTCTATGATGAAGCTAGGTGAGCTTGATATGCCAGCAGCCAAGGCATGTACTCTCTCTTTGTCCTCTGAACTTGATCCCCCTTCCCTCTTCTTTGAGCAATCAGGAAGCGAGATGTTATTCCTCTCTAAGAGTTGGGTCAACATGTCAATTTGGTTCTTCATATAAGAGCTCTCAGGATGATAGCCCTTACTGCAGTATGCACACTTGCTCATTTCTCCTTTGTTCTTCTTCTTCTGGAAGTTCTTCTTGGAACCTTGGGGCTCCTCTTGACACTTGTTCTTGTCTCTCTTTTGATCAGGTGGATTTTTAGCCTTTTTCTTGCTTTTTGAATCCACCTTTGAACCTGCAGCAACCAAATCTTGGTCTTTGGAAGGTTTGATGGTGCCCATCATCACCAACTTATCTTTTTCCTGTGTGAGGGATTCCATGAACTTTGCAAGCTTAGGCATCTTCCAGGCTCGAGTTGTCAACTTGGTGGCATGGAAGGTTGAAACAAACACTGAATAGTCAGGGCCAAGATTAGAGAGTATGGCCAAAACTAGTTGCTCTTCCTTCTTTTTGATCCCACACTATTTTAGCTGCAAAACAAGGGCTTTAAACTTGGAAAAATAGAGTTGCAAGGATTCGAGGCTTCTGGGACTCAAGGATATCAGCTCATTCTCGATTTAATGTCCTCTCATGTCATCTGTCTTTCCAAAAAGCTCTACAAGATTCTGCCACACTTCATTAGGTGATGTCAATACATAAAGATGGAAGAGGAGGTCTCTTGAAATGATCAGACACAAAAGACCATAGGCCTCATACCTCCTGTTGTGCCATTTGATTTTCTTTGCAGCTGCATTGGGCTCTACCTCAGTTTCCTTAGTCATCCTGTAGAGACATTTTTATTTCAACAATATCTCCATATTATATTTCCACTTAAAGAAATTGAATGGAGTCAAGATGATCTTCTGAGATTGGTCCATAGCTCTGAAACTATGCCCTTCATTCAACAAAATATGCTCCCAGTCAAGATGTCGAACCTGCAATAGCAATATGGAAGGAGAAAAAATGATCTACAAAGGATCTAATACCATGTAGAAATAATATATCAATGCTATGAGAAATGATGCTAAGAAGAAGCATAGGAAATATATCTTGCTACTAAGAATTCTCACAAGCATACACCGGAAAAATAGAGAGAAGAAAAGAGACAATCACATGAATGAAGAGATGAATATTGGTTTGTATCCTTCCATTGAATAATGATGAATAACAGTGCACATAAATAGTACATCTCTTATAGGAAAATCGAATTGTATGGAAACAAATCATAAAGCCCAAAAAGGATGGCTTACCAAAATATAGCAAACCCCCATCGGTGGCTAAAGCACTTCCCAAATCTATCAAGGACCTCACGATTTGGAAAAAACATGCTAATCCGAGAAAATGGAGAAAAAATAATGGAGGATGGCTTGGAAACAAAAGCTGTAAGTTTCCTAGTTGACTAGCTTTTATCTTATCCATAGAAAAGAAGGAAAAGCAGAATAAAGAAGAATCTATTGTAAAGTCCTGTATACTAATTCTGGATGGTCAAAAGGTGGTCAAGATCAACCCAGAATTAGTAATAAATCATTCCTAGGATATAGATGGCATGTATTGACTTTAAGGTGCAACTGGATGCCAACTAATTAAGCTAGTGGGTGAATAATTAATCAAATAATGATTAATTATTTTATCCTAAGTTATGAGTGGGTCTAATATATTCCAAAAAATCAAACCCTTCTTCATATCATTCAACTTCTGAAGTTTTGTTTCAAGATGAGGCTGCCTATTCTCAATCAGAAAATTCCTTTTTGCAACAGAAATTTTCTCAAAGTTATAATGCTTTTGTGGGTGATTACATAAAGAATTCTGATTATGAAAATTTTCAGTCTTACAATCCATCCACATGTTTATTTTCTGAAGTTGCAAGTAAAGAAGAATCATATTTTGAGTTAATGATTGAAGAAAGACCTTTGTGTGTTGATCAAATCTAAATTTTTCCAGAATATTTACATGAACATACAAAGCCCTCTCTTCTTGCAGAAGATGAGAAAGATGAGCGAACATGCAATCAATCTCAACAGGTGGAAAAATCAGTGGTTTGTGATGAGGAAATGAAACACAAAGAAGGATATGAGGACTCTCAATGGGATGATTTTTAAAATATTTCCAATTTAGAAATGTTTTGTTAAGAAAACATGTTTTTTCTTAATCCTGTTGAAAAACAAAATGATATTCCTCTTGAAGTGCTTGAGAAGAATGGAGTTGTAAACTCAAAAATAGTAAATGAGGTTGTTGATATTTCATTTGAAAATAGTCATGGAAATTCCTTTCAAAGTTCTTGTGAAGATTAGTTTGACAGTATGCAAGAGGACTTACTTTTTGGACAACCTTGTCATAATAAACAGGTGATTGAGTATTTTGAAATTTGTCATGCTTTTTATGATCCAGTAGTATAGTAGATGGATAAATTTTTCAGATGGGGTAGTTGGTTATTTGTTTGCAGAAAAGGACAAATTTTTCATCATAACATTTTTCTATTATGTTCTTATGTTCTAATTTCAATCAAGCATGAGGAAGAAGCAGAATTATTGGAAAAATTGCTTGATTGGCTTCATTGGAAGTCATAGTTTACTTGATAGGGCATTAGTGCTCAGTAAAGTAGGATAGGTATATAGGTGTGAATAAGCTCGACATGTAGACATTTCTTTGAGCAGTTTTCAATTTATTTATAGTTCTAGTTTCAGTTACAAGTTCAGATTTGCAGTCACAATTGGTCTCAGTCTTCAGAAGATGGGCAGGTTACATGTTGCAGATAGGGATTTGTTTGTAGAATGGTTTTAGTGAATGGTTATAGGTCATATCAAGTCGGGGATTTCAAATAATTTTGGGAGCCTCCCAATGGATTTGGCACCTAGGCTACGGGGTTCTTTGATACCTCACAGTGAGGATAACATCCCAAGTGGAGACAGATGTTAGAACTATTTATTTTTGTTGAAAGTTAGTGCTATCATTAAGTTGATTTTAAGCTATATTGGTGATTTGGACGGTTTCAAGTTTTCTTATCCAGTCACAAATCCAATCATCCAGTCAACCTCCATGTCAGTTAACTAGGCAAGTGGTCATTTACCCAGCTATGTTCAACATTTAACATTTCAAACCTAAGTTTTACCATAGTCTATAACTTGGTAAATCAACCCCGAACTAGTAATTTTTCACCATCAAAATGTCACAATCCATGGCTGAGTCTGCTCCAATACCAAATCCATCTAAGAATGAAACTATTTTTTACAACAATGTCAACATTAAGGAACCAGAAGTAGCTTATTCTAACCTAATTTTAACCTTGAATGAAGCATGAATCCCTAATTTCCAAAATCAAGACCCTTGTAAAATTTGGGATTTCAGTCTAGCTAAGTTAGTATGTTTTCCATCTGTCTATTTCCCTGTGTTCACTATATGGTGTTTGTCCTATTATTATCCATGACATAAAATAATCATGTCTTGATATAGATCAAGGATCATATGGAAAATAGATGCTCAGAATATCAAGAAAGATGTTTGTTATCCATGATAAAAAAAAAAATTCATCTCGTAGGATAAAGAGAAATGACGTTGAATGATCAGACCTTAAACCATAAAAATAAAACCATGGTTCTAACCCAAGATATGGAATCATGAATGAAGGAATAATGAGGAAGTATATGAATTTATACTATGTTTTCTATTACACCAGCACCCTATGATCAAATAAAACCATAAATGGAATATATTTTCTTTCCTGGATGAAACTATGAACAACCAGCTAATAGAGTTCCCCTCATTAGAAACCTTTAGATACTCATCCTACTTATTCTTCATGTTCTTATACCAAAACTTCAAGCAGTTTGAAATCCTAGTTTTGAAGATGATGAATTAAATGGGCATAGATTTTCCATTCTATCAGTGGAATTCCTTGTTTGTGATACAAACAAACAACTCTAACTTCATAGAGCTTGCAAATAAGGTATTGCAGATTGCCTATTATGTCATCCATGGAATTGATTTTCCAAGAATTCCTCAAGAAGGCAAGGAGTGGTTACTATTCACCCTAGAAATCACTGTAGGAGACTAGTTTTTGTTTAAAGATCATATAATTATCATAGTTTATAGTTTTGAAGGAAATCAATATGAGATATCTACCTTTCTAACAATAAGAATTGTTACGATATTTAGACACTTAGGATTTAGTTAAGATTAAATTATGTAATATATCCGTTAGGTAAAAGTTTGTTTCTTTAGTATGCATTTGTAAATATTTTAATCCGACGGTCACGATATGTTCTAGACATAGAGTAATCCGATGGTTCAACTTCTCTTAGATCATACCTACCATTGATCTGTGGCTTAACACTCGATTGGTCTATGATCTCTATTTAAAGAGCATAGAGAGTCCTTGGCTAGTTGATCGATTATGAGAAGATCATATGTAACTTTCTTTCTTTTGCATAATAAATTGCTCCAAGTATCTATTTGGCTGGGGCCGTGGACTGTTTCCCTCTCGAGGGTTTTAACCACGTGTCAAACATCGGTGTGTTGATCTGTGATCTATTTGTGTGAAGTGGTTGCTAAAGGTGGTCGGTCTTTTTGGAGTACCCTGTGTACCCGAACATGGTATCATAGCTTTTATGAAGAGCCGCTTTCGGTTTTGATCAAGATTTGGTACCGGTGTTGCCGAAAATTTGAAAGGGTTTCTAGTTTTGGACTTACTATGCATTTGTGGCATGTGGGAGTTGTTCCATTCCATCCAGAGTGTTGTTTCTATTTGGAAACAGTTTTTGTTTCACCAAAAACCATTTCTGTTTGCTCCAGAAACACCCATTTCGGAAAATCTTAAGGTATAATGTTACAGTGATGGATTTCTTTTTTTAAATCTCTCATATTTTATCACTTTATTATTAGATCTTTTCTGTTTTAGTCTCGGACTATTGCCTTCCCTGACTGCGTATGCTCTTTGCCATGCACCTTGTGCGATCGCAGAGAATCAGAAATAGTAAGGGAAATTTTTTTTTCTCATCTTCTCTACTACGTATGATCTTTACTATGCACCTTGTGCGAACACGGCAAATCAGAAACAAAGAGAAAACTTGAAAACGTAGACTTTTCGGGTAAGCTAACCAAGATATAACCCCATTGTGTGGAATTTTTTTTTTTCATTTTTTTTGTGATTTGCAGGAAAAGAAGGAAAGAAATCATGGAGAACGAGAGAGAATAGTTTTAAAAAAAAATGCCTTCCTCTTTCCATACTTTTACGTACTTTTTAAACTTAGCTCACTTGGTCCAAAGTTGCTTTGCTCCTTGATAAGTCTTGAGTTCAAGTCTTATCAAGCTACTTTTAGTGCATGCAATTTCTATTTTCAAGTTACTTTATTGTAAAAGTGCATCTCACATAAATAAAATAAAGTAAAAGTGAGTCACTTAAGTCATTTAATTTATTGCCGCACTATTTAAAAGTCACATTATTGTAAAAGTGAACATCACTTATTCTACAAAAGTGATTCACTTCAAAGCAACTTTATTGTAAAAAGTGATTTTCAAAGGTTGATCTTGGGAAGTGGGGGCTTCTTTTTTTAGTTGGTCAAAGTTAATATCTGCCATGTCACTATTGGGGACATCTTCAACATTTTCTTTGATCAAGCATAACTTCATCATCCAGAATTAGTTTTCAGTGCCGTTTTTTTTAAAACCGCATATTTTTTTGAGCTATTTGCATCCAGATTGTTAGTTTCTATTATTTCAGCCATTATTTTATAGTATGGACGCCCCTTGTGATATTATACTTACAAGTTCTAACTATTTCTCATGGAAATCTCGTATGGAAGATGTTTTACGAAGTAGGGGACTTTTCAGGATAACCTCAGGGAAAGAAACAGAACCCACTGATCATGATAAGAAAATTAAATGGGAAAATATATGTGACGAAGCTTGTGGATTGATTGGGATGTCAATCTCTATTGATTTGCGTTTCCACATATTTGAAATTGATGAACCTGATAAAGCTTGAGAAAAGTTGAAATCTGTGTTTAGTAAACACAATGAAATTTGAGGTCATCAACTTGAGAATCAGTTGATTTCCTTGAATCCAAATGATTTTTCATGCATTCAAGACTATTTATCGAAGTATAAAACTCTTAGACTATTCTGTGCAGAATATAAGATTAAGAAAGAAGACAAACAATGTATTTATCATATTCTTTCCAAACTTGGACCTGCATATTCTGTTTTTGTATCTACATTCTACTCCATGAAAGAATCCTTGACTATAGCTAGCTATCAAGAGCCTAGTCTTGAATCCTTTTGTGATTCCTTAATTAGAGAGCAAGATAAGCTCATTCATCTTGGAATAATTAACAATGCAGATACATCTGGGAAAGCCTTATTGTACAAACAGAAAGAAAAGTTCAAGCCTCCTAAGAAACAGATTTTTCGCAATAATAAGAAAAAAAACAAGGGTCCCAAACCCTCTCAGTCAGCTCATTCTTTAAAAAATGACAAAGGATCCAAGTAAAAAGGAAATAAGACTAAGCGTCATTGCAATTTTTGTGGGAAAGATAATCGTGATGAATCTAAGTGTTTTAAGAAGATGGCAGCCTTGGAAGCAGCAATGAAGAAGCACCACATCATCCTAGATTCATATTCAGAATCTACCTCTCATGGACATGCACTTTGTGCTTTTGGTTACTCTTATACTGCATCTTCTTCTTCTACTTCAATTGAATGGCTCATTAATTCTGAAGCATCTTATCATATGGCCAAGGATAAAGCCATCTTTTCTACTATGCATGAATGTAACACCAAACAAATATTTGTTGGTGATGATAGATCTCTAAGTGTTGTAGGATCTGGAACCGTTCCAGTAGAAAATGGTCATTTCAGTGATGTACTATGTGTTCTGAAAATTTCCTGTAATTTGTTATCAGTCTATCAAATCACTCATTCAGGTGAAGGTAAAACTGTGACGTTTACACCTCACCAAGTTGTAATCAAGGATTTTAAAATCCTCAAAATATCCTTGCTACTGGAACTGTTGATGATATTACCAGGTTGTACAAATTTAACAACTTTGGGTCATCACCTTTTCCTTTAGTTTTTGTTGCTCATAGTGATAACTTGAGAAAAATTTGGTATGAGTGATTTGGTCACTTAAATTATCGCTCATTGCAACAACTATGTAAAGACAATATGGTGACTGGTCTTCCGCTAGTATCTTGCAAGGATGGTGTTTGTTTCGGTTGTGTACTCGAAAAACATTATCAGGACAGTTTTGATAAACGTGCCTCTTGGCACACCTCGGTTCCCTTGGAGCTTGTGCATAGTGACTTGTGTGGCCCTCTTCTATCTGCTTCTTTTTCTGGTTTCAAATATTTCTTAACTTTCATTGATGACTACTCCAGACGCACTTGGGTTTACTTCCTAAAACTTAAGATTAAAGTATTTAACATGTTCTTGGCCTACAAGGCCCTTGTTGAAAAACAATCTGGTCATCAAATTATTAAGTTAAGATTCGACAATGGAGGAGAATATGTTAACAACAAGTTCACTACTTTTTGCACTGAATAAGAAATCCAACAACAACACACTGTTCCATATACACCACAACAAAATGGTGTAGCTAAACGGAAGAACCGCACTTTAAAAGAAATGGCTAATTGTATGATCCAATCTAAGGGACTATGTCTTCAATATTGGGTTGAGGCCATAAATTGTGCAAATTACATAGTTAATAGCACACCCACTAAAGTTTTATAGGGTATAACATCGGAAGAAGCATGGAGTAAAATTAAACCAGATGTAAGTCATTTTCGTGTGTTTGGTTGTGAAGCATGGGCTCACATTCCGGATGAAAAATGGAAAGCATTGCAGCCTAAAAGTGAAAAGTTTAAACTTGTTGGATATTCTAAAGATGTAAAGGTTATAGACTTCTTCAACCAAATTCTCATGATATAATCATTAGAAGAGATGTTAAATTTGATGAAAATCTCTTGGTTTGCGAGCCTAACTTGGCGGGTGTGCCATCTTTGGCCTGTGAGCCTGATTCGACGATTGTGCCTTCTTATTCTTCTTCTTCCAGCTTCCTTGACAGGTTTCCAACTCTAGTTTCTGATGATGATAGCGAGGATGAAAATCCACCTCCACCTGCTCATGTTCCTCCAATAGCACCAACACCAATACTTCCTCGATGGGTCCATTCAACATGTGAAGCAGCTGGTGATCCTAGAGATCAACATCGAACACATTCTCATTTTTAGCGAGCCTCTTCTCTTTTGGCTCAAGTTTCTGAGAATCATGATCCAGAAACTTTTGCAGAAGCTTTAGGAAATCCAGATTGGGATGCAGCTATGGATGAAGAATATCGTTCCTTAATGGTGAACGATACTTGGGATCTTGTTCCTCTTCCAAAAGGAAGAAAACTTGTCAGATGTAAATGGGTTTACAAAAATAAGTATGCATCAGATGGAAGTGTTGAAAGACTTAAGGCAAGGTTAGTTGCCAAAGTTTTTTCCCAAATTAAAGGGATTGACTACAATGAAACCTTTGCCCCTATAGTAAAAATGAACTCCATCCGCTTTGTTCTTTCCCTTGCAGCCTTACATAACTAGGAAGTCCATCAAATGGATGTCAAGTATTCCTTCTTACATGGTGATTTACATGAGGAAATTTACATGGAATAACCTCCTGGATATGTTCAGAATAACTCTATCCTTGTTTGTCTCCTTAAGAAATCCTTATATGGCATTAAGCAATCTCCTAGAGCTTGGTATGCCAAAATGGATAGCTTTCTCTTTGACACTGGTTTTTCTAGATGCCATTTTGACCCCAATGTCTATACCAAGAAAGTAGGAAACCATCTCATCATACTTGTTCTTTATGTTGATGATCTTATCCTTACTAATAGTGACCCTAAACTTATAACCCATGTGAAATCCAGTCTTAAGAAATTTTTTGAAATGTCAGACTTAGCATTAGAGGAAATTTCAACTCAAAATGGGCCTTTTAAATTTTATTCAAATTCCATGTCATCATGTGTTAGCCAATGAAATTGCTTTAAATTTGAAATACCATATAGGTCTTAAACACCTTTTTAATATAAATTTGAGGATAGGTATCATAAAAAAAACTACTTTTTTTGTTTGTATTTTTGACATATCTCCCTGTGTTTTTACTCAAATTTTGATCGGGAGAGCTTGTTGGATGCGGAATTAAATTCCGCATCCAACGAGTACCCACTTGGCATAATTTTGATGGACCTTGATACCCCAAAAACAATAAATACCTAAAAAATGGAATGATGACTCATCATTCCGTTTTGACTCATCATTCCATTTTTTCAGGTATTTCTTGTTTTTGGGGTAGCGGGGTCCATCAAAAGTATGTTGAGTGGGTACTCATTGTATGTAGAATTTAATTCCACATCCAACGATCTCTCCCAATCGAAATTTGAGTAAAAACACAGGGAGATATGTCAAAACTACAAACAAAAAAGTAGTTTTTTTCTTTTCTTCCTCCAATATTAATAAATATTATTTTATTATTTTAACTATTATTTTATTAGTTCATTTTAGGAGGTCCATTTTGAGTTGAAATTTCCTACAATGGGACATTTGTATTATTTTCTTGGTCTCCAAGTCTTGCAAACCAAAGAAGGAATCTTTCTTTCCCAATCTAAGTATGCTTGTGACCTTCTTCGTCGCTTCCACATGGAAGATTGTAAACTAGCCCCTTCTCCCTTCCAGTCTGGAGTCAAAATTTCTGGCACTTGTACTTCCCCTGAAATAGATGCCACCTTGCATCATCAGCTTGTTGGTAGTCTTTTATACTTGACTCATTCACGTCCTGACCTTTCCTTTGCCATTGGTCGTGTTTCCCGTTATATGCAAACTCCTCATGAAAGTCACTTGAAAGTAGCAAAAATAATACTTTGATATATTTGAGGTACAATTCAGTTTGGGATTCATTACAGTACAGGGGGGAAATATTTGTTGGTTGGTTTCACTAATTCAGATTGGGCCGATAATCCTGATGATCGAAAGTCTACTGCAGGTTATGTTTTCAGTCTACGATCTGGACCTGTAACTTGGCCTTCTAAGAAACAACAAGCTCTTGCTCTTTCTTCAGTAGAAGCATAATATTGAGCCACAGTTAATGCCAGTCAGGAAGATTTATGGCTTTGATAGATCCTTTCAGAGTTTGGATTTGAGCAGCAGCAGCCTACTCCACTTTGGTGCGACAATCAAAGTGCCATCAAGCTTGCCAAAGATCTAGTTCTACATCGGCATAGCAAACACATTGAGCTACACATGCACTTCATCAGAAATATTGTTCATGATCGTGTTATTGAAGTGCTTTATTTCCCTACAAATGATCAAGTTGTAGACATCTTCACCAAGTCTCTTACAGAAGTGAATTTTTCTAAACTTCAGTCTATGTTAGGAGTTCAGGAATGTGTCCTTAAGGGGGAATAGGCTCTATTGCCTCCTTCCTTCTCCTAATAGTGTCACTTTTGTAAATCCTTCAATCCTATCCCAATTTGTTCTTGAGGGCGCATGTTAGGATATTTAGACACTTAGGAGTTAGTTAAGATCAACTTGTGTAATATATCCGTTAGGTAAAAGTGTGTTTCTTTAGTATGCATTAGTATGCATTTGTAAATATTCTAATATGACGGTCACGATATATTCTAGACATAGAGTGATCCGACGGTTCAACTTCTATTAGATCATACCTACCATTGATCCATGGCTTAACACCCAATTGGTCTATGATCTCTATTTAAAAAGCATAGAGGGTCCTTGTCTAGTTCATCGATTATGAGAATCTCATATGTAACTTTCTTTCTTTTGCATAATAAATTGCTCCAAGTAGCTATTTTGCTGGGGTCGTGTATTGTTTCCCTCTCGAGGGTTTTAACCATGTGACAAAAATCGGTGTGTTGATTTGTGATCTATTTGTGTGAAGCGGTTACTGAAGGTGTTCGTTCTTTTGGGAGTACCTTGTGTACCCGAACAAGAATTCTAGCAATGGAATATGTCATAATTTTTTTTTATCAGATGAATTACATTTTAGAGGGTTCAGACAACATAGATATTTCTACATTCCCAAAGATGTGGGTCCATTCAAAGTAAAACATTTTAGTATATGGAGGGTTTCCTAGAAAAATTGAATTTAGAGAAGGATGAACTAGTGGATTAAGATCAACATAGGGTGATACCAAAACAAATATTGGAAAACCAAAATTCATCCTATGAGTGTACTCCTAGTCAAAATTTGGAAAATATTGCAAATAAAGACAATTGGGAGGAAGTAGATAAGATTTTGAAATATTTACCATATACAAGTGAGCCTGAGTAGCTAAAAGGGAAGAAAATGAGAGAAAAATACATGGACATAAACCAGGATATCAAGCTCCTCGGGCCAAGAAGGTAAGAATTGATCTAGTAGAGATAGATAAATCATTAGAATTAAAGGAGATAGAATTTGAAGTAACTAATGATGTTAGTGAAATGAATAAATAAGAAATCATCTAAGGAAACCCTCCAACTAGGTTTATTCCCTATCCTTCTTTGGAATTTATAGTTCCCCAAAATTCAAAGGCCCTTACTCTTATAGGGCATGTCTTAGTCCAAACTAATTTATAGGATGCCTATAGGGAAATTAGAAAAGACAATGTAAAAATCATAAATAATGACAAGAAACAAGTTATGCCTACTCAAAAAATACTGCTAACAATGGAAGATAATATTTATGATAGTTTTATATATACAATGATAAAGCATATGGTGACAATTCCCACTAGTTTGAGATATTATAGAGCTAAATAACATGAAAACTAGGGTAATTTTGAAAAGTTGGATAAGGTGGATTTATTCAAGAAGGCGATGATTTTTGCAACGGTAGTGAACGATACAAAAATAGATAAAATACTGAGATAATATATGAACAAGTCTGGATACCTTTTAAAAGAAGAAAAGTGGATCACAAGGTCCAAACAGGTCACAATAAAAGAGTTGGAGGAGAAGATAATGGATTTAAGTTCAAGGACTGAAAATTGATCCCAATTTAAGTCACTAATAACTAAAAAGATAATGAAATAACAAATTTGAAGAGACAACTCAAGATACCTAATGTGAAGCCAATGAAAACAATAGAGATCCATCAGGTAGAGGAAAAAGAAGAAGAGTTGTTAGTTAATGTCGTAAAATAAAAGGATTACCAAAAAGAAGACAACCATAATCAATGATTTATCATAAGAAATAGAAACACTGGAATTTCATAAAGATGCTACATCACAATCTATTCCCCTCTCAACAATTTCATCTGCAGCATTAAAGAAAGCACCAGTTCAAACATAAGCAAAGAAGAGAGTTCAATATCCTATAACTCATCCACCAACAAAAGAGATATTTGATGTTGATTCCATGGAAGAAGATACAACTCCAATTGAACCAGATAAAGTAGTAGAAGAAAAGGATGCTGAAATAAAAGGCCTTGATGACAACATTATTGAGAAGAATAACATAATTCCAGAGTTGGAGCATGATGTAAGTAAGAAATATGATGACATCAATGACCTAAAAATAGAAGTAGATGATGTTAACCCAAAAAATCCCTCACTCTGCTCTCCATGACCTACACCACCCAAGCACACCATTTCACGACCCTCCATTAGACCCCCACACCCTAAAAAAGGCTTAAGGATGACGAAAAGGGCTTAAAAACCTCAAAAAGGAGCCTAAAATACTCTCCTAGGAGCTAAAGCTCCCCAAAAGGGGATAAAAACCTAAAAGGAGCTAAAATTAGGGTGGAAGGGGCTAAAATCCCCAAAAAGGGGTAAAGCCCGGACCAAGGGCTTAAAACCTGAAAAACCCCAAAAAATCTATAAAAGGAGGGTGGGGGGTCACTCTCAAAGACACAACTCTCTTGCATATTGTTATGATACCCGTGGATGCCTTGAGACACGTTTGCCTCTCAAGCCACCCACATCCCCCTCTCCTCCATCCATTCCCCCCATTGAGCCATAGCTCCTCATCCATTGTTGAGTGAGATAGGGAGGTGCTTCCTTCCACCCAGGGCATGGTGGCCCATTCCACCCAAAGAGAAGGTATAGATTGTTATTTTTTGTATTTACTTAGTAATTTCTTCTCTTTCTAATCCATGGTTTATTTGCAGGTTTATTACCTAACTTGTTTTGCAGGTATTTTGGTTTCTAACATGTTGTTTGTAGGTAGCTGGAGCTAAACCCTAATAGTGTTTCCAAAGGGGTTTCCAGCCATTTCTCTTATTTCTATTCTTTATTTTATTTCCTCTTTCTTTTCAGCATTTTCACATGTAGAAGCCTACCCTTCTGTCTTATATACAGAAGGGGTCCATTCATGCCCCTATAGCAAGGAGAAATCCCAGCTACAGAACTAGCAACCATACCAGGTCGATCCCACAATATCCCTGGTCCAGATTTTTAAAATTTCAAGCTTTTTCCATTTATACCCTAGTTTTTAAAATTTCCTATCAGATCTAGGTTAAATCTAGTTTATTTAATGTTTTTATTATTGTTGAAGCCTTTGCAAGGAAAATATGAGTCTGTTTGGCCACAATACAGGTTACTGTTTGTTGAATCTGACTCGGGATCAGAAAAACCCCAAATCTGGGGCAGGTTGCACTTATCGGGCCTGAACAGGGGATGAGGTGGCTGTTTTTGGCCTAACAGGTGTGACCAGGTCACCCTTAAACCCCCAAAAGTTGTGACTTCACTCAAAAACACAAACTACTTCTGTCTGTGGAATCTTTGCGACCCCCTCGCCTGTTTCTGATTTTTTTTTGCGACCCCCTTGCCAAATTTGATCAGAAATGTGCGGTTTGTCAATAAGAAATTAAATTTTAGTTTAATAGGGACTGTCAGTGCGGCTCAGCCCCCTCTTTCCAACACATTAGTTCAATTTCAGTTTCTGTTTTAATTTACTGTAAATTCATGAACAAACAATGTGTAAATTCCAAACAAATTTTAATAACTTAATGAATGTAGCTTAACTAAAATTGACAGTAAAATTAACACTCTTGCTTACCCTTCCTCCTTTACCCAGTCATCACCCTTCAGGGTATTCTCGGATATGATGAAGGGAAAGCTTGTATAGTCCTAGGCCCTTCATTGAATATTGTTCTAAACCATTAAAACCGGATGACCTGGAAGGTAGAGGGGGTAGAGAAGGAGGGATTCTAATGGTGCTAAGCGTATTTCCTGTTGAACAACCTTGCATCCAAGAGGTGACCTGTGGATATACGGATGGGCTTAGTCCCATTGTGTTGAGAGCCCAGCACCTTCTCTTGGTTGAAGAGGAATATCAGTGTGAGGTAGTCATCTAGTTAGGCCATAAACATTCAGGGTTAAAAACTGTATTTGTTTACAAATTTCTAATTATTCATTGCATGCACAACAATGATATAAACTCTGACACAATATAATGAATTCATAGACCATTTGCAGCCACCTGATACCAGAAAGACAAAAAAACAAATACACCATATCAAGTAATCAACCCAACTTAGTTCATGACGCTGAGAGAGCCTTAGAATTTATCAATTTACACTAAGTTCAAACAATCTGCAGTCTTTGAGGACATAAGTCCCTGACTGCTTCAACTGTGGGAAGTACTTGGGCTCTACCTAAAAACTCATTATGAGGAGTACCACGGGAATCCCAAACTAGCTGGCTGCTGAGAGGAATTGCTAGGCGAAACGGGCAACGACCCCCACTGATTGAGTAGAAACGCCCGTGAGGAAAAATCCAAGAACTGTCTTTTGGTAGTATTGGTGGCCGAGTGAGCACCTACAACCAATAGGAAGCCATTGAAACTGGGGTCCAAATGTCATTCCCACCAGTTTGATAAACATCTAACAAAATTGATCCCTCACGCTCTTCCTCACGCCTAAGAGGTGAACCACCACCATTTGGGACATTGAACCGACACCGTAGATCTTATTCTTGACAACCTCGCACACCATCAGAAGGCCACATAGCCTCTAATTCAGATTCAAACCCATATCAGTCTGAACCAGACCTCCACACAGCACCATCAATCCCCATGGCTGGTGCAAATCAGGATCGATTTTTTGTCATAGCCATAGTTGATGGACCCATGTCCACATCACAACCTGTCACCCACAACCCAGTAGGTGACCCAAGAACAGTCATGCAAATTGTCATCAGTCAGCTACCACCACCTATAGTGACCAGCCAAGCTGGCCCACTTGTGACACATGGGAGCAGTGTCCCCTCCACACACACTACCCCTCTCGCCACACAGGGGGGTAGTGGACCTTCCACTTATGTTTCCCCTACTGTCATACATGGGGGCATTGTCCCTACCACCCATACTATCCCCCCCACAACACTTGGGGGAATTGGCCCATCCACAATGGTGCCACCACAAGTACCCCCAGCTGTGTAGATGCATTATGCATCTGCAAATCCCACCACCATCATAGCTCCATCCCACATCAACCTGGGGTCAAACCTACCTTTCATGGCTCATCTTAACTTGCCTGATTTGGCATGGTTAACAAACGATCCCATCCGCCACCAAGCTTTCTGGCCAGGCATGCCAACCAAGCTGCCATCAAACATTCCCAAGCTTGAAGGAAAAGAAGGGGAATGTCCCAAAAACCACATAATGACATTTCATCTATGGTGCTCATCAAACAACATCGTAGATGATTCCATCAGACTGAGGCTATTCCAATGCACCCTCATAAGTGCTGCGGCCAAATGCTACATTGAGCTGCCACAAGCCAAGTACCCTGATTTCAACTCCCTAGCTTTCATGTTCCTACAATATTTCCAACTCCCCATCAGATACGATGAGGGGGTGGAGATCCTGCTATCCTACTGTTAGAACGCCGCCACTCATATAACTGGCCACATCCAGGAGTGGTGGCGGTGCCATAGCTTATGTAAAATCCAACTTGACAACAAGATCTTCTTGGATTGGTTCCTCAATACCTTTCTCCCACCCATAGCGAAGGACATCGCATCCGAACATCCTCAATCCAAAGAAGAGGCCATACTGAAAGCCCAACAGTTTTACCTGATCTACGCTCAATATGGATACCTATACACCATCATCCCAGATGCTCCCCATGTAGGCACCTCTTACCCCGATCCACTGAGGGCATCCCATGCTACAGATGGCATCGTAGACTCAATCTCTGAATAGCCACAACACCGACTGACACCACCTATAGTTCCATCACAACCAAGCAACACTGCTAATGTTGCTTACCAAAACCAAGCTCCGGACTACACTAGAATGATGTCCCGGTCCGGAGCAATAACTTCCTACGCACAACCTACACCACTGTAGTAGGCTTAGGCCATGGCTTGGCATACACAAAAGTATGCGGGGAAAATACCCACATTTGTGGCACCGCCTGCCACTCAAATATACTATGCACTGCCAGTGCAAGTATTTCAAGCCCCTGCCCCTACTCCACCTGCTCCGTTGGGGCAAGTGTTCACACAAAAGACCCGTCCCAACCAGCCTGCCACCCAACAATCAACAAGGGAAAGCTAGAAATAATTGACCCCGGAACCAAGGAAATAACTAACTATAGGGAGGTGGTCAACAACTAAACCCTCCCAACAATGCCACAGCAAAACAACCATCTCAAAACCCCCCATGACCAAACGCAAACCAACCATGCACATTATGTGAGGTTTATGGGCACTACACATTCGAGTGTCCCCTCATGGGTCGAGCTAAGTAGGCCATTCATAATTAGGTTCAATAGGCCGCCAATGCTACAAATCAAGCCCAAACCAACCCAGGACCACAAGGACCTCCTCCTATGGTGCTTCAAAATCCACTACCAGTCCAAGGGTTGGTGACAACCGCACCCCCTCCCCAACCCAATCCCAATGCTCCGGGGGCACCTCCCATGGCCGAAACAGGTGTTCACCACCTGATAGCCATGACGACTGAAGAGGTCAACATGCAAACCAGATGATATTAGTATGGTGCTACCACTGAACCTATTGACACATCAACAACATCAACGTCTAAAACAGTCGACCTACCTCTTTAGTTACCCCCATTCCTGTGCCCCCTTGTACGCAAAATTGCCAATAACATCACGGCTAGAGTTGCAGTTAGCTATAGCATTGTGGGTGATTTGACCCAAACACCAACTGCCATGTCCACTCTTGAGGTACTTAAAACATGCCCAACACAGTGAAAAGAATTACTAGCCACCCTTGGGGAAGTAGACCCCTCTGACTCCAAGTTGATCACATTCAACAGGGAGAATAGAGAACCAGGCATGCCATCCTCCATCGCCTTCCAAATTTCAGTGTCTATTCGAAACCTGATTATGCACCGATGCATAGTGGATGAGGGGGCATCCACGTGCATTATGTCCACCTTGGTTTAGAAAAAACTCGGATCACCAATTCTGTAACCATCCTCCACAACTATGTGGGATTATGATGGACATCCCACTAAAGCCCAAGGAATCCTCCCCCATGTCCCCATCACATTAGCCGGGAAGATAGTGTTGATCGACATAGATGTCATCAATGCTCAATTGGACTATAACCTTCTCCTCAGAAGAAGTTATATGTATGCTATGAGAGTGGTCACATCAACTGTCTTCCGTCTCATTATGTTCCCTCATGAAGGGAAGATTGTGACGATTGATGAACTCACTTATGATGATTCGCAAGGGTTAACGATACCCACCAATGTTATCCCTACCATCACCACCATTGAGCCACAAGGGACGACTACATACGCTAATGTCCTCCCTGCAATCAACACTATGGTTGCCAACACACCAGCCTCCCGATTGTTGAATGTGGGCCCTGGGTTGTTTGCTGATCCCACCATGATGGCTCATTTCCCCTCTATGTCACCACCTTCGACACAAAATAAGACTGCGGACTTGTGCATGGTCTCATCCAGCACCGCTGCACCCAAACAACCACTACAGCCACAGCCCCAACCACAACCACAACATCGTCTATAGCCGCAACACCAACATCAGCCGCAACATCACCCGTAGTAGCAGCATTACGTCCAGTTGCAACCACAACAGCATCCCCACATGCAACCAACAGGGAGTTACCTGGGCTCATCTCCAGTCCATACAATTCCATTCCTCTTTCCCCCACTTGGTGTCATGAGCAAGCTAGTAATGAACATTTTAAGCCTACCCAACTTTACATTGGGAATTCTAGTATGGTATCTTGATCCACCAGCTCAACCATCAATGCCCCAGGTAATCTTAACACCTGTGCATCCCATTGCGGTTGTGTCCCATCCCCCACTCGGTCCACAAAAACCAACCACTGCACCCGCACCTACACCGTCCCACCCGAAAAGGGCTAGGGGCAAGAACGCCAAAGCCACCACAGAACCTTGGTAGATCCCACCTTGTGTTGTCTACAAACAACAGGGCCACCCAACTCAGAATTGATCTGAAATTCCAGTGATCCATGCACATTTGGATTCCATGGACACAACCAAAAACCTCCCCGTGGTTGAACTCCCAACCATGCCAACAGTTAGAAATAAGTCACTGAGAACAAACTATGCTTGTGCCCTCTGCGGTTTATATGTACATTATTCTCACCATTGCCAAGAATTCCCTGAATTCTGAATGGCTTTAGCCGACCTTCGTCAACATTCCCTTGAATTCGAGATCACTCTAATCGAAGAAGTTCACCCCCACCTCCTTCTTTAGACACCATGTCCATTTACATGATGTCTAGTTCTATAGACCCTCTTGTTTCCACCATCATCAACGGTCCATCAGACCCGTCTCTTCCATTGTTTTCCCAGCCACAGCCGCAACCTTAGTTACTAGGAAAAACAGTGGGGTTCATTCCCACTCAACATGATCCTTTTCCTTTTCCTTTTCCTACCATCGAGGATCGTGAGTAAGTCTACCTTGGAAACCTTCCATCTATAGGATTTCACACTGGGAGATCTTGTGTGGTACCTTGAACCACCTACCCTACCTATGAGGCCCCAAGATGTGTTGACTCATGCCCAACTAATTGAGATGATGTTGCACCTACCTCCATGTCCATCAAAGACTCCTCCCATCTCCAAGATTTTCGCTCTTCCTCCAACAGAGACTAGGGGAAAGGCAACCAAATCCACAACCAATACCATTTTCATGATATCTAGCACCAGTTTCCATTTCTCCTTTATGGCTATGGAAGATCCACCTGATCTATCCCAGCACCACTTACGCGATGATGGAGATATATGTAAGACCACCTTCAGTTTTACCCCATTCCCTTTAAACCATAGTGTGGAATCAGTTCTTCCCATAAAATACCATATTCCGTCATCCTTCCTTGCCAATGACCTTCATCTTGGCAAGGGGGCATACCTCTTCACTGACTTAGACGGTCAACTATTGAAGAAGCCATGCAACAGGATCCACCTCAAGAGAGTCTATGCCTGATATAACCACTATGAGTCCCTTATAGTGTAGTTTTTTCCCTTTTTGTTTTGCAATGTTTTTACCACAAATCAAAGACCCCCATTCAGGGGAAGCACCATTACCTGCTAATCCAGAGTCACCCGGAGCTTGTTCAAGACACTTCTCACACCTCCAGACTCAAATTTCCGCCCTCTATCTCCTTATGAGACCATTGTCTCATATTTAACAAAAAAAATTTGAGACTGCTTCCTGGAAGTTACCTTGATTCAGGAGCCACAACATGGCAATGCAAGTGTCTAACAACCTATACTTGCATCACACTTCCCTACCGCTACTCATGCGGGTTGTTGGGCCACTGCCCATTAAGGAATGCCATTTCTACTTTTATTTTGTATTTTAAAACATAGCTACCTTCTCCATTCACCGCACCTTATGCGGATCTCTGGACCACTGTCCACAAAATGATTTATTTTTCTTGCATGTATTTGGCATATAACTGCCCTCGAACTAGCACTCACATCACATGTAGTCAAGTCTGTCCATTGTAGCACACACACACGCTCTCCTGACCTTTGTTTGAGAGCCACCTTGGTTTGTGTGCCTCTACCGCACCGACTCGTGAGCCTCTGCTGCAGTCTATCCTGCGGATGTATTGGTATGTTTGAGATCCTTCTGGTCCATCCATACTACACAGATGATCTTTGGACCACTATCCACCGTCCCAACATGGGGCACCACCTGTGCACCACAATCGGTTGACCATACTGGAGTTTTGTTTAAGCTCTTTTTTTACTCTTAAAAACAATGAAAAGATAGTCGAGCACAGCTACTTCCTTTCCCACTCACTAAAGTATCAGAAAGGGTGTCTACATCGTCTCATTTACCTTCTTTTGCAGACCATGTAGACCATTAAATGAAAAGGACCACCTTGGCATATTCAAGCCAAGACCATTCCCCTCTCCACACTTTTATGCTTTCTTACGTAGAGGGGCCACACTTTACGAAAAATCTCACCACGAGTTGTCTTTAAGCTCTTTTCTAGCCTTCTCATCAAGAAAAGATTACTGAGCAAACTTGGTTTCATTCATGCTCATAAAAGTATCTGAATGACCGTTCAGTCAGTATAGGTTTAACCTTTTCTGCCTTGATTGGACTCACAATGATAAAGAAGTCTCTCATCCCCTACAGGATGGGCGAGCTCTCCTATGTATACTTTTATCCTTTTTCGGGCATAGGAAACTACCAACAAAAATATCCCCCATTGGATTCTTCTTCGTGCTTTCAGACTCACTAAAATTGAAAGCACCATTAAGCATTTATCTTCTCGGGCTCGCCAAAAATCCACAAGATCGTACCATAATGGTGTCCCTAGACACCACCCCATAGAAAACAATTTGGCAGCATTCCCGCTTTGGGTCGCCTTTGTTCATAGTACTCTACAATGTGTCTTCCTTGGATCCCATAAATATCAAAAGCGTCTACCTCCTCCAAGTATTTCCCATTTGTAGTGACATTCCCAGTATTACAGCTATGATCCCATTCCCATGAGTGAAGTTTCATTTGCTTCTTGGTCCACCCTTCCATCATACTCTGACCAAAGGAAGTTTGAGTCTACCACACTCCCCCTGCCCTTGTTCAATTCTTTCCCTCCCCCCCCATTTAGTGGTTCAATCCGTAGATTGTCTCACACCTTTCAGTTATCTCCCTCATGCTTCTAGTCAATGAAACATCATTTCCTTGACTAGGGGCAGATCTCCCTCTGTCGAGGACAACACATATATTCCATAGGATAGAACCAGAGGTCCCTGTATCTTGGTTTCATTAACCTCAATAGTGAGTTCCTTGGACCACTTGAGAGGATTCCTTAGTGCCTCTCGACATGGTTGTTTCTCACGTGCTCGACTCCAACTACATCATAGCACTATTAAGATTCATATAGGGTTGGGCCTGCATAGTACTCGGTCAAAGACCCTGGATGTCACCTGAATCTAGCACATGGATGAGTCTACTTGAGGGACCTAAATAGGTTATGTCCCCTGTGATTTCTAGGTTGCATTGGAGACAGTGTTCAAAAGCCCCAGCAGTGCTTCAATATACATTTACGATTGATGCAGCATATAACTTGTACCATAGAGACTCTAACTCTCAATCAGTGAGTCCATACAGCTATGTACTATTCTAGATCTAGCACAACGTCAATCATGGAGATATAATATTCCATGAGAATTCCATGGGTCCAATCTACCAGATCAGCATTGTATTCAGCCTCACATTGAGGCAACCATCATTGTATCATCAGTTGTATATGATGGGCTCTTGTATTTTAGAGCATAGATCAAATTAATCTTTTGACATTGTCACAAGCATGGGGATTCCTGCCTCGTCTATATACATGTCACACATTATTTGTATCTCACCCATTAATGGGAACAATATTAATACAAAAACCAAAAGCCACCATGCCCCAACCCCTAGAAGCAGCGCCTCTCCGCAGCAAATCCTATGATGTCCGTCAGCCATACGATGAGCTCCTACCCTCACACATCAAGGGGCAATATGTTAACCCAAAAAATCCCTCACTTAGCTCTCCATGACCTACACCACCCAAGGACACCATTTCACGACCCTCCATTAGACCCCCACACCCTCAAAAAGGCTTAAGGATGAAGAAAATTGCTTAAAAACCCCAAAAAGGAGCCTAAAATACTCTCCTAGGAGCTAAAGCCCACAAAAAGGGGCTAAAACCCTAAAAGGAGCTAAAATTAAGGTAGAAGGGGCAAAAAGCCCAAAAAAATGGGCTAAAGCTTGGACCAAGGGCTTAAAACCCTAAAAACCCCAAAAAAGCTATAAAAGGAGGGTGGGGGGTCACTCTCAAAGACACACCTCTCTTGCATACTATTATGCTACTCGTGGATACCTTGGGACACCTTTGCCTCTCAAGCCACCCACATCCCTCTCTGCTCCATCCATTCCCCCCATTGAGCCATAGCTCCTCATCCATTGTTGAGGGAGATAGGGAGGTGCTTCCTTCCAGCCAGGGCATGGTGGCCCATTCCACCCAAAGAGAAGGTATAGCTTGTTATTTTCTATATTTTCTTAGTAATTTGTTTTCTTTCTAATCCATGGTTTATTTGCAGGTTTATTGCCTAACTTGTTTTGCAAGTATTTTGGTTTCTAACATGTTGTTTGCAGGTAGCTGGAGCTAAACCCTAACAGTGTTTGCAGAGGGGTTTCCAGCCATTTCTCTTCTTTCTCTTCTTTATTTTATTTCCACTTTCTTTTCAGCATTTTCACACGTAGGAGCCTACCCTTCTGTCCTATAGACAAAAGGGAGCCATTCCTGCCCCAGTAGCAAGGAGAAATCCTTGCTACAGATGAATTGAAATGTTGGGTTACAATGATTACAAATGAATTATCAAAGAGAAGAGCTGCTGAGAACAACAATTGAGAAGATATTGGACATGATAACTCAACTATTCAATGAAAGTGGTACTTTATGGAGCTGATGAATGTTGATATGGAAACATATAAGTCAGGAATGGATGAAATGAAGCAAGTGGATGCTACATTAGGGGATAAACCCAACCAATATAGATATGCAATTGACTATCTGAATAGTAGGAGATACAAACAATTGGAATAATGATAGTTAAACAATAGGACACATGTGATTAAGATTGGTAAAAGAATGATTTTGAAGCAAAATTTTGATATAGAGTATTCGAAAACAATACAAATAGTCTAAAATATTATATCTCATATTTCAGGACCATGTTCAGTGGAGTGACCAAAGTAGGATTTTCTTTGTTATGGGATGGGAATGCAGGTTTCTACTCCAAAGATGAATATCAAAGCAAGTTAAAGGGAAAAAATAAATAAAGAGTCCAAAGAAGAGTTATAAGTGGTAATAATTGGAATTCATGATTTTGATAGGCTTATTCCTACCTTTCATATTTGGAAAAGGACACAATAAATTTTCAAAGACATGGGGCCTTTGACATATGAAAGGTATTTTGAAGCAGAAATGACATTAGAAATTTGAAGGGTCATAACATCATAACAAGATATCTCTTCCACCTCAAACACATTCATCTCAAAAAACACTTCGATCATCTTCTCAATAGCCAGAGAGTGCACAATAAGTTCGTTAGCCTCAACAATTTACATAGGTACCTCCTATATCACAACAATTCACAGGGAAAGCTACTCCACTAACATTCATGACACATGGAATTCGACTAAAACCTAGAGGTCCATCATATACATAAATGCTATAAAGAATGATCCAAATTAACATTCCACTTGGATATTCACCAGCTCCAACTCAACAGGAAATGAGTGGAAAACAGTCACCTACTTGATGAAAGAAAAGAAGCAGAGGGAGAAACAAGAGCTGAAACATAGTTTCATATAAAAATGTCATATTTTCAATGTAAAAATGTAAATATTGAAAAAATATTACTTTTTTGTTAGCAGTCAAATTAGAAACAACCTGATTTCAAGTACCTTAAAGGCCTATATAATGTAGCTTGATATATGAGCAAAAGGCTAGCAAATTTATAATTAGTAGTATTCTTTCTATTTTTTTGAGTAGGGTGTATATTTTTCCATATAAAGATTTTGATAGAGATTAATGAAATGAAGGTTTGCAAATTGTTCCTTCTTTTTTTGTCTAATATGTTTCCATTATTTGTCTGAGAGGATTCATGAGATTGTGAATACAATGAGCGCAATATTGTTTGATCTAAATTGAGAATCATGAATATCCCGTTCATGATTAAATTTTGGATATTATTAAAAAATTCAAAGTTCACTTGGTTCTATTTTGACCTTTAATACATCTTATTGTTCTTTTTATATGGAAATTTTATGTATATTTTTATTTTATGGAATGTATTATTGTTAAAGAAATATAAATATTTGATGCTATCCATTTCAGAGTGGAAATAATTACTGGATTCTGTTCATTACACCTTAATACATTCAAATCTTATCTTCCTTTAGGAAATTCACCCGCTGGTGCTTCCTTATAATGTTGAATATTTGTATTCATCATTTCATATCTTTCAAATTTCCTATTTGTTCTACCTAACTCCATCAAATTCCTTTGTTCAATTTTCCTTTGCAATCACAATTCTATTCACAACACCTATTAAATATTTAGAGCATTTTAAATAATGACTCAAACCCTAAATTACAATTACATATAGCTCTCATATTGTTAAAAGTTGATCCTCATTATGCTCGAGCTTGTTCTATCTTCAACCTAGTTCAACTATGGGAATAACACTTTGCATGCAGGGAGAAGTGTTAGAGGCTGGAGTATATGATCTCTAGGGGCTACATCATCCCATAAGTATGAAGGACAACTATATGGTAGAAAGGTATGCTTTATATTTATCCATATTTTGCATAATTAGAAATACACTAGCGACATAGAATCCTACTGCCTATCTTGGGAAAGGGAGGTCTCACCCATCCGTAGGAGATATTTCTCCATAACAAAATTGGTGACCATATTGGGGAATGATTCTTGGTTGTATTATTTTCTTTGTTTTTTTGGTCGTTGGTTGAGATTGGGTCTTTATCTACATTTGTATGCATCCTCTCTGGACATATGTGTTAACCCAAAAATCCCCCCCACAGCTCTCAATGGCCTACACCACCCAAGGACACCATCTCACAACACTCATTTCACTCCATAAGACCTTCCATGACGTTCCATTTCACCCCCACACCTCCAAAATAACCTAAGGATGAAGAAAAGGGCTAAAAACCCCAAAAAAGAGCCCAAAAGAGACCCCCAAGAGCTAAATCCCTAAAAAAGGGGCTTAAACCCTGAAAAGGGATAAAGTTAGGGTGGAAGGGGCTAAAGGCCCAAAAAAGTGGCTAAAGCCCTGACCAAGGGCTTAAAACCATAAAAACCCTTAGAAAAAATATATAAGGAGGGTGGGGGGTCACTCTCAAAACACTCCTCATTTGCATATTGTTATGCTGCTCGTGGATGCTTTGAGACCTCTTGCTCTCAAACCACCCACTCTCCGTCTCCTTCATCTCCATTCCTCCAAGCCATTTCTCCCCAACCAAGAGAGAGGTGCTCCCATGAGCTAGGGCATGGTGGCCCATTTCCACCCAAGTGAGGTGTAGATTTTGTTTATGCATGTTTATTTACTTGTTTTATTTTCTAACCAATATTTCTAGTTGCAGGTTTTTCCATTAACAATTGTTTGCAGATTTTCCCCATGGTAGTATAGGTTTCTTTTGTAGGTTTTGGAGGTAGAACCCTAACCCATTGTGTGTATAGGGGTTCAACAATACTCCATCTCTTATTTATTTCTACTATTAGCTTAGATATAGTTTATTTGAGCTACCATTTACTTGTTCTTGTGTAGCTTAGTTTAGTTTCAATTCGCAGCTCTAGTTCAGTCATTTTTTACTTCTGTTTTTTACTGTTTTCTAAGGGTAGAAACCTACATTTGTTCCCTATAGGAACAAGGGATCCATTTTTACCCCTGTAGTGAGGAGAATTTATCACTACAGCTTTGGCGAATCCGCTGGGTTGATCCCACAGGATCCCCGGTCCAAGATTTTTATTTCCAAGTTTTTAAAAAATTTTGCCCTAGTTGTTCAGAAATTTCATGTTAAATCCATATTAGATTCTTGTTTATTTAAATTTCTAGTTATTGCTGGGCCTCCTCAAGTCCAATCCAAGCCCATTTTGCCACAGTACCAGTTATTGTTGGCCATTCATGGTTTGCAAATCACTTAACTGTGCAAAAATGACCGAACCGAATTTCTGAAAATTCACTTGTGTTTGGGCTCGTTTTCTGCCCAAAAAGTTGGGCCATTTGTGAATCTGCCCATGATTAAGGGTAAAAGGGCCCATTTTCGAAGAGGTTTTTCAACCATTTGAGGTAATTCCTCACAGTTTGATTAGAATCCAATTCGCAAAAATGAGACTTTTATAGGTGCGTGACCCATTTTTGGGCTTTTTAATTTCAGTTTCAGTTTTTATTTTCTGCATATTATTTCATTAACAATGTGTAAATGTTAATTAGATCATTATGGATTAATAAAATGAACCTAGTCTAACTTAAATCAACTTAAAATCAACGATCTTGCTACCCCCTTCCTCCTCTACCCAGTCATCACCCTCTGGGGTATTCTGGGATACGACGAAGGGACAACTCGTATAGATCTAGGCACTCCATGGAATTTTTCCCAAACCACTAAAACCAGGTGACCTAGAAGGTACGAGGGGTAGAGAAGGAGGGATTCTCATGGTTCCAAGCATCCTCCCTACTTGACCAACCTAGCACTTGGGAGGTGACCTGAGGATCTACGGATGGGCTTAGTCCCACTGTGTTGAGAGCCCAACACCTTCTCTTGGTTGAAGAAGAATACCACTGAGAGGTAGACACTTAGTTAGGCCAACAATTCAAGGTTAATCACCATATTTGCTTACAATTTTTTGTTTACATTTTTGCAAACCAAATACCAGAACAAGCAAGCAAACCAAGACACCATACCACATAATTAAACCAACTCAGTTCATGATGCTGAGTGAGCCTTAAAATTTACCAAATTTACACTAAGTTCAACCAACTCTGTAGTCTTTGAGGACATATGTCCCTGACTGCTACAACTATGGGAAGTACTTAGGATTTTCCCAGAAACTCATTGTGAGGAGTACCACAGGAACCCCAAAGTAGCTGGCCGCTGAGAGGAATTGCCAAGCGAAACGGGAAACAACCCCTTCCGATTGTGTAGAGTTACCCATGAGGAACAATCCAAGCGCTGTCTTCTAGCAGTCTTGTTGGCCGAGAGACCACCTTCAGCCAGTAGGAAGCCATTGAAACCGAGGTCCAAATTTCATACCCACCAGTTTCATACACACAAGCCAACAAAATTGATCCTCCATGATCTTCCTCACGCCTAAGAGGCGAAGCACTACCATTTGGAACACTCAGTCGGCATCATCGTAGTCATTCCCAGGGATCTCCCACACCATCAGAGGGCCACACAGCCTATGAATTTGGTTCAGACCCATATCAGTCTAAACTATACCTCCACACTGCACCATCTAGCCCCATGGCTACTGGAAACCTGGATCAATTTTCCAGCCTAACCTTAGCAAGTGGACCCATGTCCACATCACAACCAGCCACCCACAATGTGGCAAGTGGCCCAAGCACAGTAATGCAGACTATCATTAGCCAATTCCCACCACCCATAGTGACCAGTCAAGTTGGTCCAGTGGCCATACATAGGGGCAGTGGCCCCTCCACACACATTGTCCCCCCTACCAAACAGGGGTGCAGTTCACTAACCACCCACATTTCCCTCACCGTCATACAAGGGGAAAATGCCCTTGCCACCCACACCATCCCACCCACAACACTTGGGGGCATTGGCCCATCCGCCATGGTGCCACCACAAGCACTCCCAGTTGTGCAGATGAATTATGCACCTACAAACCCCACCCCCATTGCAGCCCCGTCCCACATCAATTTGGGGTCAAATCTGCCATTCATGTCACATTTGAACTTGCCTGACCTGGCTAGATTGACAAATGACCCCATCTATCACCAAGCTTTTTGGCCACCCATGCCAACTAAGCTTCCTTCAGAAATCCCAAAGTTTGAATGCAAAGCCGGGGAATGTCTCCGAAATAATATAATGACATTCCATCTATGGTGCTCATCCAATAGGATCGTAGAAGACTCCATCAGATTGAGGCTGTTCCAAAGCACCCTTACAGGTGCCGCAGCAAAATGGTACATTGAGGTGCCACAAGCCAAGTACCCTGACTTCAACTCCTTAGCCTTCATGTTCCTGCAGTATTTCCATCTCCTAGTCAGATATGACGAAGGGGTGGAGATCCTGCTATCCTGTCGTCAAAACACCACCACTCACATCACTGATCATATCCATGAGTGGTGGCGGCGTCGTAGCTTGTGCAATATCTAACTTGATGACATGATATTCTTAGATTGGTTCCTCAAGACTTTTTTCCCGCCTATCGCAAAGGATGTCGCATCTGAACATTCCCAATCTGAAGAAGAGGCCATATTGAAGGCCCAACAATTTGACCTCATCTACGCCCAGTCAGGATACTTGTATACTGTCATTCCAGATGCTCCTCGTCCAAGTACCTCTTACCGTGACACACCGAGGGCATCCCATTCAGCGGATGGCATCATAGGTTCAATCTCCCAACAACCTCCAACTCAACCGACACCACCTGTCGTTGCACCACAACCAAGCAACAAGGGGCGATCGCACATGCTAACGTCATCCCCGCAACCAACACTATGGTTGAAAACACACCAGCTTTCCCACTGTTGAATGTGGGCCCTGGGTTGTTTACCAATCCCACCATAATGACTTCTTTCCCATTGGTGTCACCACCACCAACACAAAAGCAAACTGTGGACTTGTGCATGGTCTCATCAAGCATCGCTGCACCCAAACAACAACCACAGCCACAGCCCCAACCATAACCACAACGACGTTCGTAGCCGCAACGCCAACAACAGTCGCAACATCACCCATAGCAGCAGCATTACACGTAGCCACAACCACAACCTCACCCCACATGAAACCAGCTAGGAGTTTTGTGGGATCATCTCCAGTCCACACGATTCCCTTCCTCTTTCCCCCACTTGGTGTCATGAGCAAGCTGGTCATGGCCACTTTAAGCCTACCCAACTCTACGTTGGGGATCCCGGTGTGGTATCTAGATCCACCAGCTCAACCACCAATGCTCCAAGTTGTGTTAACTCCAGTGCAACCCATTATAGTTGAGTCTCACCCCCCACCCGGTCCGCATAGGCCAACCTCCGCACCCGCATCTGCACCACCCCAACCCAAAAGGGCAAGGGAGAAAAACACCAAAGACATAGTAGAACCATGACAAGTCCCACGTTGTGCCATCTATGAACAACAAGGCCATCCAACTCAGGATTACCCTGAAATACTAGTGATCCGTGCGCATCTGGATGCCATGGATACAAACAAAAACATCCCCATGGTTGAACTCCCAACCGCACCAGTAGTAAAGAACAAGGCATTGAGGACAAACCATGCTTGCACAAATTGCAGCTTGTATGGAAATTACTCCCACCATTGCCAAGACCTACCCAAATTTCGAATGGCTCTCGCTGACCTCCGTCACCATTCCCTTGAGTCTGAGATCACTCTGATCAAAGAAGTTCACCCCCCACTGCCTTCTTCATACACCATGTCCATCTACATGATGTCTAGTTCTGCAGACCCTCTTGTCTCCACCATCACCGACAGTCCATCAGATCTGTCTCTTCCATTGTTTCCGTAGCCGCAACCCCGACCACAGCCGCAACCTCAGTTACCAAGGAAACAGTGGGGTTCATTGCCGATCAACATGATCCTTTTTCTTTTCCCTACCATCCATGATCGTGATTAAGTCTACCTTGGAAACCATCCATCTACAGGATTTCACACTAGGAGATTCTCTGTGGTACCTTGAACCACCTACCGTACCTTTGAGGCCCCAAGATGTGCTGACTCATGTCCAATCAATTGAGATGATGTTGCACCTACCTCTAGGTACATCAAAGACTCCTCCCATCTCCAGGCCTACCCCTCTTCCTCCAACAGAGACTGGGGGTAAGGCAACAAAATCCACAACCAATACCACTTTCATGATATTTAGCACCAGTTACCATTTCGCCTCGTCAGCTGTGGAAGATCCACCTGATCAATCCCAGCACCACTTACGCGATGACGGAGACATATGTAAAACCAACTTAGGTTTTACCCCATTCCCTTTAAACCATAGTACGAAATCAATTCTTCCCATAAAGGACTAGATTCCATCACCCCACCTTGCCAATGACCTTCATCTTGGCAAGGGGGCATACCTCTTCGTTGACTCTAATGGACAACTCTTGGAGAACCCCCACAATAGGCTCTAGCTCAAGAGATTTTACGCTTAACATCACCAATGAGTTGCTTCATTTTATTTTCTTTTTTTTCAACGTTTTTTAGCAAAAATCAGGGGCAACACCATCAGCTGCTAATTCAAAGTTACCCGAAACCGGTTTGAGACACCTCTCACACCTCCGAGATCAAATCTCTTAATGAGACCATTGTCTCATGTTTAACTAATCAATTTCAGGACCATTTCCCACAAGTCACCTCGACTCATGAGCCATGACATAACGATGCGAGTGTCTACGAACTAGTACTCGTATCACACTGCCCGATCGCTACTCATGCAAGCTGTCGGGCCACTGCCCGTTAAGGATTATACTATACTTTTATTTTTGCATTTATAATTGTATTTTTCACTGCATCTTATGTGTACATTTGGACCATCGTCCATAAAACCCTTTGTTTTTCTTCCATATATTTGACATAGAAGTGTCCTCGAGCCGCTGCCCATTAAGAAATGTAATTTTATCTTTTATTTTGTATTTTTAACACATAGTCGTCTTTTCCATTCACCGCACCTTGCGCAGACCTTTGGACCACTGTCCACAAAATGATTTCTTTTCTTGCACATATTTGGCATATAAATGCCTCTGTACTTGTACTTACATCGCATGTAGTCAATTTCATCCACCACAACACACACACACACTCTCATGATCTCTATCTGAGAGCCACCTCGGTTTGCGTGCCTCTGCTGCACCGTCTCGCAGGCCTCTACCGTGATCTATCCCATGCATGTATTGGTATGTTTGAGAGCCTTCTACTCCATCCATACTGCGTGGATGAACTTTGGACCTCTGTCCACCGTCCCGACATGGGGCACCGCTCGTGCCATCGCAGTCAGTTGACTACATTGGAGTTTCGTTTAAGCTCTTTTTTGACTCCTTAAAACAATGAAAAGATCGCTGAGCGCAGCTGTTTCCTTTCCTGCTCGCTAAAGCATGGGAAAGGAAGTCTACATCATCTCATTTACCTACTTTTGTGGACCATGTAGACCATTTCATGAAAAGGACCTCCTTGGCACACTCAAGCCAAGACCATTCCCCTTTGCATACTTTCAGGCTTTCTCGGGTAGAGGGGTCGCACTCTACGAAAAAGCTCAGCACCGGTTGTCGTTAATCTTTTTTGCATCCGTCTCAACAATAAAAGATCACTGAGCAAACTTAGTTTGATTCATGCTCATAAAATTATATGAATGACCGTCCAGTCAGTACAGGTTTAACCTTTTTCGGCCTAATTGGACTACCAACGGTAAAGAAGTCTCTCATCCCCTCCAGGATGGGCGATCTCTCCTATGTATACTTTTATCCTTTTTTGGGAACAGGATACTACCAACGAAAAATATCCCCCACTGGAGTCTTCTTCATGCTTTTAGAATCTCTAAAATTGAAATCACCATCGAGCAATGACCTTCTCAGGCTGACAAAAAATCCACGAGATCATACCACAACGGTGTCCCTAGACACCACCCCACAGAAAATAGTTTGGCAGCATCCCCACATTGGGTTTCCTTTGTTTAGAGTACTCTGCAATGTGTCTTCCTTGGATCCCATTAGTATCAAAAGTGTCCTTCTCCTCCAAGTATTTCCCATCTGCAGCGACATTCCCGGTATTACAGCTATGATCCCACTCCCTTGAGTCAATTTCATTTTCTATCTAGTCAAGCCCTACCATCATACTCTAAGCAAAGGAATTTTGAGTCTCCCTCCCCACCTGGCCCTGTTCAGTTTTCCTTTCCCCCCCTTCCCCCCCCAATTCAGTGAGTTATTCTGCAGATTTCTTCACACCTTTCAGTTATCCCTCGCGCTCTTGGTCAAGGAACCATCATTGCCTTAACCAGGAGCAGGTCTCCCTCTGTCGATGCCAACACACATATTCTAGAGGATAGACCTAGAGGTACCTGTACCTTGGTTTCATTAACATCATTGATGAGTTCCTTAGACCACTTGAAAGGAGTCCTTAGTGCCTCTCGGGATGGTTGTTTCTCATGTTCTCGACTTCAAATCCATCATCGCGCCGTTGAGATTTGTACAGGTTTTGTTCCACACTGTACTTGGTCAAAGACCCCAGATGTCACCCGACTCTAGCACATTGGTGAGCCCACTCGAGGGACCTAAACAGGTTATGTCCCTTGTGATTTTCAGGTTGCGTTGGAGATAGTATTCAGAAGCCCCAGTAGTGCTTCGATATACCTTTATGATTGATGCATCATACTTGTACCGCAGAGACTTTGACTCTCAACTAGTGAGTCCACATAGCTATGTACCAGATCCAGCAGACCACCAGTCATGAATATGTAGCATTCCATGAGAATGCCATGGGTCCAATGTACTAGATCAGTATTGTATTCCACCTCACATGAGAGGAAACCAACATTGTAACATCAGTTGTATATGATCGGCTCTTGTATTTTAGAGCATAGATCAAATTATTCTTTTAACATTGTCATGAGCATGGGAATTCCCTCCTTTTCCATATACATGTCACACATTTATTGTATCTCACCCACTGATGGGAACCAAATTAATACAAAACCAAAAGCCACCATGCCCCAGCCCCAGAAGCACCACCTCTCGACAACAAATCCTATGATGTCCATCATCCATACGTTAAGCTCCTAGCCTCACACTTCAGGGGGCAATCTGTTAACCCAAAAATCCCCCACATAGCTCTCAATGGCCTACACCACCCAAGGACACCATCTCACAACACTCATTTCACTCCATAAGACCTTCCATGACCTTCCATTTGACCCCCACACCTCCAAAAGATGCCAAGGATGAAGAAAAGGGCTAAAAACCTCAAAAAAGAGCCCAAAAGAGACCTCCAGGAGTTAAATCCATAAAAAAGGGGCTAAAACCCTGAATGGGGCTAAAGTTAGGGAAGAAGGGGCTAAAGCCCTGACCAAGGGCTTAAAACCCTAAAAACCCTTGGAAAAACTATATAAGGAGGGTGGGGGGTCACTCTCAAAACACTCCTCATTTTCATATTGTTATGCTGCCCGTGGATGCTTTGAGACCTCTTGCTCTCAAACCACCCACTCTCCCTCTCCTTCATCTCCATTTCTCTAAGCCATTGCTCCCCAATCAAGAGAGAGGTGCTCCCATGAGCTAGGGCATGGTGGCCCATTTTCACCCAAGTGAGGTATAGCTTTTGTTTATGCATGTTTATTTACTTGTTTTATTTTCTAACCAATATTTCTAGTTGCAGGTTTTTCCATTAACAATTGTTTGCAGGTTTTCCCCATGGTAGTATAGGTTTCTTTTGCAGGTTTTGGAGGCAGAACCCTAACCCATTGTGTGCAGAGGGGTTCAACAATACTCCATCTCTTATTTCTTTCTACTATTAGCTTAGATATAGTTTATTTCAGCTACCATTTACTTTTTCTCGTGTAGCTTAGTTTAGTTTCAATTCACAGCTCTAGTTCAGTCATTTTTTACTTCCATTTTTTACTGTTTTCTAAGGGTAGAAACCTACCCTTGTGCCCTATAGGAACAAGGGAGCCATTTTTACCCCTATAGTGAGGAGAAATTCTCACTACAGTATGAGCAGTGGTATATTTCATATCTATTAGATCACAGGTCAATCTACAAGTTTATATCTCATTCTACATTGGATCATGTTTTTCTGTTTGACACATAGCGTTCCAACTCCTTCGATCGCAACTTACCTATGTAAAAGTCATAATGCTTCTCTTAGAATGTGGTCTAGAGATTTTTTATGTCTTGATATTTCAAAAAAAATCTTCTTGTATGTTGTGATTTAGTTCTTTAGATCACATGTTTCATTTCTATAAGTTGCAATCCTACCCCTTGATCACTATGTTGGATGTACTGCAGGTGTGATATGTGCATGTAGGTTTATTTTTTCAAGACTTTTCTAGTTATTCTCTATTATATTAAGCTTGTACATGATATATAGGGGCTGTTTAGGTTTTGTACAAGGTCTTGTCTCGAGTTGTTTTGTTTTTTTTTTGTATTTCCATACTTGGTGAATTTTTTGGTGATCATTGGGGTATTCTTGATTTTGAATTGGAAATCTAGTTTATTCTACTAGTTATAACACCCTTTATACTATATACACATTTGTGGAATGTCCTTGAATCGTGGGCATATGTTTGTGATATGGTCATCCTTTTAACATTGATCTCAAATTTTATATTAGGTTTAAAATATTTCCCATAACATTCATCTTATGGAATGCCTACATGATATCCAAAGTCTTAAGGTTTTTTTTTGTGTGATTGTTCATTCTCATTTTAATTTTGGGGTGTTTTTGTATCATTAAAAATAAAAGTACAAAAAGAGAGCATATTTTCATAGTGAAGGTGTAAAGGTAGAATCATTTTTGCATTTTCATTGCACTATGAGTGGAAAACTATCTTCTTTATCTTCCTCTAGGTAGTGTTCATCGAAGAAAAATTAAAAAAAATCATTGATTTTTGCATGGTTTAGGTGTCAAAACCCCAAAATTTCAGGAAATTTAAAAACTTTTAAATAGCATAATTGTATGTTAACACAATCGTTAAATATTGTTTAGTTAATGCTATTTATTTTGTAACTGTAAGATCATTACTTGGTTGGAATGTTAGTTGAGTTTATCTTTCTTCAGTTTTCTAATTGTTCTCTGTTTGCAACAGCATGTGGATAAACTACGTTAGACTGGGCTTACTTAGCTGTAAAGCTAACGCACACAGTTTTCCTTTATCTTACAGATTGACAGGTAAAGTTTTTGGGATCGCTGCTAACAGATCATTCTAGAGTAAAATAAATCATATGCTGTTATCAAGTGCTTTCAGTTAGAGAACTAAATGCATGTTAAACGGACTATTCAACTTCTACAGGTATAGCCTCCTTATTTCATTTTTTATATAAAGCAAAATATGATGAGAAAGGTTAAAAGACACTAAAGATAAGAATTGTCAATTCCAGTTATATCTATGAACTCTTCAGTTGTAAGAACATTCAA
>LPNX010657839.1:4148-19376 GCA_001517045.1 Pseudotsuga menziesii | reverse complement strand
CACTATCTTGCCTGCACATATAGTGTAGCAGCTCAAAGTTTACGATTTCCCGGTTGATAATTAAATTGAGGTTAATTAAGCAACATTAAAATTGACCAACACATGGTTGACAATTGTTTCATCATGGTTGATGATGAACTTTGAGCATGTGGTTGTCGATGAGTTGACCATGGTCGACCATGTGGATAACCATGGTTGATCATGTGGTCAAGAATGTGTTTTCACATGTTGTTTGACCATGGTTTAACTCTATGGTTGACTACGATGAACCACGATTCAAGCATGTTTGACCATGATTCAACCATGTTTTCACCATGGATCAACCATGTTAAACCATATGATTAGCCATGTTCACCCATGGTTAAACATGAACAACCCTATGGTTGACCATTTTGTTTGATTATGTTGACCATGCAGTTGATCTTGTTTGATCATAGTTGTCCATGGCTGACCATGTAGTTGAAAATGTGGTTAACAATGTTTGAACATGTGGTTGACCATTTTTATTTGGTTAACTATGTGGTTGACCATGGTTGAGTATGACTCACCATGGGGTTGTTGATGTCGTAGACCATGTTCGACCATTGTTGACCATGTTTGACCATGTGGTTGACCATGGTTTACCATGTTCGACCATTTTTAGCCATGTGGTCAACCATGTTCGACCATGGTTAAGCATAGTTGAGCATGGGGTTGAGAATGTGGTAGACCATGTTCAACCATTGTTGACCATGGATGACCATGGGGTTGATGATGTGGTTTACCATGGTTGACGATGTGTTTGACCACTTTTAACCATTTCTAACCATTTGTTTAACCCCGTGGTTGACCGTGTTTGACCATATCATTGACCTTCTTGACCAAATTTGACCACCTTTTACCATTTAAAGATTTTTAACCATGTAATCATGTTTGAACATATGGATGTCCATGGTTTCCCATGTTTGTCCACGTGGTTGACCATTGTTGACCATAGTTGAATAAGGTCAACCATATGGTTAGCACCATGGTAAACGACATGGTCACCCATGGTCTTGACCATGATCAAACATGTAAATTCATGGTCACCCAAATAGTCAACAACATGGTCAAGCACTTGGTTAGCCATTGCTCAAGCATTGCTCTTTTATGTGATGTTTAGTTGATAAGAAAAATAGTATTATATCTCCTTTAACATCTTAAAATAATTTTCACAATTTAAAAATTTATTTTCCTTTTATATTATGATTTTAATTAATGTTTTAAAAAAAACTAAGTAATATTTGTTTTAAATAAGTATTTAAGGTTCATTTATAATTAATGAAAAAGGATAAAAAGTATCCATGTAAAAAATATAAGTTGAAAATTATATAAAATGTTATTATTAAAATTTTAAATTGGTATGATTTTATCATTTTAAATATTTTTGAGAGTGTTTGGAGAGGAATTCATTATTAAAGGTAACATAATTTTTTTAACACATATATGTTTCTTTAGTGTTTAATTTTATTGTTTTCTCCGATTAATATGATTTGTATGCTAATGTGCACATTCACATTCACATGATACAGCAAAATATGGATCTAAAAATAAACCATATCTTTGCCCAATAGAATCCATTAATACACTTTTCCAAGGCCACATGGCAGACAGAGCTCGTCCAATCAAGGAAAACACACAAGTAAAGTAGGCTGGCATGACATGCAATAATAGGGAAAGGAGCAAAAATAACAGGCGTGGACAAACTCATCAAGCACTAGCTCTCCTCTCACCCATTCCAAACCTTTATTTTAACTTATGGTGTTGATTTATCTCATAATAATCAAATTATTCAACTCCTCTTCCACAACATTGTGAGTTCAATTTTAACATAATTTGTTGTAAAGAAGTTCACTGTCAACATAGCCATGTAGGTTTTATGGCCAGGCTCATCAAGAACTAGCTCTCCTCTCACCCATTCCAAACCTTTATTTGACTTATGATGTTGATTTAATTATTCCAATCATCTTCCACACCACTTGTGAGTTCAATTTTAACAAAATTTGTCATAAAGAAGTTCATTGTCAACATAACCATGTAGGTTTTCTTGCCGAGATCCCTTAGACATCTTCTAGCTTCTACATATCCTAACTATAAAAAAATCTTAGCAGTAAAATCATAATTTAAATTTTTTCTCCACATTGCCCACAAATTTCCGAATTTCAACAACTAGAATGAACTTTAGAACAGGCGCGGTTGATGGCTTACCTTCCTCCACTTGTACAAACCCTGGTCTACCTTCCTCCACATGCACAAACTCTTAAGAGTTTGGCGATGCTTGAAATATTCATGTCATGACAGTTGTTGAACAATGTGTCAATCCCTAATACCCTTGTGAACACCTAGCCTCAGGTAAAATTAATATTGCAAGTAAGTTTGACACGAAAAAAGTAAAAGTTAACTATGCTCTAGTAGTGGGGAACTAAGGTAGTTTAACACAAGTTTTAATGTTTTCATCTTCAACTATGTCTTTTGAAACCTTCTTGTCCAAGTGATTCCCTTGCCATCAGAAGCACAGTTGAAAGCACGTTTTGTATGCTTTGGGTAATTAGATATTTCATGAACAAGAATTTATTGTCATACAAGTTGTGCTCAGGTGGTTTTTACGTGTACTTCAGATATAGGAGCATCATATAAATACCCAACTTAAAGAATTAGGCAGAATCAAGCTAATGTGAAGTTTAAACTCAAGCACATATGTCAATCGAAGGAGGAAACTGTTGTATTGCAAAGAAGCTCTGAATCACTAAAAAAGGAAAATGTGGCCTTCCAACGCCGTAGATCGACAATGTAATAATTTGCCATAACATTCTCCAATGATTGTTTATGAAGGATTGGGAAAAGCGAGATTACATATATAAATACACAAATGTCGTTGATCCCATTAGGCACATTGGCTTATTATTTCTTGTGATCATAGTTGTGGAGACACACAAAGGGCCTATGTGCAAATTCCAATGATAGATAGAGGCAGTGGCTTATTCGTGAATATATAATACAGATTCGGCTAAAGTTTCGATTACATTTAAGAAAGAAAACTTCTGTTGTGTGTTGCTTGCTCGAGGACGACGAGTATTTCTACAATGTCCTGAATAAGTGCTTCGTAGAGAAAAAAAATTCAAATACATTAAATTTACTTTAATGAATATAACTAATTATCATTATTGATATTTTATGGAATTATTATTTATTGGTTAATTTATTTAATCCATAGTTTAAATATTCTATGTTTAATTTTTTTGGATTGGCATATATAAATTCTAAAAATTACATAATCTAAGTGTTCTAAGAATATTTGAAGGTGAAATATATTTATGCAATAAAAACACAATTGAACACTTAATAGAGTGCTAAATCTATTAATACAATCAAAACACAATTTAAACGCTATACAATTTTGAGTATATTGAGGGTATAATAACTTCAACCTACCCCTCAGGAAAAAAATATGGTTTGATAAATATTCCATCAAACTGTTATCCCTTGATTTCCCATATGAGAGTGGTGGTGGCTCTTAGGGCCATAAACTTTTAATTTATTATTATTAAATTTTTATTTTAAGATTTACAAATTAACCAAAACAAAAACAATTAAATAAAAAACTATTTATTTTGATTTAGAAAGATAAGTTTACAAACTCTATAAAATATCTGTGTCGTAAAAGAGTATTTTGCTAAAAATATATAGCAAAAAGGTTGACATATCATAATTTTAAGGATGTGATATTCATCCTAGAGTGTATAAATGGAGGCGATTATTGCAGTCATTTCACATTATAAGGTAGGCGATTTTTTCAAAAAAATCATTGAAAAATATATAAGCCTTGCGAATAATTCATTAATAAAAATAATAATTACGCGAAATTTTATGATTAAAAAAATTAACTTTGATGAATATTTATTCTATATGTTTCATGTGTTGAGTGGAATTTTCACTCTCAATAGATTCCTAATGTCTTATATAATAAGTATTATAGAATTAAAGATATTTTAAATTAAATTCGTTCAAATATGTTGAATGAAAACACATGCACATAAATAAAAAATATTTAATCAATATATGAGAGCATATAAATTAAAATAGGAAAATACTTTAAATTAAATAGTTAGGTCAAATATGTTGAATGAAAACACATTTCAAAAGTTTCACATTAAAATATTAAAAGAAACTTTAACCTATATAAATATTTCAAATTAACATTAAAATACAAAACCTTAAAAAAAGTTTAAATATTTCAAATTGAAAAGATTATTAAAATGTGGCAAAACTGATATAACATATTTAATTGAAGGACGCAAATTAAAGCATTGCAAAGAATTGAAAGATTCGACCATCATGTAATATATGGAATATATATACAGATGCCACAACACCATTTCAATTACCTCTCGACTCTCACAGTCAAAACACATAGATATTGGTTATCTAAATCCTCACAGCCGATTCAAAGGCGTTTAGATTAAATTGGACGAGGGATAATGCAAAAGAGAAAAGGAGGAACCAAAAACAAAACAAGGATCAAATTCTATATATTCATAATGAAGGTATAAAATCGATAGTGAAATTTTGTTTACAAAAATTGTAATCAAAATTTAAATAAATCTTAACCATACGTAACATGGACACGGATCTACCATTGACATGTATGAGCAGAGACATGGAGGATATTCTATCATTTGGGTAAAGAAGGAATCCATCACATAATATATTACGACCTGGCACGATTATATATAATTATCATGATAATGTGAAATGCCGGTACGTCACAGGTATTCATGAATCATAGTCTGCGGAGATGTCAGAGTGGTCAAGTCATGGGATGGCCATGCATCTTGGTACTCCCACCCACACATGCTGAATATGGCTCGTCCAATGCCACCACCCCACATCAATTTGAAATTTGAATTCAACCCGCGCGAGGGGGAATTTCAAATCTGAATCTAACCCGCCGACCATCCACATGAATTTGAAACTTGAATTCAACCCGCGCGAGGGGGGATTTCAAATCTAAATCTAACCCACCCAGGATGTAGGCCATTGTTAGAGTTCAAGCGTGCTTGCTGGATCGCCAGGTTCGTCTTGCTAGATAGCCATGCATTTCTTGGGTGTGAAGGCTACACTCAGTGCGTTAGCATGGAGGGAAAATTCCTGTGCGTTAAGTGCTAGATAGCCATGCATTTCATGTGCGTGAAGGCTACACTCAGTGCGTTAGCAAGGAGGGCGAATTTCTGTGTGTTAAGTGCTAGATAGCCATGCATTTCCTGTGCGTAAAGGCTACACTCAGTGCGTTAGCATGGAGGGAAAATTTCTGTGCGTTAAAGTGCTTCATAGCCATGCATTTCCTATGCGTTCCTGTGCATTAAGTGCTACACTTAGTGCGTTAGCATAGAGAGAAAATTTATGTGCGTTAAAGTGCTTCATAGCCATGCATTTCTGGTGTGTTTTTCCTATGCATTAAAGGCATCCCTGTAGGTATTATAAAAACACGGCTGTGCATGCTGCGTCCGGGGCAGATCGGGGATCTATGCGATCTGTGCATTTGTGGAGAGAGCGATCGTTGTGCAAGGGTGCGATCTGTGCATTTGAGGAGAATACGATCACCCATAACCCACAGGTCCGAGGATCAGAAGCGTGGTGGGCCCATAACCCTAGAAAGATATGCTTCATGTTGGAAGTCTATTGTTCCAGGTAGCGTTGCCTTTCTCCCTAGTTTTATTACTATCTTATTACCTGTCTTGAGTTATAAGAGAATTACTTTTGTCGAATGCTTGAATTTACCTGTATATGGTGATGGTAGTATCAGGGAGATGTTGCTTCGTTTGTGGTATTAGGTATAGATTAATTCTAAGTACAAACAATGGTTGATTGATCAATTATAATGCAAAGGGTAGACAATCGATTGGCAACAATTTCCATTTGCTACTGTCAAAACAATTTTATGTTGTTGATAGAGAAAAATTGTAGCCATATGTGGTAGCGTTTTATCTTCCACCGATTCACAATGGTCAACTTCCCATGAATACATGTCTATTGCTCCAGAACTATCGTTCGAGCGTTTGATCTTTCGGCAAGGCTGAGTATACATATTTCAGTCCCTGTGTGAATATATATATTCGTTATGAATATCAAATCCAAGGTGGGTGTGAAATGCCAGACTTGGCAAATAAACCTAGGCAATAGGTGAAGGCAGGCCTGGAATTTGACCTGCTACAAGACGTTTTTTCGGTTTTAAAACGTATTTGACTGTCTTTCATAAATTGTGGATGTCAAGATGGACAGGGATAAAAATGTTCAACCCGTCGATTTGACGTTTAGATGTGCAGCTCACCTGTCAAAATCTTGCATAAGCATATGTAGATGTAGGCTCTAATATCGTGTAACAGTGGAAGACCATTACCGATTTAATATTGCACTATGCAATGGCTGCCAGACTGCCATGGTCCACTTGACTTGGTGATGATGCCAGCGCATGTTACTTGGTGTCATCATTGAATGTATTTATGATCTGTGAATAGTTACATCATAACCATTGATTTTATTTAGGGCAGGAGTTCCAATTCATGTTCATCGCTGAATCAAGAACTTCAACATTGCTACCTCTTTTAATTTCTTCATTTCTTCACTGTAATTCACTCGAAGAACTACAACATTGACACTTCTTTCAATCTCTTCACTGTATATGCATTCGACATAGGACAATTCGAAGCAGTTGAAGGAAAAGGAAAAAAATTGTTTTTAATTTTCTTCTGATCTTCATGATGTCTAAACCACGGAAAGCCAAGCGTCAATATGAATGTAATGCTTAATTTATTTTGGGATCGTCTTACAGCAAGTGTGAAAAAACATTGTAATCAACCTGAAGAGAAATGCTTTGGTTGGGCTTGTCCCAACAAGGATCTACGAAAAGATTACTACAATTAAACCAAATTCAAGTCTCAACATGAGAGAGAAATGTATTGTGCCTTGCCTCATGCTTGTATGGTGTGTTTTTATGCCTGCCAGACATAATTGCTGAGAATCGATTCAAAATGAAACTAGCAGATCCATTAACGATAAAAAACACCCGAAATCAAATTTAGAGTTAATTGATCACAATGGAAAACAATCTTACAGGTCAAATGCAACATAAATGTATTACATACCCACTTGAGAATACGGGAAGGATACTTCAATGCCATCCTTTGTGAATCGAAGAAACTGTCACGCTCAAATAATTTGCAGCTTATTGTATTGAGAGTCTCATCCAAATCTTAAGTTCAATATTACACTAAAAAATGATTTTTACGCTTTAAAAAATTTAATCGCCCTCAAATTTGATAGAGGTTAAGACTTAGATCTTAAAAATTTCATAGGATGAACAAATTTAATCTAGAGGCTAAGATTTAGATCTTAAAAAATTCATCTTCAATCAAAATAGGATGAACAACTGTGTATTAAGAACATTGCATATTAAATTAAAGCATAGTGGAGACATGAAAATCAAGATATATTATATATACAATGTTGACAAACCTTGAACACATGACATATAATAATGGAACTGTCAAAACAAGTGATATTCACACTCTTCTATGCTTCTGATTATCTGGTTTCCTTTGAAGATTGACTACATCTTTCTATGACTTTGTCAGAAAAACAATTGCAGGTATTCAATGGAACTTGGAGCAATAACCTTGCTGTCTTCCTCCATAAGAACCCTCTACTCAGTTAGATCGTACATTAATATTTAACCATGTGAACCAATAAAAATAGATAACTTCCATTTTGATACGACAAAACTTCAGGATTTTAAGCGGTGTTACACACCTAAAGATTCTTTACTGTATTCAGTTCAGAATCGCACCCCCTTTACCTCCAATTGAGTAAATACTTTTATACGAAACCCTGACTGATGTTCATATTTAAAAGTTACATATTATTTTTGCTATGTAATAAAAACTTTTCATGCCGCTTAGCTTCTTTCATTTACCAAAGATAGGAACTCTGAGTATATCGCTTAATGGGCTATGAATAGAACCATATACATAACCAATTCAAAGACTTTGCTTTGGTACTATAAATTGAGAGGGCCGAATAACCCACTGAATGATCTTTTTACATGTATGCAGGTGTAATATTTCCATGGTGGATCAGGGAATATAATATGACTAAAATCCATGATATAATATAACGACCTGATAGCCAAAATGGAATGTGTATGCCAAGCATCTGAAATTTGGACAGTTTGGGGTGTCTGCAATCAAAGAAATTGAGAAGCGTTTAGTCCATTGCTAATGGAGTATACTTACTGGAGTTCAAATTTGAAATATCACACAGAAATAATACCAGGACTTCTAAACAATTCTGATAACCGGTTAGAGAAGAGAAGGCCTAGTTTGAAGTAGGGTAGAAGCCATGGAAGAAAGTGAAAACATTAAAATTAAAGATTATTTTATGCATTTTCAATGTTTCTCCAACAGAGACCGTTGCAAAAGGAATAAGAGTGATAAGCAGTGATGCCTTTTAGGATCTACAGGGATCACTGTGAACACTGAAAACATAAGGGGAATGGCTATCAAGATCAGCATACAAAACAAGAAGAGGAATCCCTATAAGCCTTAGCAAGCACCATTGCAAAAACAATAAGAGGATTTGGCAGTACAGACATATTAGGGTTGCTACCAACCTACTCACCATCATGAATGTAATTGGACTCCATGCAATGGGCAATGGCTCCTTATATGGCACTCTGTAACTCCATCAATGTGCTTTCACTACGGTAGTAGCTGTTAGGAAAATGCTGCTGCATATTAGAAGCTTGTTGTTTCCCTTTACCCAAAATTTGCTTGTAAACCATCTTCAGGTTACCAGAGAAATCTGAGAATGGCATCTGCTTGTCACTTCTCTCTAAACTCTGACATCTGCTATTTTTCTATCTATTTCTATCTTCTAGTTTCTCCACATCTCTAGACCTTATTTTATCATTAGACCTCTGTAAAATTTTAACATAAAAAAGCCTGATCTTCTTCACATACTTCTGAACAATCTCCTTGCCTCTCTTGTTATCTCTATCCATATTTTTAGAAGACTGACCTTCTCCATCATCAAATGACTTTGATTTTTTTTGAAACCCATGATTATTGTCATCTCTCTTGGCACTTATAGAATTATGTCTATTGAAAAGAGACACCAGCGGTACTTCCACCACCTTTAGTTTCACAGCAAAGAATTTATTCTTCTTCGTAACAGGAGAGTCCATAACAATACCAGTACCTGCATATTCAGCACAAGGAGACTACAAATCCATGTCATGTTCAGTTGAATTTCTGAATCCAAACAAATATATCTTCAACTTGGTGACGCAGTGGGTTTTGATTCTTGCAGGGACGTTACTAGAAGAGTCCAGAGGGGCATGCATATCCATAATACTAATGCCATGTTCAAGAGGTGTAGGAATTAATTGGAGGGGAAGCAGCTGGCCCTGGTAAAACAAGTTATCTGTAGCAGAAATGCAGTGATTTGTGTTTGGGGGATTTGCGTTACAAAGAGAGAAGTTGAACTCAAATTCATCTTCGCTATGATTGTCTTCTGAGATTGCAGTTGGGGTGGTGTCTGTTGGGGAGAAGGGCAGTGAAATATCAATGTCGAAATACTGGGCATCGTCTGCATAAGGAGGATATTCATATGGAGGATCCTAGGTCAGTTTTATCCTTGTCCAACTCACCCTTATAGGGGTTGAAACCCTCTACCACTAACTAAATCATCCATACCTTCTTGTAGAGTTTATCGAATCTATCGGAGCAATCTTTCCTAACTTAAACCTTCTTTCAAAATGAAAGTCATGCTCTTGATCCAAAGTGGATCCAAATGACCATAAGAGTGGAATCACACACATCAAAAGTTTAATCACAAATAGTGCAAAGGCTTAGTGAAATAATGCCTTCCCTTTTGCAAGGTCATCCATCCATAAGACATTACCTTGGGCTCATTACTGCTAGGATTTTCACCACAATGATTGCACGTAAGTGTAGAAATACCATATTCAACTTAAGGTACTTTCTAAAAGAGACTTTACTTTCTTTAAGAACCACCAATGACTAGTACTTCAGATCCACCTAAACCCACAGGCGTTATCAAGACTATAGTAAATTCTTCCCTATGAAACTAGGCATAAAAAAATAATGTCTACTATTGCAAAAATTATGGGCATCGTTGTCATTTCTAAGCCTTACCAATAGCCTCTTAAAATCATCTACATTTTCGAATAAAAATTCTAAGCAACCTTAATAAAGGACATAAAATTTTGGAAAGTACCATAAGAAAGAAGGCCAAATGTATTACATCTAAGATATTAAATATTATTCATTCATCTAACATCCAAAAACTGACCAACAAGAACTAATATCCATAGTTTTGTTTTGTGAGAGATACTTCTTATATTTAAAAGGATATATTTACAATCATTCCCAAGGAGGGTTTTGAACCCTAGTCTATATGTTAATGCAAGCCTAACCACCTCGTTGCTTACTGATAACAAAACTCTAATGGGCTTATGCATAGTTTTAAGGAAGATACAATAAAAAACAATGAAATGAAATAAAAGAATTGATTTTAAAAAATTACATTTACTCTTTATGGATAGTTTAACAATTAATATGAAATTTTATAAGGTTTAGAGAAAATTATATAATTAAATTTAATATTATTAACTAACAACTAAAATTAATATAAAATTTTGGAAGGTTTAAAAAATTTATATGTCTCTCATCTTAACCTCGGAGGAGAATTTTCCTTGGTTAGTCCAGAGGTAGACTGGTTTGAAAATGAGAGAAAAAAAACCTTTTTATTGTAGACAGTTTGTATATGGTGTCATAACCCAGAGATGAACCCCCCCAAAAAAAACCATCGCCACATTTTAATCTCAATTCTCTCAGAACATTCGATGTCTTCCTAAAAAATTGGATGTCTTCCTGCAAATTCTCGAAAAGATTTTCGGCAATTCTGCTCGACATCTGCCTGCAATTTCTCCAAGAGCTTGTTGACCGACTACTCCAGAGCACAGATTCGCTTGCCAAAGTCCCCATGTGTATTTGCATTATCTTTAAAGTCTGTTTGCACATCTTCCTTAAATTCCTCCATGTTTTCCAGAGAGGCTGAGAGATCTGCTCGGAGGTTCTTGATGTCTTCATTCAGTAGGTTACAACTCTGTTTTCCAGCCACCTTGGTTTCTTGCAGTCGCTGATCTTGACTATCTGTTTGTAGCTTGATTCGATCCATCGGATTCTCTAGAGTATCCATCCTTTCATCAATCGTAGGTCCTGAATAGGAAGAAGACTCCATAGCTTCCAAAAATCGGTGGATCTTGACACTAGATGAGTTGGACTAGAGAAAAATGCGCCACGGGACTTAGAAGGATAGCAGAGGGATCTTAAATGCTTACGCACCAGGGAGCAGGGCGCTACTAATGCTTCTACAAAGACGCTATGAATAGAGGGTTGGATCACCTTGGCTAAATGTAGAGGCCATCCAGGATGAGAGTCGCATTTGCCATGTGATCCAAGAGATTTGTGCAGGGATTTTTTCCCAGATTCGTCAGTGGGAGAATCAACTTGATACCATTGTACACTGCAACTCGATTTGTCTTGCCAGAAGGAGATCAAAGGGGATTTCCCTTCAGGGGATGTCACATCGTACTTCTTTTCCATCGTTGTATAATCGGATTTCTTGCTAAGTGGAACTGTGTTCAAGTGCTTCCCCTACAATTGATTTGGCATTCATTCCTTTACTGTAGTTGACAGATCTAGAACTTTTGGCAACCCGCATCAACCAAAAAATATTTCCATTTCGTGAATTTGTTTTATAAGTGGAAAAACAAGCTACAAAAGTTATTGACCATTTACCCCAGTTAAAATCAAATGTACACGTATCACTAGGATATTGGGCAACCTCTCGTGGACATGCCCTCAAAATGGGAATCAATTTGGACAAATTATTATATCAACCATTAAATCGATTCACCTTCCGACTAACACATGAGGAAATGGGTTTAAAGGGAAATTTAGGGAAATAGAAAAGGATTCGCTAAGGAGGTTTGCATGTATAGAGAATAAATTGAGTTGGGGAACACTCATGGTTTCCTAGGAATAGGGGAAGCATTGTAAAGATTGAAATTGTCCTTCATTGTATTTTTGAACCAATTAAATATGACAACCTTATTTTATGTTTGATTTCTTATGCTTTTGTGATTCAATGTATCAAGTTTCCTTATATTATTGATTTCATAAAATCAATGAAGTATGTTCAGCTAATTTGGGAGGAGTAGTCCTGCTTCATTTCTGATGGTTTGGAGCAAGTTGATCTAGCCACTGAGATTCTTCTAGCGTGAGCAGATTGTGCCATGTGCTTATTTCAAAATAGAGCACATGGCACAAGCTCCATGTTTCATCTAGCAACCACCAATCAAAATGGCCAGGGTTTTTCTATTGGAAAGCTAGCAACTGCTAGCTTTCCTTCTAGCATAAGCATGTGTGCTCATGCTAGAAGGAAATGCTTATGTTGGAAGGAAAGCTAGCAATCGCTAGATTTCCTTGATCTGGTGCCTTCTGCTTATTTCGAAATAGATCACATGGCACAAGGTCAAGGTATAAGCTGGCAACCACCAATCACCATGCCCAGAGTTTTTCTACAGGAAAGCTAGCGACTACTAGCTTTCCTTCAAGCATAAGCATGTGTGCTTATGCTAGAAGGAAATGATTATGTCAGAAGGAAAGCTAACAGTTGCTAACTTTCCTTGATCTTGTGCCATGTGCTTATTTCAAAATAGAGCACATGACACAAGATCAAGGTATAAGCTAGCAACTACCAATCACCATGCCAGAGTTTTTCTGTTGGAAAGCTAGCGATTGCTACCTTTCCTTCTAGTATAAGCATGTGTTCTTATGTTTGAAGGAAATGCTTATGCTCAAAGGAAAGCTAGCAGTCGCTATCTTTCCTTGATCTTGTGCCATGTGCTGATTTCAAAATAGAGCACAAGGCATAAGAAAAAGGTATAAGTTAGCAACCACCAATCACCATGACCAAGATTTTTCTACTAGAAAGTTAGCGACTGATAGCTTTCCTTCTAGCATAAGCATGTGTGCTTATGTTAGAAGGAAATGCTTATGCTAGAAGGAAAGTTAATAGTCGCTAGATTTCCTTGATCTGGTGCCATGTGCTTGTTTCAAAATAGAGCACATGGCACAAGGTCAAGGTATAAGCTAGCAACCACTAATCACCATGACCAGGGTTTCTCTACTAGAAAGCTAGAGACTGGTATCTTTCCTTCTATCATAAGCATGTGTACTTATGCTAGAAGAAATGCTTATGCTAGGAGGAAAGCTAGCAGTTGCTAGCTTTCCTTGATCTTATGCCATGCTCTTATTTCAAAATAGAGCACATGCCACAAGATCAAGGCCTAAGCCAACAACCACCAATCACCATGACAAGGGTTTTTCTATTGGAAAGCTAGCGACTGCTAGCTTTCCTTCTAGCATAAGCATGTTTGCTTATGCTATAAGGAAATGTTTATGCTACAAGGAAAGTTAGCAGTCGCTAGCTTTCCTTGATCTTGTGCCATGTGCTTATTTAAAAATAAAGTACGTGGCACAAGATCAACGTATAAGCTAGCAACCACCAATCACCATGGCCAGGTTTTTTCTATTGGAAAACAAGCAACTGCTAGCTTTGCTTCAAGCATAAGCATGTGTGCTTATGCTTGAAGGAAACCTAGCAATCGCTAGCTTTCCTTTATTTAGTGCCATGTGCTTATTTCAAAAGAGAGCACATGGCACAAGCTTCAGGTTTAAGCTAGAAACCACCAATCACTGTGGCCAGGGTTTTTCTATTGGAAAGCTAGCAAATGCTAGCTTTCCTTCTAGCGTAAGCATGTCTCCTTATGCTAGAAGGAAATGCTTAGGTTAGAAGGAAAGCTAACAATCGTCAGATTTCCTTGATCTGGTGCCATGTGCTTATTTCAAAATAGATTACATGGCACAAGCTCAAGGTATAAGCTAGCAACCACCAATCACCATGTCCAGGGTTTTTCTACTAGAAAGCTAGCGACTGCTAGCTTTCCTTCAAACATAAGCATGTGTGCTTATGCTAGAAGGAAAGCTAACAGTTGATAGCTTTTTTTGATCTTGTACCATGTGCTTATTTAAAAATAGAGCACATGGCACAAGATCAAGGTATAAGCTAGCAACTACCAATCACCATGCTAGAGTTTTTCTATTGGAAAACTAGCGACTGCTAGCTTTCCTTCTAGCATAAGCATGTGTTCTTATGCTAGAAGGAAATGCTTATGCTCAAAGGAAAGCTAGCAGTCCCTAGATTTCCTTGATCTTGTGCCATGTGCTGATTTCAAAATAGAGCACATGGCACAAGAACAAGGTATAAGCTAGTAACCACCAATCACCAGAGCCAGGGTTTTTCTATTGGAAAGCTAGCGACTGCTAGTTTTCCTTCTAGCATAAGCATGTGTGCTTATGCTAGAAGGAAAGCTAGTAGTTGCTAGCTTTCCTTGATCTTGTGCCATGTGTTTATTTCTAAATAGATTACATGGCAGAAGATCAAGGTATAAGCAAGCAACCACCAATCACCATGCCATAGTTTCTCTATTGGAAAGCTAGCGACTGATAGATTTCATTCTAGCATAAGCATGTGTTCTTATGCTAGAAGGAAAGCTAGCAGTCGCTAGATTTCCTTGATTTTGTGCCATGTGCTTATTTCAAAATAAAGCACATGGCACAATCTCAAGGTATAAGCTAGAAACCACCAATCACCATGCTCAGGGTTTTTCTATTGGAAAGCTAACAACTGCTACCTTTCCTTCTAGCATCAGCATGTGTGTTTATGCAAGAAGGAAATTCTTATGTTAGAAGGAAAGCTAGTAGTCGCTAGCTTTCCTTGATCTTGTGCCACATGCTTTTTTCAAAATAGAGTACATGACACAAGTTCAAGGTATAAGCTAGTAACCACCAATCACTGTTGATTGCATGGGCAGACCCGGGTTTACTATAATTAATCAACAACACCCCAAACTCACTGGCCCTTTCGGCAACAGACCGCAAAGCGATCTGAAGTCTCACCCGAAGTGAATCTAATGGGTTGGCCAAGACTCAAGTGTCTTGGACCAGGTTCTGGACATCCTACTTCTTTCCCCTTTTCTCCTGTGCGCCACTAGGTCAACTGGCA
>LPNX010657837.1:58586-166218 GCA_001517045.1 Pseudotsuga menziesii | reverse complement strand
GGATTTTTCTGTAACAAAAATATAAGTAAAAATGTATAGTAGTAAAAAGGTATAGTGTACAAGACCTTGGCCAGAAGGTTAAGGTTATGGCCTCACGGATAAAAAACTATAAGTATTGATTATAAATTTACTAATTTGTAACTTAAATTAGTATACTTGGGAGACCAAAGGACTTGACTGAACTAAACAATGGGGGATGAATCCACTAAGGGGAGATTCAATTTGTTGAGAAGTCATGAATCGATCGATGACAGGTGTAATCGAAAGTATTTACTTGTTGGTCTACAAATTTTAAATTTCATCCTAAATTGAGACCAATAGTAAGTTAGATTAGCTAATTACCATGAATTCCTATCAATCATATATTAACATAAAGTTAGCCATTAATTATGGCTATGCAAGTTTATAAGGGACACAGTTAAATCTTATTATGAGAATGATAATTATGTCAAAGTATCATTACTCATTTACTAACTATATATAGATAGATAGATAGATAGCTGGATATAATATAATATAATATATGAGGGTGTCTATGTATGAAAGTTAAAAGAGACAAATATTCCTTGATGAGGAAGATTGTATAATAAAAAGAAAGGATATTAATAATATAAAGCCATAAAGATATTGTTCTTAAAAATAGATAAGAGGATGGGAAGTATTATGTTTATTTCATAAATGAAGTCATTATGAATAATTATTACAAATATATTGTAATTCAAAAAAGCATAAACATATATATATATTTTAAAGTAAGAAATGAAGAAATAATGGGTTGATTTATATATTATAAATATATATTTATTATTACAAAAGTAGAGATTAAATATCATTAAATCTTTTATAATAAAAAGAATATATTTAAAATACTTTACACATGTTGTATTATACCTTATTTAGTTATAAAAAATATTCATGGAAATACAAAAAAAGAAGCATAAGTGGTGTATACATATTCTTGTGAATCATATGAAGGGAGGTGGTTAGGGTTATTTCCTGAAAGAGTATTTAGCTATGGGATTTGGGATACCCTTTTGGAAGAGATCGCAAATTAGAGGAGGAGGACAGAGTGGAAAAATATCTCGAAGAGGAAAACCCTTTCTTCACACCGAGAAGTAAGAGGATTTGATCTTAACATAGAGTTTCTATTTCGATAAAAGAAGAACAAGTGAGGTCCTAGATGTTATATCCATCGATCCTAGTGCCCTTAGGCACACCACCTTCATGCCAAAGGAGTAAGCACTCCTACCCAAGAGGATAACTTGGGCACCCAAGTGGGAAAAGTGATGTTCGATTCAAAAAGAAAAAACATGAGGAAGGTTCTTACCAAATCGACAGAACGACCAAATGGGGCATGCGAACCATGAATGGGTGCTCTCCCCTCAGCGATGCCCACACTCACCCTTAACAAGCGCAAGGGACATTGGGACCAGAGTGTGGACACACGTTGGAGAGTTGCACATTGAAGAAGCATTGGGAAGCCAAATGCTCAAGTGGACTAGAGGGAAGCGACGACGAGGGATGTTGGGGCACACTTGCATAGCACTCACCCATCCTAAGGAAAGAGCATGTAACACACCTAAAAATCATAAATAAAAAAAATATTTGCATGCATTAATTCTAGAATTACTTAGCATATTTCTATTTCTTACTTCTTCTATTTTTAATATCTTTGTCATGTTGGTTACGACAGGTTCTGTTGATGATTGCAATGGCTAGCTCCTTTCGAAAACTTCAACCATGTCTACATAGGTGATGTAATTTATTTCTACATGCCCTTTATTATTTTATCTTTATACTAGGATGAACCTAGACTAAGGAGTGGGAGATTGACCCTTGTCTCTCGCTGCCAAATTCCAAGGTAAGGGTTTATCCAAGATTTAAAACATGTGCATTTCGTTTTGTTTTAACCTTCCATCCATAACACTGACTGTAACTTACAAAAAAGTGTAGTATGAAGGCGTTGGAGAGGGAGGCAACATGGTGAGCTCATCCTAGGCTCGTGTTTCCAAACCCCCAGGTAAGGTATCCATGGTTTAAAATCCATTTTATTTTTATTTTTCTTTCAATTTCTTTAAAGGTTGTGACCCATGTTTACCCAACCAAGTCTTTGTTGTAGGTCATCCTATGTAGAGGTCATGAGGTTCCAAACGCTAGCCTCATCAAATTAAAGATAATTAGTTTTTTCGATTTCAAAATTCGTAATTTGTTTTATGAAACCCTTCTTCGGTTTGTGTCGTCTCTTTAGCCATTATCATGGCACTATAATGTAATGTAATGTTTATGTTTTTACCCTGGCATGGTTTGAGTTCATTTAACGGGTCTTATACCATTTAATGTTAATGATTTATTTTTCTGTGGAAGCCATCGGAGATGGTCTTAAAACCACTCTTTAACATATATGTGTGTGTATGTGTGTATGTGTGTGTGTGTGTGTGAGAGAGAGAAGTGTCGGCCTTTGGCTGTGTAAATTCCATTCTCATTTTGTATTTCCTATATATATAAATACATGTTGTTTATGTTGACCAACCGGCTGGCATCGTTGATGGTCTTACAGTCGTGACGATAGTGGTTATTAAATGGAATGTTTTTTTGTTTGATAAAAAGTGTGGTAATTAATCACATCTGTATCATGGATGTAAACTTTGTGTAAATGAATGGTAGCCATAAATGGGATTACACCCATCTTATACATGTTTGTAATGCTTTGTAATATTTATTTTACCCCATAGGTTCTGCGATTGTTTAAAACATAAATCCTTGTTTGTAATGTGGTGGTGGCCATTTGACATCCATAATAATTAATTATTGCGATCTTTAATACAGTTTGATGGTTATACCTATGATTCTATTTGCATTTTGTTTAGCATTTTTTATTAGCATACTGTAATTTAATTAGTTTCCTTTAAGAGATTCAATCTCACGATCTCTGTAGTGTATTTTAAATCTTGTGTATACTTGATTGAGGCTCTACCTCTGTATAAATTTGGGGTAGCCACGTTGTGGACTTATGACCCTATAATTATGATGCTTGATGTGTTATTTTAATATGACCCATAGGGTCTGTGATATCTTAATTGAAGTTAATATATTTATGTGTCAATACTTGATTATCGATGATAGCGATACCAATTTTGTGGCTAAGCTTTCGATGCCGTGAATGTTGTTGTGAAAGCTAGCATATTAGTCAGTAAAAGATTTGATTTGTTTTCCTTATTATCTTGCATGTGATTTGTGGATGTTTAATGAAATAAGATCTTCGATTGATATGTTTGGTTTCACCAACACTAGAACGAACAATAATTTCATAGTTGTCTTATTATAAAACTATGATTTATTTTATCATAGGACTGTTAAGTAATTACCTTAAAGAGATTCGATTCCATAACCTTTATAATATTTCTAAGTGGATTAAGGGATCTGTTTAGGAGTTAATTTGATTATTTATCTATATGTAAACAAATGATAACAGAATTGTATTTTCAAGATTAGTTATGTAAACCTTGTTTGGTTCGACTAATTTAATGTAGATCCTAGGAGTTGTATAATGTTAATAATATTTAAGTGGGATCCATTCGCATATATATATTTAATAATACAGATCTATACTATGAACAAGGATTAGAGATTCAATCAACATTTAATTTTGTAAATACATACTAAAGAAAGATTTAGGAAAAATCAATACAACAGGAAATATATGGTTAAATGTAGGAAAACATGATACAATTTATAAATATACGATTTCAAATCCATTATGTGGAGAATTCAAATTTCGATAGGAATTAGAATTCTAAAAATTCATCATAGCAACATTAGGTTAACTAATACAGACTAGGTTCTACATTAATCTTCTTCAAATCTAGAATTTAAAATACATTCTGCAAACATTTAAACATAAATTATGAACCTGGCACCAACGCGGGGAAAACAAAAGTGGAGAAGTTGTTCCTCCCAACCAATTCCCAGAGCAGCAAAGTTACTTGATCAAGAACCCCCAAGCCTGTTCCCTAAACCATAAGAGAAAAATCATTTAATGTGCCATCTCTTGCATTCACATATTGTAATCTTCGTCCAATGCTAGCCTCTTGCTACTAATGGACATACTAATATATAGTATTTTTCCTAGGACTTGGTCATTTATGAGCCTCCTGCTCTTTAGCACTCAACTAAGAGTTGTGACCTGATTTTTGAGGATGATACCTCCTGCATCTTGAGTTCTCACTCAGTGGCTTCGTCCACATGCATTTTCCTCTTACGGGTCAACAAACACTCTTTAACAACTATATCCACTCTCATCCCTGTTTAACATATTTTATTAAATATGAGCCTCCTGCTCATATTTATGAGCCTCCTTCTCTTTAGCACTCAACTAGGAGTTGTGACCTGATTTTTGGGGACGATACCTCCTGCATCTTGAGTTCTCACTTAGTGGCTTTGTCCACATGCATTTTCCTCTTATGGGTCAACAAACACTCTTTAACAACTATATCCACTTTTGTCCCAATTTAACATATTTTATTAAATAAAAAGTTTTATTACAAAATGTTTTATTCTTGACTTTTCTGTCAAAAATAATATTCAAATTATTTTTCTAGAAGAATTAATAATAAATTATTAATTGAGGGGGTATTACATACACCTCCCATTAAAGAATAACATCGTCCTTGGTGTTATCAATTTATTTTATTCTTCCATTTCCATTAGAGGAAATTTGGGGTCTAAAATGGGCCTTATAAAAAATTACGAGCCAACAATAAATTCCTGTAAGTTGGAATTCAAGAACCAATAGAATTTCAATAAAATGAGTCAACCATAATGGTTGAGTTGACATATTTGTCATAAAAAAACTACCTTTTTTGTTCATATTTTCAAGATATCTCCATGTGTTTTTACTCAAATTTTGGAAGGGACGGATCGTTGGATGCAAAATTTAATTCTGCATCTAACAAGTACCCATAGGGAATACTTTTGACATACCCCTCTACCCCAAAAACAAGAAATACCTAAGAAAACATGATGTTGACATCGTCATCACATTTTTCAGGTATTTCTTGCTTTTGGGGTAGAGGGGTCCATCAAAAGTATGCCATGTGGGTGCTTGTTGGATGAGTGATTAAATTCTGCATCCAACGAGCCATCCCATTTGAAATTTGAGTAAAAAAACACAGAGATATATTGAAAATATGAACAAAACAAAATAGTTTTTTCTTTCTTTTTCCAAAATTAATAAATATTATTTTATTATTTTAACTATTATTTTATTATTTTCCTTAGGAGGCCCATTTTAGACCTCAAATTTCCTCTAATGATCCTCTTGGAATAAGTCTGGATATGCCTCCCACATATTACTTTCCATCTCCCGAGTAGCTTCTTCTGAACTAAGGTGCTTCCATTGCACCTTGACTTGTTCGATGGTATGGTTCCGAAGTAAAAGTTCCTTTTTTATCAAGGATTCGCTCTGGTCCCACTTGGAACTCTCCTTTGGGTTCCATCTAGATTACATTTCAATCAATCACATGAGAAACAGCATGAACATATCTTTATAAAATAGAAACGTGAAACACATTATATACTTTTATATTGGGTGGTAGGGATAACTGGTACGCAACTAGCCCTACCTTAGCAAAAATTTCAATGGCCCACAAGACATGGGTGCAAATTTTGAATACTTTCTCTGTCTTAAGGAAATTTTCTTGGGCTTTATCTTTATATACACATGGTCACCCACCTAGAACTCTCTAGGAGTTATTTTAAAATCAACATAACTTTTCTTCCTTCCTTTGGAAGCCTTCAAGTTTTGATGTAGATGTTTCACAGTTAGTTCCATATATTTTAATAAATTAGGTCCTAACATTAATCTATTAACTGGTTTGTTCCATGAGATTGGAGTATTAAGCTTACGTCCATATAATATTTCAAAAGGACTCATACCTGCAGTAACTTGAAAATTATTATTAAATGCAAATTCTACTAAGTGTAGGTAGTCTTCCCACTTACTCGGTTTATCCATGCCATACATCCTTAGCAAGTCCTCTAAGATTTGATTTACCCTTTCAGTTTTTCCATCCATTTGTGAATGATATGCAGTACTAAAATTAACTATGTTCCTAAACATTTGAACAAAGCTTTCCAGAAGTTGCTTGTAAATTTTGTGTCTCGATTTGAGACTATTACTTTTGGTACACTGTGTAGCCTGAATATATCTTTCATGAAAATTTTGGCAATGCTAACAGCTTTATAGGTAGATTTAACATGAATAAAATGAGCAAACTTAATTAATTTATCAACTATGACCATGATGGAATCATGCTGTCGAAAATTCTTCGGTAGGCCTGTTATAAAATCCATACTAATTGTTTCCCACTTTCATTCAGGAATGGGCAGTGGCTGCAACAATCTTGTTGGATGTTGATGTTCTACCTTAACTTGCTGACATTCAAGATAGTGAGCTAAGTATTCTACCACTTCTTTCATCATGTTTTCCCAAAAGAAATCCTTTCTGATCATATGATCATTTTCTGGTATCCAGGATGCCCTAAATACGGTTGTTTATGGAGCTCATTCATAACTGCAAGTTTAATTTTAATTTCCGTTATGTTTGGTATGTACAACCTGTTAAGTCAGTAAATTGTTTCTTCAATTTTGGTTTGTTTTTCATTTTATTTGAAGTAACTTTTTGTTTTAAGCCTCATTATTAGTTTCCTATAGGGACTCTTTGGTTGTTAGATGATTTTTTGAGCTTGCTTTTTATATGTTTGTTTTAATTTTTGATCCTTTGCATTTTAATGGGGTTAAAGAAAAAGTCATGCTATCAAAGAATTGATTCACAAATGTTTGTTTTGAGAATACCTAGGCATGATTACCACTCTAGCAACTTTTAATGTTCCCACAAAATGTCAAAAAGCTGAAAAATAGCGAAAAAATAGCGCTAAAGATATTCTTGTAGCGCTGGAGCGAAAAATTACAAAGGGCGCGCTACAAGAATATCGCGGCCATCTTTTTTCTTGATTTTCAAGCAAGTTTTTGTCATGATTTCAATCTGTGAATGACTAATCCCATATTGTGAGCTGTTTGATACGTGTAAGCTTCAGTTTTAACACGATTCTAGGTGGTTTTAAGTTGTGAAACAAATCATGGCCATCATTGCTCATAATGCGGGTTGGTTTGACAGTTAGCAGCAAATATCGGTCTAATGTGGCATGATTTGCCTTTCACATTCACTGTCAGAGGAAGCATTAGTAAGGATGATGGTTTTTCATTTAGTGGGGACAGTTCCGTTCACAAGCTTCTTGACAGTCTGTTGAGTGCTCGGGACTTGGCAAGGATGGCACTGGCATTGTAGAGCCTGTGCAAGCACAAGTTACAGAATATAGAGCTAGCCTTGGTATTTAGGCACAGCGAAAGGTTGATCCTCGGTTTGAGACTCATTCTGGTGACAGTTATCGAGTTGTTATACAAAAGAAAGCTCTAGCTAGGTTTCATGAAATAGCCTAATTGTTGACTGGTCAATGACAGTCTCAGATAATCTTTGCTTGTGGCAACTGATAATGGTTGCTGCCAAATTGTTTTATCCTCAACAAGGAGTTCCTTTTGGGACACGTCCTTTTCAGATGTGAAAGCTCCATGTCTATTCTCGAAGATGTTCTTATATTGTCCCAGCTAATTTCTAGATTACATGGGTGATGGAATCCGGTGGACAATTCTGTTAATATGATGTACAAATAATATATTTGATATTTCCCAACATTCTGTTTCTTGTTGCACAGTTATAAAATGTCGGAGCTGAGTTGAATATGGACACTGTCATGTGACCACAATTTGAGAAATTGAAAATTCTGAGATTGATTTACTTCCAAAAAAATTACCAATTGAAAATGGAACTAAGCAATTTTTTAGGGTGGACAAATATGATATAGAATCGACTAATGATCTGAATTCATCAGATATTATTGATGGAGATAAGAGCCCAAGACTCCAAAATTTGCTGGAAGAGGATAGCATTAAGGTTTCAGAGGAAAACACAAAAAAATGAGTCTCATTGTAGTGATGAAGATAGCTGGATTGAAGTTAAACTTTCAGGCTTCTTTGAATCATTCCAGGGACTTATTCTTACCTCATTGTTACAGAAAGTGCATGTTCTGCCATTATATGGTCAGAATATTGCTGAATATTTTGAACTTCTTACTTGGATTTTGGGAAAGGGGACTCCTGACCACAGTGCCAACACTCAAGAGGCTGGATTGATACAGGGATCACTGACGAGAGATGTGATTAAGTGCATGTTCGACACGCTCCATTCACAAAATGAGCTCTTGGCAAATCATCCTAATTGTCGAATATACAACACACTCAGTAGTTTGGTGGAGTTTGATGGTTATTATCTTGAAAGTGAACCATGTGTTTCTTGTAGCTGTCCAGAAATGCCTTACACAAGAATGAAGCTGGACAATCTGAAGTCTGAGACCAAGTTCATTGACAATTGAATTATTGTGAAATGCACAGGCAGCCACACTATCTAGAGTGTTACCATGACTGTTCATTATGCTCGCCGGTCAAAATCAGTTAAAGTGCTCAATTTGTATTACAATAATAGACCTGTGGCTGATTTGTCAGAGTTGAAAAATAACTGGTCATTGTGGAAACGTGCAAAGAGTTTCCATCTTGCATTCAATCAGACAGAATTAAAAGTTGAATTTCCAATACCTATAACTGCTTGCAATTTTATGTTTGAGTTGGACTCATTCTATGAGAACCTTCAAGCCTCATCACTTGAATCCTTGCAGTGTCCACGTTGCAGCCGCCATGTAACAGATAAACATGGTATTTGTAGCAATTGCCATGAAAATGCGTATCAATGCAGACAATGTCGTAATATAAACTATGATAATCTGGACTCATTTCTATGTAATGAATGTGGATACAGCAGAATGAATCAGGAGGTGAAACTTCATATATAGAAAACATGATGGAGGTCCATGAAAAGCTGCTAGACAGAAAAGGTGGGCTATACATTGAAGAATATTATGGGTAATGTGGTCCTGAAGAACTACAGACTAATAAGGTAGCTGAACGCTTAAATCAGAAACCCTTTGAAGAAAACATGTCTGAATATGTCTGCAAACGTATAGACAAGTTGGAAGCTTTGTGTATGCGGATTGAGGAATATATGCATAGATCCATGAGTAGCATGGAAAGGAGGATTCAGCTTGTTAAGTCATATCAAATGCTGCCAAACCCATCTCTGACAACAAATATGGAGGGTGTGACTGTTGATTCAGGCTCATGTTTGTCATCAAACTCATTTTTGAATTCTTCAATTTCTTGCCCATAAATTTTAAGTGATAATGAATTGAAGCACAGAGCTGCTGTAAATACACCAATTTCTGTGCCAAGGGTATCTCCACTGTCATTCACTGATTGTTCTCTTTTATGTGATACTTCAAGCTCGTCCATGATCTTACCATCAGATGCCTCATGTCTGGGTACTTCTGTGAATTTGGATTCAGAGAATATGCATTCAGAGAATATGCATTCATTACTTTGTGATAATGAGCCATCAGAAACTGGTTTTCACATATCTTCAAATGTTGTCCTCAATGAGTCAGTAGCCAATAGTTTGGACAACCATGGTTATCCAAGAGAAGAGCATTTCATAGATAAGAATTCCCAGAGTGTACAATGCTCGATAGAAGGGGTTCATTCTGGTTCAGAGGTTTCAAGTAGAAACAATAGACACCTTCGCAGAAGCATCTCCAGTCTCATTACAAAAAGAAAATACATATGGCAAGGAATTTTGTTACCACAACAGTCTTTCTCACTTGGAAAAAACAGGCATGTGCACAAGAGGATATTGTGGTTCATTGAAAGTGAATTATCAGGAACTGAGGTTATGCTTAATGATGTGAAGACGGAGGTAATGCTTATCCCTATCATTGAAAAGGCATATGTACATGAGAATATACAGATTACACAGCACTTCATCAGCTGATACTTGGAGAAAGAGAAAAATGCTTTTCAACAGGGTATTTGGCACAGAATTCTGCTCTATTTTTCCTGTTTTGAGTGATTGAGGTAAAATGCCGACCAAGAGCTAAGGATGAGGAATTTTTGAAAAAAAAACGAGGTTTTTGTTTATGAGATACCCTTCTACAAAAAACTCTCTCCGTTTTGCAACATATTTCAAGGTTTGAAAGATTCAGTTTAGTCTTTGCAGCCTATTTTTCAGGGATTTTAAAATTTAATATTTTCCTGTTTTAGTGTTCATTTTGCGAGGCAGATTCTGATTGATTGGAGATGAATTTTTAAAAACCAAGAGAGGTTTTTGTCCATCACGGACCCATCCACAAAAACCTCTCTTATTGTTTACACAGGTGTCACCAATTGAGATATATGGAATATTCTTTGACACCTATTTTCCAGAAATTCGCCATATTTGCCAGGAATCCGATTTGCTATTTTTAGTCAATTAGTTGAGTTAGTTTGTTAATGTAACTGCTGAGTAGTTTCAATTTCGACCTAATGAAGGGGAAATAGAACCACTTATTTGTAATTATAAAAGAGGGATAGAGGGACTGAAGAGGGGTTCTGATTTTTGGGAGCATCAGGAGGTTTACAAGACTGTTTTGTCTGCAAACTTGTTCATAGATAAGTACTGAGACTCTTATAAGCATTTGCTGATAAAATAATGAGATATATGACTTTTTCCCCTTCAGCTTGTCTGTGTTGGCTTTATTATTGAACTTGTTTAGTTTCTTAAATGATAAATTCATTGCTAGTTAATGTGTATTTTCTGGTAATGCTTATCCTTTATGTATGAACCTTAGCATAGTCTTTCTGTTGGATCTTATGTGATATGTTATGCATCTTTATTAGTTTTCTGTTTATGATTTAGTTGTTACTTTTCTTTTGAATGTATTCCCTGGCTGTTCTTGAAGCTTACAACCATTTAAATGATACCAAAAACCCTGAACTTTGTTTTATTTATTGAGTTTTACTCTTGAGATTGTGTTGGCTTGTTTCTCTGGCCTTAGAAACAATTTCTGGCACAAACATCTTTGGCGCCGTTGCCGGGGACGAAGCTGAAGCATATCTCCCCTGGGATACTTATCAGTTTTCCTGGTTTAAGAGGTGGACTTAAACCAGCACATCTTTAAGGCTATTTTTCACCAAGTTTGACAGACTGGCTACTAGAGGAGTTGGAAGAATTAGAAGGTTTCATTCATCCCCAGATTTATGCAGCCCTAATTAATTTGAACCACTGTCACTTCTTTCTCTTTTTGAGAAGAAGAAACAAAATCTATCTTGACAAATTGATTGGCGACTCCACTATTTCAAGATGCAGATGTCCATGGAAGCTATTGTGGCTCGAAGGTTTGCACCTTTCAATTTTTCTGATATTCCAGGATTTCCAAATCCAGTACCTACTATGGATATTTGGGGAGATTGTCTACCACGGTTTAGAGAAAGCAAAGAGGATAATCCTTCAGATCATCTCATCAAATTTCATCAATGTATGGTCCAGTTAAATATCCAGCATGAAGATGCGCTCATGAAGATGTTCATGTATTCACTTGAAAAAGATGCACGAGATTGGTATTTTTCTCTTCCTGTTGCTAGCATCTCCTCACTAAAAGAATTCCACACATGTTTTCGGAAACGTTGTAAGTATCTGTACTCAGCTGAACTCTTTTTAAAAGATTGTTGTGAGCAGGCTGAGATTTATAATACAATTTCTGATTTAAAAAACCATGATGATGAGTACAATCAAGGGTTCAAAACATGTCATGAAGAAGTTGAAGTTTCAGAATTTGTTGAAGATGAGAAGGTAACATTTTCAGATAGTGCTGTTAAGGAAGAATGCCATGATCATTATGATAATCAAGTTGTTTTAGGTCAGTTTGAGGATTGTCCAAGTGATGAGATCAGTAAAGATAGTTTGAAACATTCTCATAAAGATTTCAACAGCCTTAATAGTAGTTTGAATGCTAATCCTTTTGAAGATCAATCTCTAGTTCAACAAACTTTTGAAAATCAGTGTTGTGTTAAAGATCAACTTTGTATTGAAGGAAAAGATGAACCTTTAGCATCATCATTAGAAATTCCTCAGAACACTCCTTGCTATGATGAAGAGATTAGGGTTCCAAGTCAAGAATTCTGTGATGAATTAGACTCTTCCTTTTGGTTTTGATACTAAACTTGATGAAGGCCAGGCTGTTCAAAATTTTTCAGAAGTTGCTTACATTCATGGTTATGATAAATCTGCTGTTCAAAATCATTATGAAGATGGTCTAATTTTTAATAAATATGATGATGAAATTGAAAAGAAAGACCCAGAAATCTGTGAGGAGTGTGATATGTTACAATCTGATCAGCAGATTCAAGAATGCATTCAGTCTATTATCCTTGAACAGTAAAAGCCAATGCCTAATAGTCATTCATTTGAAAACAGTGTGGAAAAGGAGGTTCAGCTTATTGACATTATTAATGATACTATCCAAAAAGATCCAGAGCAAATTCACGCTGATCCAGATATCTTTTATCACCAATGTCTGATTGATATTCATGGAACAAAATATTCTTATGGACAGCCTGTCTTTTTCATAGAGCAGGAAGAGGTAACTCATGGAAATTTTTATGATCCAGTAACAGATTATTTAGAGTCAATACTAGGTTATAAATCTGTCATTTCAGAGACACTATTTGATGAAGGTGGGTATAAGTTGTTAAATCTCTGCTCTTCATGTTTTCCAATATTTCTGATTATATATATATTTGGAGTTGGAAACAAGTTTTGGTGGGTTGATCAAATTTTTTCTTGGTTACATTGGAAATGGGATTTCGATTTGATTCAGTAGTTGGAAGGTTCCTCAGAGAAAGAGATTTGATTTTCATTGTATATATCAGTGTGTGAAGGATTGAATAAAGGCTCCATAGCCCAATGGATATTTTGCAGACAAGTAGATAGAAGACAGAAGGCATTGGTCTACAGGTTCTTGAAGCCTCGTAGGGAGGACTTCATCCCGCAGCTGGAGCCAGATGTTAAGTCAGTAAATTGTTTCTTCAATTTTGGTTTGACTTCTCCAATTTTGGTTTGTTTTTCATTTTATTTGAAGTAACTTTTTGTTTTAAGCCTCATTATTAGTTTCCTTTAGGGACTCTTTGGTTGTTAGATGATTTTTTGAGCTTGCTTTTTATATGTTTGTTTTAATTTTTGATCCTTTGCATTTTAATGGGGTTAAAGAAAAATTCATGCTATCAAAGAATTGATTCACAAATGTTTGTTTTGAGCATACCTAGGCATGATTACCACTCTAGCAACTTTTAATGTTCCCACAAAATGTCAAAAAGCTGAAAAATAGCGAAAAAATAGCACTAAAGATATTCTTGTAGCGCTGGAGCGAAAAATTACAAAGGGCGCGCTACAAGAATATCACGGCCATCTTTTTTCTCGATTTTCAAGCAAGTTTTTGTCATGATTTCAATATGTGAATGACTAATCCCATATTGTGAGCTGTTTGATACGTGTAAGCTTCAGTTTTAACACGATTCCAGGTGGTTTTAAGTTGTGAAACAAATCATGGCCATCATTGCTCATAATGCCGGTTGGTTTGACAGTTAGCAGCAAATATCGATCTAATGTGGCATGATTTTCCTTTCACATGCACTGTCAGAGGAAGCATTAGTAAGGATGATGGTTTTTCACTCAGTGGGGACAGTTCCGTTCACAAGCTTCTTGACAGTCCATTGAGTTCTCGGGACTTGGCAAGGATGGCACTGGCATTGTAGAGCCTGTGCAAGTACAAGTTACAGAAGATAGAGCTGGCCCTGGTAGTCAGGCACAGCGGAAGGTTGATCCTCGGTTTGAGACTCATTCTGGTGACAGTTATCGAGTTGTTATACAAAAGAAAGCTCTGGCTAGGTTTCATGAAATAGCCTAATTGTTGACTGGTCAATGACAGTCTCAGATAATCTTTGCTTGTGGCAACTGATAATGGTCGCTGCCAAATTGTTTTATCCTCAACAAGGAGTTCCTTTTGGGACACGTCATTTTCAGATGTGAAATCTCCATGTCTATTCTCAAAGATGTTCTTATATTGTCCCAACTAATTTCTAGATTACATGGGTGATGGAATCCGGTGGGCAATTCTGTCAATATGATGTACAAATAATATATTTGATATTTCCCAACATTCTGTTTCTTGCTCCGCAGTTATAAAATGTCGGAGCTGAGTTGAATATGGACACTGTCATGTGACCACGATTTGAGAAATTGAAAATTCTGAGATTGATTTACTTCCAAAAAAATTACCAATTGAAAATGCAACTAAGCAATTTTTTAGGGTGGACAAATATGATATAGAATCGACTAATGATCTGAATTCATCAGATATTATTGATGGAGATAAGAGCCCAAGACTCCAAAATTTGCTGGAAGAGGATAGCATTAAGGTTTCAGAGGAAAACACAAAAAAATGAGTCTCATTGTAGTGATGAAGATAGCTGGATTGAAGTTAAACTTTCAGGCTTCTTTGAATCATTCCAGGGACTTATGCTTACCTCATTGTTACAGAAAGTGCATGTTCTGCCATTATATGGTCAGAATATTGCTGAATATTTTGAACTTCTTACTTGGCTTTTGGGAAAGGGGACTCTTGACCACAGTGCCAACACTCAGGAGGCTGGATTGATATAGGGATCACTGACGGGAGATGTGATTAAGTGCATGTTCGACACGCTCCATTCACAAAATGAGCTCTTGGCAAATCATCCTAATTGTCAAATATACAACACACTCAGTAGTTTGGTGGAGTTTGATGGTTATTATCTTGAAAGTGAACCATGTGTTGCTTGTAGCTGTCCAGAAGTGCCTTACACAAGAATGAAGCTGGACAATCTGAAGTCTAAGACCAAGTTCACTGACAATTGAATTATTGTGAAATGCACAGGCAGCCACACTATCTAGAGTGTTACCATGACTGTTCATGATGCTCGCCGGTCAAAATAAGTTAAAGTGCTCAATTTGTATTACAATAATAGACCTGTGGCTGATTTGTTAGAGTTGAAAAATAACTGGTCACTGTGGAAATGTGCAAAGAGTTGCCATCTTGCATTCAATCAGACAGAATTAAAAGTTGAATTTCCAATACCTATAACTGCTTGCGATTTTATGTTTGAGCTAGACTCATTCTATGAGAACCTTCAAGCCTCATCACTTGAATCCTTGCAGTGTCCACGTTGCAACCGCCATGTAATAGATAAACATGGTATTTGTAGCAATTTCCATGAAAATGCATATCAATGCAGACAATGTCATAATATAAACTACGAGAATCTGGACTCATTTCTATGTAATGAATGTGGATACGGCAGAATGAATCAGGAGGTGAAACTTCATATATAGCAAACATGATGGAGGTCCATGAAAAGCTGCCAGACAGAAAAGGTGGGCTATACATTGAAGAATCTTATGGGTAATGTGGTCCTAAAAAACTACAGACTAATAAGGTAGCTGAACTCTTAAGTCAGAAACCCTTTGAAGAAAACATGTCTGAATATGTCTGCAAACGTATAGACAGGTTGGAAGCTTTGTGTATGCGGATTGAGGAATATATGCATAGATCCATGAGTAGCATGGAAAGGAGGATTCAGCTTGTTAAGTCATATCAAATGCTGCCAAACCCATCTCTGACAACAAAAATGGAGGGTGTGACTGTTGATTCAGGCTCATGTTTGTCATCAAACTATTTTTGAATTCTTCAATTTCTTGCCCATAAATGTTAAGTGACAATGAATTGAAGCACACAGCTGCTGTAAATACACCAATTTCTGTGCCAAGGGTATCTCCTCTGTCATTCACTAATTGTTCTCTTTTATGTGATACTTCAAGCTCGTCCATGATCTTACCATCAGATGCCTCATGTCTGGGTACTTCTGTGAATTTGGATTCAGAGAATATGCATTCATTACTTTGTGATAATGAGCCATCAGAAACTGGTTTTCACATATCTTCAAATTTTGTCCTCAATGAGTCAGTAGCCAATAGTTTGGACAAGCATGGTTATCCAAGAGAAGAGCATTTCATAGATAAGGATTCCCAGAGTGTACAATGCTCGATAGAAGGGGTTCATTCTGGTTTAGAGGTTTCAAGTAGAAACAATAGAAACCTTCGCAGAAGCATCTCCAGTCTCATTACAAAAAGAAAATACATATGGCAAGGAAGTTTGTTACCACAACAGTCTTTCTCACTTGGAAAAAACAGGCATGTGCACAGAAAGATATTGTGTTTCATTGAAAGTGAATTATCAGGAACTGAGGTTATGCTTAATGATGTGAAGAGGGAGGCAATGCTTATCCCTATCATTGAAAAGGCATATGTACATGAGAAGATACAGCTTACACAGCACTTCATCAGCTGATACTTGGAGAAAGAGAAAAATGCTTTTCAACAGGGTATTTGGCACAGAATTCTGCTCTATTTTTCCTGTTTTGAGTGATTGAGATAAAATGCCGACCAAGAGCTAAGGATGAGGAATGTTTGAAAAAAAAACGAATTTTTTGTTTATAAGATACCCATATACAAAAAACTCTCTCAGTTTTGCAACATATGTCAAGGTGTGAAAGATTCCGTTTAGTCTTTGCAGCCTATTTTTCAGGGATTTTAAAATTTAATATTTTCCTATTTTAGTGTTCATTTTGCGGGGAATATTATGATTGATTGGAGATGAATTCTTAAAAACCAAGAGAGGTTTTTGTCCATCACGGAACCATATACAAAAAAATCTCTCCGTTTTTACACAGGTGTCACCAATTGAGATATATGGAAGATTCTTTGACACCTATTTTCCAGAAATTCGCCATATTTTCCAGGAATCCGATTTGCTATTTTTAGTCAATTAGTTGAGTTAGTTTGTTAATGTAACTGCTGGGTAGTTTCAATTTCGACCTAATGAAGGGAAAATAGAACCACTTATTTGTAATTATAAAAGAGGGATAGAGGGACTGAAGAGGGGTTCTGATTTTTGGGAGCATCAGGAGGTTTACAAGACTGTTTTGTCTGCAAACTTGTTCAGAGATAAGTACTGAGACTCTTATAAGCATTTGCTGATAAAATAATGAGATATATGAATTTTTCCCCTTCATCTTGTCTATGTTGGATTTATTATTGAACTTGTTTAGTTTCTTAAACGATAAATTCATTGCTAGTTAATGTGTATTTTCTGGTAATGCTTATCCTTTATGTATGAACCTCAGCATAGTCTTTCTGTTGGATCTTATGTGATATGTTATGCATCTTTATTAGTTTTCTGTTTATGATTTAGTTGTTACTTTTATTCTGAATGTATTCCCTAACTGTTCTTGAAGCTTACAACCATTTAAATCATACCAAAAACCCTAAACTTTGTTTTATTTATTGAGTTTTACTCTTGAGATTGTGTTGGCTTGTTTCTCTGGCCTTAGAAACAATTTCTGGCACAAACACAACCTATTTTTATATAGTAATAGTCCTTGTTTTTTTAGGCTTGAACCTATTTTGACTTGGTTTTATTCATTTTTGGCAGTCTTTTCTTTTAAAATATGATATTCCCTATCAGAATTTTCAGCGCTTAGAATCTGGTTTTCCAGATCAATTTCATAGCTGCTACTTGCAAATAATAAATTCGCATGATGACTAAGAGTGTCTACCACTTTATTTTCTTTTCCCTTTATATGTTTGATTTTGAAATCATATTCGCTTAAAAAGGACAGCCATCTTTCCTGTCTCGCATTCAAATTTTGTTGATCAAATAAATATTTAAGGCTTATGTTATCAGACATAAGTAGAAATTTCCTCCCAATTAGGTAATGTTGCCACATTTTTAAGGTGTGAATTATGGTAGCAAGTTCTAAATCATGTGTCACATAGTTTTTCTCGTGTTCTTTTAATTTCATGGATTCATATGCCATAACAGATTTTTCTTGTAATAACACTCCACCTAGCCCTTCCTTGCACATACGATGAAATTCTTGAATGGATCATCAATATTTAGGATCGGGGTGGTTGTTAAAGATGTTTTAGTTTGATAAATATTTCCATGTATTTTTTAGTCTATTCAAACTTTTTTCCTTTCTTCTATAATGAAGTTATGGGGTAGGCAATATTAGAAAGCCTTCAATGAACTTCCGGTAGTATCCGGTAATACCCATAAATGATATGATGTCGGTTACCTTTTTAGGAACCGACCATTCAGTGATGGCCTTTATTTTATCAGGATTGACAAAGATTCCATCTTTGGACACTACGTGTCCAAGGTATTGAATCTTATCTTTAAAGAAATCACATTTACTGAATTTTGCGTAAAGTTGTTGTTCTCTTAGGACTTGCAGAATTATCTTTAAATGTTCCTAATGTTCTTGTTCGTTCTTAGAGTAAATTAGTATATCATCAATGAAGATAATCACAAACTTATCTAGGTAGTTACTTAGGATGTTGTTATTAAACACATGAATGTAGCAGGTGCGTTTGTCAACCCAAAATCCATTACGACAAACTCGTAGTGACCATAACGAGTCCTGAATGTCGTTTTAAAGATATCCTAATCTTTTATTTGTACTTGATGATAACTAGACCTTAAGTCTTATTTGAAAAGATAGTGTTGAGGCCTGGAAATTCGCAGGCAGCAACAGTAAGGGATTCTCCTCAATCAACGTTCCCAACTAGCCCGTTGACTGTTTGGTATAGGGAATCCGTCCGGTTTACGGTCTGGCTACCGTAGGTCAAGTAACAAAACAAAGGTTTTACCAGTTGCAGCCCGGTCCACCGAGTTTTTGTATTTTTGACTTAAAATATGAAATGCAAGTGCCTAATTAACAATGCAGAGTGATAAAGATGCAAGGAACAGTCACATTGTGATGCGCAGGTTCTTACCTCTCATCTTAAGGCTCACAAGCATCCAAATTGCATACAACAGAAAAGTAAACTAACTATCTAAATTATCCCTAGGGAGCAGGATTATCATTCATTGGTGAGTAATACATTTTGTACATGCATTATGAAGAGTTACAGATAGTTGATACTTCTTTCAAGACACATGAACAATTACAGATATTTAAACAACTAGATAGCCAATTGTTTTATCAACAACATTTATTACTCACAGTGGAAAACATCACAAAATATATTGAAGAACATTTCAACAAGAACATAGGTTCAGGAAGTCAAAACACTCTCACAGTTAATGAAACACAGCTGAAAACGAAATAGTTCCTTTTCAACCTTGCTCATTTAATTGCATTGATACATTCCACATTTCGCTTTCTCCAACAGAAAAAAGTTGCAGTTTCTCATTGTAAAACGAAATAGTTCCTCTTACAAAGAAATGGCTTACAAGTTTTTCTAGGGAAAAATTCCGCTCTAAATTCTAACTTTCAAGTATTTAAACTACATCCACAGACCATTTGGGCTGCCCCCCAAATGAATGACCTTTCAGCTCCCCAACGCTTCATATTCCTTTATCTTTTCTACGCATGCCCATGATTGGCTAAGTAACTGCCGGACCTTTCAGAACTGCTCCTTTGTCACCATTCATTTTGTCTTTTCTTTGGTTTTTCCATCTTACGATCTTGCTGGTTTCGGCTCTACCTTCACCAAACGGTCTGCCTCCCTTGACCAATCTCCGGAAAATACCTGCAATCAAACGACAAGCATCATTTGTGGGAAACACATTTAAACCACAGCAGCACACTAAACTGACTGAACGACTAATCCACAGGAAATGGTCAGGTGCACCACCGTCATTTTACAAATGCTGACTATACTACCTCATCCTTCTACAAGCTTGTGATAACAAAACCAATGGCAGAAATCGGGAGGAAACCAACATCGGAAGCCAAATGGCTTTCCCGGCCGCAACGGCGGAAGAGTCAATGCTACCGGCATGCGACGGGAGGGCAGGAAAAACCTTGAATCGAAATTCAGATGGCTTTCCCTTTCGGAAGCCCAATGACTTTGAGAGCTGCAACGATGGAAGGGAAGGCTGAAGACACGCGACGTGGGCGGGAAAAACTTTAGATCGGAATTCGGCCAGGTTTGGACATCGGAAGACAAATGACTCTCCTTGCCACAATAGCGGAAGAGAAACGGCTTAAGGTACACGGCTAAACAGGTCAACACGCATCGGCTAGCAGATCGCTTTGGGCTTCGGGCGCTTAAGTGTTTTCGGAGCCGCAACGGTGGAAGCGAAAAGGCTTTGGCTTCCGATCAAAACAAGAAAGACTCCCGATCAATAGAAAAACTAAGTATTTAGACAGCTTTAAACATTCAACAATGGATAAAACCTGTTTTACCTTCGCAACAGCGACCCACACAAAGAATATTTGATCCAATCGACAAGCAAAACTCAACCTTAAAATCTGCAACTCACCATAAATCTCAAACGCAAGAAACTTCTAAAAAACTAGGACGGAATGTAAACTCCAGGAAATCATCCACAATTTAATGCATGACCCAAAAATTCAAGGATCCATACAATTAAAACAAATGCAAAAATCATGACGAGGGGCCCAAAATTTATGAAATTTGGGGAGAACGGTTGCAGTTGCAACAATTGGAGATTACCTGGTGAACCTAGATCTCTAGGCGATTATACTTTGAGTGACAGACTGTTTAACAATAAATGCATCTATTGAATTCTTCCAGCTATCTGGATTTCTCAAATAACGGAGGTGTGTACCTTTAATCATTGATGATAGTCCAAATTCGGGGAGAGTGGAAACTAGGATTTTCAAGTCTAGATAACTTTGTTGAGGCCAAAGGATGAGTTTCATTATTACTTTTATCTTCAGGGAACTGATAGCTTGGACACCACAGGATTGAAGCATATGGTAAACAGACATATTCGTTTGTTCCTCATTCCCATGCCATTTTAGCACTTTTTGTACCTTTGGACTTGTGTCCCTTTTCATATGAGTCCCCCTGCAGGCCTTTCTTACTGAATTTTAATTCAGGATCCTCTATCCCATAGTGTCCTTTTGTGTGAGCGATGTACTTCATGTTTTATCTCATGGACGGAGAGGATCTTTTGGCAATGTAGTACTTATGATTCAGCATTTGCTTTAATGTATGATACTTTCAGAGGAGTTTTTTGACTCTTATTTTCCTTTTGGCATTTGTTTCTTGGCATGGGATCATTTAAATTTAACATACTGTTCACCTTGCTCTTTTCCATGGGTCCTTTGCTGTGGCCCCTTAGAACATTTTAAGTGTGAAGTGGATGGAGCCTCAACATAGTATTCCGGACTCTTTGAATTTGGTTTATTTCACAAGGGTTAAGCGGGACTTCAATGCACACAGAGCTATTTGATAAAACTGCTAAACTGGAAGAAGTTCTTTCAGATAAACAACAACACACAGTCTGATACCCATACACTTATCAATCCAAAAAAATTTGGATTCTCTCCATGCAACCGCAGGTTCATCCCCCTTATTGAAATCAATAAAACTTAAACTAAAACAAACTGAAAATCACGACTCAAAGAGAGACGAACAACTTATTTATATACAAGATAGAAGAAATCAAAGAAAATCAAGAAAAATAAGGCTTGAGAACCAAACCATTTACTGGTAAGTTCTCTTCCCACCCCTGTAGATTCTGTAACTTATAAGTAGAAGGGCCGAGTTTTGCTGCGACCTGAAAAGGGCCTACCCACAACTGTTGGAATTTAGTATGCTTTCCCTTCTCATCATGGGGATGATCCCATTTGAGAACTAAGTCTCCCACTTTAAAGTCTTTTGTTCCAACTTTATGTTTGTCAAACCATCTTTTTACTACTTCCTGCTGTTGCTTAAAACGTTCTCTAGCTTTGGACCTAGCCTCTTTTGCTTTCAACAAATTGCATATCCTCATCTATAAAACTTCATTCTCCGACCCACTAGACTCTTGGGCTAAAATAGAAGACGGCAGCATGATGTTGGGTGGAAGAATGGCTTCTTTACCATACACAAGGGTATGAGGTGTCACTCCTATCGCAGACTTGGGGGTGACTCTATCAGCCCAAAGGGCGTTTGGTAGTGCTGAGTGCCAACTCCTCTGGTTTTCTATTACAGTCTTCTTTAGGATTCTAATCAGATTTTTATTAGAGGATTCATCCAGGCCATTTCCTTGTGGGTAGTAGTTAGCAGAATAATGCAATTTTATCCCTTTATCATGAGCAAAAGTAGTTAATTTAATTGATGAAAAGTATTTAGCATTATCAAAAACTAACGAAATTGGAACTCCAAACCTGGTCATGATATGATCTTGCAGGAAGCTGATGACCTCATCTTCATTTATCTTGCGCAGCAGGATAGCTTCAACCCAGCGAGTGAAATAATCAGTTGCGGTCAGAATGTATTTGTGTTGGAGGGAAGAATTTGGTTTTATTTCTCCAATAATATCCAACCCCCATTGCTCGAATGGCTCCGTGATCATCACAGGCTTTAGGGGTGCTGCTGCTTTAGGTTGTCTCCCACCACACCTTTGGAAAATATCACATCTCCTGACATGTGCGTGTGCATCTTTGAAGAGTGTAGGCCAATAGTAACCTTCCCTAAGGATTTTGTGGGCTGTAGTGTCTCCTGAATAATGTCCCCAAGCAGGATCGTCATGTAATTCTGACATTACTTTCTTCTCATCTTCTTTTTCTAAGCATCTAAGGAGAATCCTTTCATAATTCTTTCTAAATAATACTCCTTCAACAAGTTAATAGGAGGCAGATTTAAGATGCAGCGCTCTTCTTTGCTTGGAATTCCAATGTTCTGGCAATAGCCCTGACTGCAGGTAATGCACAAGGTCCCTATACTAAGACTCGGGAGCTGTAAACAAAGGACACACATCCATTAAATGTAATTCGGCCTCATCCTCCTAGGCGTGCTCTTCATTGTTCCCACTTTCAGTCATCAATTTGCACAACCCTTGACCTTTAACTATAGAGGCTGGCTTGAATTCAAGGTCGTACTCTTGAAGAGCTGTTACCCAGTTGCCCCTTCTTTCTCCTAACTCTTTCTGTATGAGAAGGGACCTTACAGCTGGGTAGGGGACTATTACCTTGGTTCAATTTTTTAAATTATAAGGCTTGAATTGCTTCACTGCTTTGAATACTGCGTAAGCTTGTTTATCAACAGCTGGGTAGTTCAATTCAGCCCCTTGTAGACCATTACTCATAAAGGAGATTGGGAATTCATCCCCCCCTTCTTCCTTTTGGGTGAGCACAACTGCCAGTGAATCATCAGATGCAAATGTATACAGAATAAAGTCTTTATCAAATTCTGGGATTTTCAGGGATGGTGCGTGTGCAAAAATAGTTTTAATTTTGTTGAAAGCGTCCTTCTCAATCTCAGTCCACTTGAACTGTACATTTTGTTTCACCATTTGCTGCAGTGGCTTAACAATCTGAGTGAAATCGGGGACAAATCTTCGCACAAAGTTTATAGTTCCCATAAAAGATTGCATCCCTTTTTTATTATGGGGCAAGGAGATTTGTTCAATGGCCTTAATTCTTTCTGAATCTATAGAAATTCCTGTCTTTGAAACTATGTGACCCAGCAACTTGCCCTCTGTGACAGCGAACACACACTTCTTAGGATTGAGGGAGATGCCATATTTTCGACAGCGTTCAAAAATTTGCTTTAAGTGAAACACATGCTCTTCTCTTTTCTTCGAGAATATTGTAATGTCATCAAGGTACACTACAGCACTTCGGCCAATCAATACACAGAAAGCTATATCCATAGCCCTCTGAAACGTCGCTCCAGCATTTATAAGCCCAAAAGGCATCCTTTTGTAGTCAAAGGTTCCCCATTTGGTCATGAACGTTGTCTTCAATCTGTCTTCCTCATCTACTAGTACTTGATTGTAGCCAGAGAAACCATCTAATAACAAAAACAATTCAGAACCAGAGACCATTTGCAGCAATTGCTCCATGGGTGGCACAGGGTAGTTATCTTTATCGGAAGCGCGGTTTAGATTTCTGAAATCCACGCATAATCTGATTTCTCCTGATTTTTTCCTCATTGGTACCAAATTTGATACCCACTCAGAGTGTCTGACTTTAAAAATGATTCTAGCATCCAGTAATTTCTTCACTTCGCTCTGAATCAGTGGTTCCAGCTTTGGATGCATTTTTCTTAACGGTTGCCGATATGGCTTGACGCCGGCTTTGATGGGGACAACATGCTTGATGATGCTGGTGTCGTATGTTTTTAAATCTTCGTATGTCCAAGAAAAGACATCTTTATATTTCTTAAACAGACTGACGAATTTATCCCTTTCTGCCGGTGAACAACATTTGCCAGGATTTACAAATTTAGGATTCGCCTCAGTCCCCAAATTAATCAGCTCAAACTGCAGAGATGAGCTGTGAGTATTTACATTGGCTGTTCTTCTGAACTTTTCATTTAAATCAAACATTTTTTCTAACGTTCTGACACCTTTAGGAATGAAATTGTCATATTTCATCTCGGCCTGATGTTCCTCATCATCTATAATGGCTCCTTTAAAGACCTCGTCATTTGTCAAGCATTCGATTATTTGTTGATCATCGTCGAACACTCGCAAGTTGGTGATCATATCCGGTACTGAGGGCCTAAAAAGAAATTCAACAGAACACCGATTATTAGTGGGTACGAGCCTAGCGGCTGATGTGGCCAACAAGTCAGCTGCTGCGTTTTTAATTCTGGGAATTGAAATAATATTAAATGCATTAAAAAATTTAAGCAGGTCCCATACCTCATTTTGGTAGGATTTCAAGTGAGGAGAAACACAGTGTATTTGATTTCTGATTTGCTTTACAATTATTTCTGAATCTCCAAAAACTTTTAAATTACTTACCTTTAATTCAATCGCTTTCCTTAAGCCCTGCACCAGCGCTTCATACTCTGCTGTATTATTCATACATTCAAACTCTAATCTACAGGAAAGAAAATGTTTATTCTTCTGGGGATCAATCAAGACACAGCCGGCCCCTGACCCTTCTAATGTCTTAGAGCCATCAAAAAACAAAGTCCAAAAATCACTAACTACTAAATGTGAATCTACTCCTACCGCTAAATCTACTATTTTACAATCAATTTCATCAGCCTATGAAAATCAAAGGAGCTCAGGCTGAGTGTCAGATGTGTTGCTGGCTTCTTCCGCTTGGTAATTTTCTAGGTTCCAACTCAATAAAATAGTTTCCCAAGACAGAATCCACTGGTTCATTCTTCTCCTCCAGTTGAGTAACATTGTACTTCATGTGAGGCTCTCTTAAGATCTTAATCTGGTTTGGAATTCCTTTGTATGGCAACCATAGATGTGACCAATCAGAGGCGAAATATCCATTAAGTTTGACCGACCAATCTCTACTCAGGACAAGAACATACACGTCTGGTATATGAGCCACCGCGATATTGATAACCTGGCATACTTTATTATTTGATACCATATGGACTAGGACATCTTTCATCTCACCAATTACCTTCACATCTGTCCTGTCCAGCTGAACCACCCTCCACGGGGATGGCTTAGGCTTCCCATTGATCTTTTTACAGACTGATATCGGCATGACATTAACAGTTGCCCCTGAGTCTACCAAACAATTATGTACATTGTAGTTAAAGATTTCAAAAGTAAGGAGGAAAGGTGGATGCTTGTTATTGGACTTACCTCCACTGCTGGTTTCTCCAATTTATTCTTCTTCTTCTGGTTGATTGTTAGTTGGCATCCTCTCATCCAATGCTTCAAGTGCTTTCAACAGTCTTTCTTTTTGTTGTGGCACTTTACACATCTCAAATAGTGGAACATTCGCCTTTATCTTCTTTAAATCCTCCATGATGTCATAATCCATCTGATGTTCAGTGGGATGAGGCCTATCAGCATTCTCCTTGTCTTCATTTGGCTTGGCCGTTGTATCATTCTGTCTAGGATTTTGGCTGGTAATAGTGAATTCTGGAATTTTATTAGCCAAGGATTTATTTTGAAATTTCTTCTTAACATTTCTCTGCAGCCTCTTAATCTTTGGGAGTATAAGACTGTCTTCTCTAACTGTCCCTTGGCTCCTTGTTGTTACGTTGGCTTCCATGACGTCCTTGTACCCCTGAGCCTTTTTCTCTTTAGCATCAAATAACGAGATAGAATTCCATAAAGCCATGGTTTCCTCTTCCTGTTCTTTAGTAGAAGTAGAAGCAGAATTCTCTTTTCTTTCTTCATCTCCCTCTTCTGTTAATCTAGAATCTAGCAGTTGATTCATGACCAACGTCATCGAGTTTATCCATTGAGGAAAATTCTTTTCAGAATGTGGCTGTTGGTGGAAAGTGCAAAAATTGTCCATTCCTACATCTGTCAGATTCATAGATGATGTATTGTGCGAAGGAGGTTGAGAATGATCCTTGTCCTCTTTTTTCTTATAATATGGCTTATAAAACTTTTGTGTTTCCTTCTCTTTCTCCAAATCTATGATTTTGTTGGAAATATTCTGCATCATTTTGGCCATATTTTCAAGATCTGTAGATTTCTCTTCTTTAGGCTTGGTGAACAATAAGGATTTCCTTCCCCCACCTTTCTCCCCTGACTGTTCGGGATAGTCTTCAATACTTTCTCTTTCAGCTTCCACTACTTTTGCCTCTTCATAAGTTTCCACCAAAGTAGACTTGGCCCTACCTTTGTAAAACATGGCCAAATTAAGGCCTAATGCTGAGGTATAATATTCAATCAGGACCTTGTCTGAAGGTTTGTCAGCGTCAGAAAAATTCTTGATGTATGCTGCAAATCTTTGAGTAAAACTGTGCACTTTCTCCTTCCTCTCAAGGCGCATAATCCTTTCATGAGAGCTGCATGAGTCTTTTGAACCGCATACTTACTCCTGAAAATTCTCTCAAAGGTGTCCCAATCAGGGATAGAGTTAGCAGGCAACCCAAAATACCATGAAGCTGCAGCTCCTTTAAGGGTATGTGGGAATAGTCGGCACACTACATCCTCATGTTCCCCAGCCCTCAATCCTTCTATTGCCAAGTAAAAACTTTGCAGATGATCGTCTACTAGTATCTTCTCATTGGGGTTGAATTTAGGCAGCAACTTTTCAAAGGATTGAGGTAAATCATCCAGCGGAGGTGTTAGATTTAGAGGTGATCTGGCTCTCCATGCAGGTGGTGGATTTGGTGGGTTGGGTGGTTGGTTTGCGTTTACACTGGCCATGAGTTGGGGTGGAGAGTGAGGGGGTGAACCAACAGGAGTGTGAGCAGGAGAACTGTAAGGGGTATCTGGGCCTTCTTGATTCCAAGGTAATACCACCTCCTGTAAAGCTGTCTCTACAAGTTCTTCCTAGTATCCAACCAACACTGAATCTTCTGCTATAGGAGGATCTTTCTTTTTATATTCTCTTCTAGGCAATTTGGGGATAATTGGAAATCCTCCAATCTTCCTTACATATGCCCTGGTATGTCTTCTTAGGTCATTAACCACTTCATTGCCAACAGAATATAGATGTTCTCTATTTTCTTCCGGAATGGGATTACAGGAACCCACTGCTTTCGGAACTATTGCCGGTGGAAAAGTCTCGGGAAAATGGGTTTCCTCAGCCAGCCATGCACTGGCGGCCCTCCTTCTAGTGCCAAAACTCTTGAGGCCTAGAAATTCGCAAGTAGCAATAGTAAGGGATTCTCCCCAATCAACGTTCCCAACTAGCCCATTGACTGTTTGGTATAGGGAATCCGTCTAGTTTATGGTCCGGCTACCGTAGGTCAAGTAACAAAACAAAGGTTTTACCGGTTGCAGCCTGGTCCACCGAGTTTTTGTATTTTTGACTTAAAATATGAAATGCAAGTGCCTAATTAACAATGCAGAGTGATAAAGATGCAAGGAACAATCACAATGTGATGCACAGATTCTTACCTCTCGTCTTAAGGCTCACAAGCATCCAAATCGCATACAACAGAAAAGTAAACTAACTATCTAAACTATCCCTAGGGAGCAGGATTATCATTCATTGGTGAGTAATACATTTTGTACATGCATTATGAAGAGTTACAAATAGCTGATACTTCTTTCAAGACACATGAACAATTACAGATATTTAAACAACCAGATAGCCAATTGTTTTATCAACAACATTTATTACTCACGGTGGAAAACATCACAAAATATACTAAAGAACATTTCAACAAGAACATAGGTTCAAGAAGTCAAAACACTCTCACAGTTGATGAAACACAGCTGAAAACGAAATAGTTCCTCTTCAACCTTGCTCATTTAATTGCATTGATACATTCCACATTTCGCTTTCTCCAACAGGCAAAAGTTACAGTTTCTCATTGTAAAACGAAATAGTTCCTCTTACAAAGAAATGGCTTACAAGTTTTTCCAGGGAAAAAGTCCCCTTTAAATTCTAACTTTCAAGTATTTAAACTACATCCACAGACCGTTTGGGCTGCCCCCCAAACGAATGACCTTTCAGCTCCCCAACGCTTCATATTCCTTTATCTTTTCTATGCATGCCCATGATTGGCTAAGTAACTGCCGGGCCTTTTAGAACTGCTCCTTTGTCATCGTTCATTTTTTCTTTTCTTTATTTTGTCCATCTTACGATCCTACTAGTTTCAGCTCTACCTTCACCAAATGGTATGCCTCCCTTGACCAATCTCCGGAAAATACCTGCAATCAAACGACAAGCATCATTTGTGTGAAACGCATTTAAACCACAGCAGCACACTAAACTGACTGAACGGCTAATCCACAGAAAATGGTCAGGTGCACCACCGTCATTTTACAAATGCCGACTATACTACCTCGTCCTTCTACAGGCTTGTGATAACAAAACCAATGATGAAAATCGGGAGGAAACCAACATTGGAAGCCAAATGGCTTTCCCGGCCACAACGGCGGAAGAGTCAATGCTACCGGCATGCGATGGGAGGGCAAGAAAAACCTTGAATCGAAATTCAGATGGCTTTCCCTTTCAGAAGCTCAATGACTTTGAGAGCCACAGCGGCGGAAGGGAAGGCTGAAGACACGCGACGTGGGAGGGAAAAACTTTAGATCGGAAGTCAGCCAGGTTTGGACATCGAAAGACAAATGAATCTCCTAGCCGCAACGGCAGAAGATAAACGGCTTAAGGTACACGGCTAAACAGGTCAACACGCATCGGCTAGCGGATCGCTTTGGGCTTCGGGCGCTTAAGTGTTTTGGGAGCCGCAACGGCAGAAGAGAAAAGGCTTCGGCTTCCGATCAAAATAAGAAATACTCCCGATCAATAAAAACTAAGTATTTAGACAGCTTTAAACATTCAACAATGAATAAAACCCGTTTTACCTTCGCAATAGCGACCCACACAAAGAATATTTGATCCGATCGACAAGCAAAACTCAACCTTAAAATCTGCGACTCACCATAAATCTCAAATGCAAGAAACTTTTGAAAAACCAGGACGGAATGTAAACTCCAGGAAATCATCCACAATTTAATGCATGACCCAAAAATTCAAGGATCCAGACGATTAAAACAAATGCAAAAATCATGAGGGGCCCAAAATTTAAGAAATTTGGGGAGAACAGTTGCAGTTGCAACAGATAGTTTCTCCAGGGAATTGATAGAATAGATCATCTATCCGGGGTAGTGGGTATCAGTTCTTAATGGTCAGTTTATTTAACTATCGGCAACCTATACATAATATTAAAGTTTTGTCCTTCTTTTTCACAAACAATACCGGTGCTCCCCAGGGAGATACACTAGGTCGAATGTACTTTTTAATAATTAGTTATTCAAGTTGTGATTTAAGCTCTGTAAGTTCTATTATATTCATTTGCTACTGATATTTTGATGTTGTTACCACTCCGGGTATCATATCGATCATGAAGTCAATGTCTCTTTTTGGAGGAATTCTGAGGACTTCTTCTAGAAAGATGTATTAAAACTCCTTCGAGACTGGTGTGTCTTCTAGTTTCAGTTTATTATTGTTTTCATTATCATTCATTATATAGACAACAAACACTTTACAGCCTTTTCTTACTGATCTTTTCATTTGTAACACGGATATTTATTTGATTGTAACCTTCGTAGGGATACCTTTTACTTTTATATTGTTTCCATTTTCGTCAATACATGTAAAGGTTTTGTCGAAACAATTTAACACTACTTTATGTTCTTCTAGACAATCCATTCTTGTTAAAAAATAATAGGACCCTAAAGGCAGAATGTTTAAATTAACATGCGTAATGAAATCATTCATCAACAATTTACAATTCTTAACAAGACTAGTAACTTTCCTTTTTGTACTGGTAGCTAACTATACTAGCCATGACTTGTCAAAATTTTCTGGTACTAAATTGCATAATTCGACTATTCTAGGAGATATATAACTTATGCTTGCACCTGGATCAATTAGAATAGAGATAGGTTGATTGTTTATCATACCTTCGATTTCAACCACAGAAGTATGGTGATCTGCTTGTCAGTTTTAGAATGTAGCACAAATTATGGTATGTTCCTTTCCATGTCCCCAACTGTAACTACTCCCTGGATGGAATGAACATTAAAACTATTTTTTCTTACTAGGAAGTCTTTAAATTAATGTGGCCCTCCACACTCCCAACATTTTAAGAGTTCTTTTTGTGCTGGGTTCTTGTTAAGAACAATAGAAGGTTCTTTTACTACAGAATTCTGCGGTTTAAAGCTTTTGTAGTTATTACCCAAATACCCTCTATAGTTATTTCTGGTGTCTTTGTGGGACTTATTCTGCTTCTTTCTTGGATCAAAATTATTTGGCCTTTTATTCTTCCAAGCTGGTGCATTTTCCATTTTATTTTTGTTTTGGTCATACCAAGAGTTTTCCTTTCTCATCGTCTCCTCTAGCGTCTTTGGATTGTCATACGCAATCTGTTCTTTGAACATGATAGGAAAACAACTGAGAAACCATTGTATTTTAGGTTTTTCATCAATTATGTAAAGAATGTAATGAAGCAGGATTAGAAACTTGCTACAGAGTTCCTTCATAGTCATGGCTCCTAGTCTTAGTTCATAAAATTCTTTGGCCTTATCTTCATAATATTGTTATGATAAATACTTTCTTTTATAAAACTTCTTAAATGTTTTCCAAGTTACATATCTTTCTTTTATCCCCTTAACCTTCTTTATATATTGCCACCATATATCTGTCTTTCCACTCAGATTATAGATGGTCATTTTAGACTTTAATTCATCAGAGTAGTTGTATATTTGGAAATACTTTTTCATTCCGGACATCCATGCTTTTGCCTCTTCGACCTTCTCAATTTCCCCATTAAACATTGGTGGTTTTTTTTTCTTAAACTCCCCAGAGATTTCCTCATAAGGTCTGTATTTATTTTTCCTCATCACTTCTTTTGCTTGACTCTTGTTGTTTTCTGTGATGTTTACTAACTATTCAATGGAAATTTTAGGTTTATGGATGGAAAATTCCAGCTTCCCGCCCTTACGTTTGTAAGGTGCATTTTTTGGCAAGTTGTATTCATATTCCTTATTTTTTTACTTTTCATCGTTATGTATCTTAACTAACTGAATAACATTTAATTATTCATGAGCCTTTAGAATTCGTTCATTATCTTTGTTAACTTTTCTTAATTCAGACATTAACTCTTTGACAATTCTTTGTAGTTCAGATTTATTATCTTGACTGTCGTTTAAGTCTACCAAAATTTCCTCATCCATTAAGCTTCTCTCTTCATGATTTAAAGTATTTTCTGGGTGACGTTCTTCTTCTACATACATCTCAGCATCTTCCATGTTTCCTGCAAAATATAATTATTCTTCTCTTTGTTGTTTGTAAGAGAATTAAACCAAATTCAAGTAGAAGTTAGTTTTATGTTTTCTTTGATAGTTCTCGTGTTGAGATGGTTCAAGAATAGTGTTGTAACCATTCTCTGATATCATTATGTAACACACCTAAAAATCGTAAATAAAAAAAAATTCTTACATGCATTACTTCTATACTTGGCATATTTCTATGTCTTACTTCTATTTTTACTATATTTGTCTCGTTGGTTACGGCAGGTTCTACTGATGATTACAATGGATAGCTCCTTCCGGAAACTGCAGCCATGTCTACACAGGTGATCTACTTTATTTATACATGTTCTTTATTATTTTATCTTTATACTATGTTGAACCTAGCCTAAGGTGTGGGAGATTGATCATGGTCTTGACCCCAATCCGTGATTTGCATTATACTTTTAAAGGCTCGGGCCTTACCATAGTTTATATTATGGTGTGTAAATACCTTCCCTTAAGTGTGGGAAGCTTAGGGTTTGTACAGTCTATGGTTCCCTTATACGGTGACATCTTATTATCAATAAAAGTGAGGGTTTAAAAAGTACTTTACAATGGCATGATCCTACATGATTTTTCCTAATGCATTTCTTGACGGTCCTTGATTTTCATGTTGTAAATACTATATCATATGGTTTTAAAATGATTTAAATTTTACAATGCATAAACCGAACTATGCTTTCAATATATTTTTAATGTGTTTTAAGGCATAATACTATGCGATGATTGTAAATATTTCGATGGCCTTGGTCTAACCTAGCACTAAGGTGATAGAATGATTCGGTGATACTTTTATTATATAAAAACTATGGTTATAGTGGAAATGGGTTTGGACTTTGGAATAACCGTGAAGGAATTATATTCCAGTCCTATCACGACGATTGTTTAGTGCATACACCATTGTTCATGTCATAAGATTTAACTTTTGAGTTTTTAATATAGCCATGGTTATATATATATGTATGTATGTTTGTTTGTATGTATGTATGGCAATGTTTTCACAGGGTAATATATAGTTTGGTGCTATTATTCACGTTCCATGGTTCAAAGGTAGGAAATGAATAGGGTTGTAATGATGTTTTTCTTGGGATTTATTATGTTACTTGGTTGACTTAAATAATTGTCCTGGATGCGAGTTGACAGTGTAGCCAGGCTCTCAGTTGGAATGATAATTTGATCTCTTCCCTACACTTGGATGGTGAGATCAAATGGTCTCGTAGGGTTTGTTGGGATCCAACATTTTCTTTCATAATGATGTTATTTATACTAATTTCCCATCCTACCATAATTTAATACATCTATGTTCGATAAGGCTATCTTTTACTTTGTTTTATTAATTAAATCTCGTAAATGTAAAGTGAGCCTAAGTCTGTTATTTTTAATGTATTAAACACAATATTTTGCAAATTACCTTTCATTTAGCCCTTCTGTCGGTCTCAAGTTCTACATTGGGTTTGATAATATGTTTCTTATTGGTTTAAATAGCTTGACTTACTTCGTTAGCAAATCGATCTATCTTTTCTCCTTTGTCCTCAATAAAACCTGTCATACATGCATACACAAATTAAAATCATAAGGTTGATAATAAGCTTTTGCATTATCCAAATGAATAATTACAACTAAAAGCATTATTGCAATTATTATTTATAAATAAAATTTAAATCATAAAATAATATTTTTAAACAAAACTTTCATACAAACACGTTGAATAAAAATGGATTATTAATTCTTAAATACATTACCATTTTATATAAGTATACATCTTTTAACAATCACAAACCATATGGTGGAAATCCCTCACATCTTAAGCTTTAATATATATGAATTTTTTAATTGTATGCAGGTGCCTTATTTTAAAACAGACCACCTAGTGATATCATGCAAGGTAGATCGCATAAAGATTCAAGGAGAGAACGCTTAACAAATGATGGATCAATATAAGAAACAAACTCATAAATGGATGGTGATTAAGCTAATAGAACTCAAGCACCTAGCTCTCAATGTGACCAACAAACCAGCAGAAATTTCGCTCAGAACCTAGATTTGTGAACTAATTTTTGTTACAGTTCATTTGGACACTCATCCAGACACCCATTCGACAACGTGTTTTTAATAGACATCAGAATTTTGGGCTAGATTTACGGGAAAATAGAGGTGAAACTAAAAATTACGACACATGGGTTATGTGCGGAATATACCCATTTAGGTCCTCTATAGGCATTTTGCGAAAATTCAAAGCCATCTGGGAGTAATGTGTCGTTCCTTGAAATGGATTTGCCCAAAAAATGTCAAAACGCGGTTGGTTGTTTTTCTGAGTTTGTTCCTGTTTTAATGGAGTCGTTTCTCAGCATTGAAGACCCTTTATTTTTAGAGAGGGGTGGTAAATTAAGGTCAAATTTAAACATCATAGGGATTTGTCATAAATTAAGGTCTAGGTAAAACCTAGAGGTCACTCGTACATCCTAGCTTCATTATCAGGGCATGTTATTTAAGCATGTTTACTACAGGGTAGCATAAGGGTGAATGAAATTCCTAGTTTGTGAGGGAACACTACCATAATTATATATGAAAAGATGAATTTTGGGACTAGAGACACCTCTCACTCTTTATTTTATGGATTCATCCACTTTACACTAAATCCATTAACTATGTGTATCCTTGATTCAGTAGATTCCTCTTGTAGCCTTTATTTTGGTTCCATGATAGTAAAAAAGAGAAGAATAGCTGTCCTCCAACCCATATACCATCCCACCCTGTAGCATGGTTTTAGGAGTTTCTCCCCCACCACTCCTTCATAGGAAAAATTATTTGTCGAATATCTATAGGGAGTGGAAACATTGGGACAAGAGCCTCTGATAGAAAACGGGTTTAAGAGGTTAACCCGCTGGGGTACTGAACAGGCACGCTGAAAGTGGGTACCAACCTATGGTATGACTAGGTAAACCTGATGGGGTACTGAACAAGCTCTACTGAAATAGGGGAATCTTCCTGGGGATGACAACTTGTTAAAAATGAGAGAGAAAATGAGTTTAGAAAAGAGAACAAAAATATGAAAATGACTCTATGATCATAAAGGTTGTTGTGGGTCTACTGGAGGAAGGTATGCATGGTTGATCTAAGGAAATTGAACTCCATCAATCTGCCATTTGAGAATGTTTGTAAGTTGCACTTAAGACCCTATTGTCTAATTCATACTATACCTAGGATATCACTATCCTAGAAGTGAGACCCATAAACTTAGGAGTCTAATGAACTCGAAATGCAAACTTTGTTCATAATTACTTGAATGACGATAAACCTTTGAGAAGTAGCAGGGATGACTAGTTTCTTATAGGCTTTACAGATGATCTATACCCTCATGTTTTTTATTTTAATTCATTCATGGCATAAGGATGTGCCATACCCTTGGTGAGGGGGAGAGAGAGTCTCAATTTATGTGGTCTTCATAAGCATGAATTATTACTAATTGGCAGAATTGTATGTATTAAGAAATCTTAAATAATATGACTTGTTGTTTTGGTCATCTCATAAAATAACATTTTTTTCCCTAAGTTCTAGTTTTTATGTCATAATAAAGTTGGATTAGTTTTGCTATAAACTATTGATGATCAAATAAAGTTTTTGAATAAATGAAAGACCACTTCCAATTCATTCATGGCATGCAGATGCGCCATACCTTTCGTCTTAGGGAGTGTTGGGCTCCAGGATTGTCTTTCATAATGATGCTATTTATACTAATTTCCCATCCTATCTACCATAATTTAATACATCTATGTTTGATAAGGCTATTTTTTAATTTGTTTTATTAATTAAATCTCATAAATGTAAAGTGAGCGTAAGTCTGTTATTTTTAATGTATTAAACGCAATATTGTGCAAATGACCTTTCATTCATCCATTATGTCAGTCTCGAGTTCTGCATTGGGTTTGATAATATGTTTCTTATTGGTTTAAATAGCTTGACTTACTTTGTTAGCAAATGGATCTATATTTGCTCCTTTGTCCTCACTAAAACATGTCATACATGCATACACAAATTAAAATCATAAGTTTGATAATAAGATTTTGCATTATCCAAATGAATAATTACAACGAAAATAATTATTGCAATTATTATTTATAAATAAAAGTTAAATCATAAAATAATATTTTTAAACAAAACTTTTATACAAACATGTTGAATAAAAATGGATTATTAGTTCTTAAATAAATTAGCATTTTATATAAGTATACGTCTTTTAACATTCACAAACCATATGGTGGAAAGCACTCACATCTTAAGTTTTAATATATATGAATTTTTTAATTGTATGTAGGTGCCTTATTTTAAAATAGACCACGTGGTGATATCATGCAAGGTAGATCGCATAAAGATTGAAGGAGAGAATGTTTAACAAATGATGGATCAATATAATCAACAAACTCATAAATGGGTGGTGATTTAGAAAATAGAACTCAAGCACCCAGCCGTCAATGTGGCCAACAAACCAACATAAATTTCGCTCAGAATCCAGATTTTTGAACTAATTTCCCTTACAGGTCATTTGGATGCCCATTCGACAATGTGTTTTTAACAAACATCAGACTTTCAGGCTAGATTTACGGGTAATCACATGTGAAACTAAAAATTCTGGCACATGGGTTTTGTGCAGAATAGGCCCATTTAGGTCCATGTGTGGAATTTTGTGAAAATTCAAAGCCATTTGGGAGTAATGTGTGGTTCCTTGAAACGGATTTGCCCAGAAAATGTCAAAATGTGGTTGGTTGTTTTTCTGAGTTTGTTCCTGTTTTAATGGAATCATTTTTCAGCATTGAAGACCCTCTATTTTTATAGAGGGGTGGTCGACCTACGCTCCCTTGTAATCATTATATAAATACCTCTTTGGTTTTGAAGAAGGGGGTAGAAAAACTCTTTGTAAACTTTGCTTCAGTTTAATAAAAAGTATCTGTTTCAGCTGTTCATGAGTATTTTCGTGCTCTGTTGGTGACTGATCTAAGTTAGGCACAACCCTGGATTGCTGAAAAGGGCCCTCAACAACCAGAGGTTTTTCATTGTGTACATTTCATTATTTTTCTTTTTTGCAGATAAGTAATTGTGATTTCCAGTGCGTATAATTTTGTTTTCTTGTAGGTGATGGTTAATTGTTCATAAACTGTAATTTCTGTTGTTTATATGTAATTTACATTTCCAGAATTTCAATGACCAGTCATGCATAGTTTCTTTCAGCTTGCCTTTTTTGTTTTCCATTGCAATTAGATAGAATTTAATTAGTTCAGTTTGTAATCAAAATTAGCTCTGTTAATTTTTCCTATAGCTGTAGATTAGTTCCATTTACATTTCATCCTTTTCTTGTCATGCAATAGACATAGTTCATTTCCTTAGATAATGATTAGTATAGATAGATTTTTGTTATTTCAGTTTTTAATAGTCCATTTATTGTTTTTCTTGCATTGTAGGGTCATATGCATTAACCAATTGGCATTAAGATCATTCAGTCTCCTCGTTTCCTTAATTTACACCGTTTTTTCTCTATCTGGACTGTCATTCGGACTGTCTGTTCATACTGTCATTCAAACCTTCATTCAACCTTTAACATTTCCTGTTATGTTTTATGTTTGTTTGAAGTTCAGTTTTCTTGGCTTTTGAATTGTGTTGTGTCCTGTACTTAATCAACATTCGTATATGTAGTTAGAACCTTGTTTTGAATGGAATAGTGTTTTGCTTAAGATTCATATTCATTTTTTAGTTATTCGTCATCTTTTAGCTTGCCTTAGTTTTTCTTTAAAGATGTACTTTGATCTGTAGTTAATACTTTATATCTGATTTCATAATTTGTTACTGTTCTAAAACTTGTTGATTCCATCTTTAATCCAGTGTAGACTTGCTTTTTGAATAATAGTTTAATTATATTGCTTTCTCGTAATTACCTAGAATGATTTAGTTCATAGTTTGATTTCCTTTTGAGGTAGATTAACAAGGATTATGTTTGTGTTTTGTTTACAAACCAAGTTCATTTCCAGCCATTTGAATATGCTTAGGTTTACTTAGGCCTACTTGACATCCAAGTTTAGTTTGTTTTGATTAGTCTATTGTTTTGCAACACATTTATTTCTGCTTGGTATTTAGAATAGTGTGTTTTCTTTGCTCTTGTGAATTCATAGTTAATTAATAAGATTAAATTACATAAATGGAAGTAGTTAGTTTTCTTGCATAGAAATAACATAGTTTTATTATTCAAAGTAATTAGTTTACAAGTTACATAGCTTAGATCCTTAGTAGTCAGCTGCAATTGAATTCTTATATAGATATTTCATCCTGCACAAATAGAATAGATTTCCAATTCATAGAATATATTCATAGTTTGCTTAAAGTGGTTTTTCTTCCGTTAGTTAGTTGTTTTTAGGACAATCATTGCTTTCTTATAATGGTAGTTTCTTTTCTTGCAATTAAGCTAGGGTAGTTTAAGCCTTCAATTCTGTACATATAGTGTTTTCTTCTCACAAGCTACCTTCACGGGTTGAAAATTAAGCATTGAATTAGATAGTGCATATTTTACCCAACAGGGTTTTGTAAAAGCTCATTTACTCTGTCTTAGCTTCATTTGATAATTTTGTTTGGTCATAGGTCGGTCGAGGGCCGAGCTCTGCTCTCTAATATTATTTCTCTGGTTTTACGATGTTAATGGTTTTGGATTGGAAGTGAACTCTACTCCATTCTTACATCGCTAATGGCATTGTCTAGTTATTCTGAGGTAATCCATTCCAAAGGCTTCCTCAACCATCTACCTTACAACGTCGAAGCTTGGACGAGCCTGCCAATTCTTCTACCATGCGCCGAGTCTGTCTTGACAGGTGAGTAAGGCTTGGTATTTATCTCTTCATTTTAAAATTTGTTTACAGTAGTTGTTTTTCCAAAATTAATGAAATGGTTTTGGTGGTTGCATGCTACGAAGGGATAAGGGTACTCCGGAAGAGATGACCCCTGGACCTCAATGCCAAATGCCAAGGTAAGGCTTTATCCAAGCTTTAAAATATGTGCATTTCATTTTGTTTTAACCTTTCAACCATAACACTGACTGTAAATTGCAAAAATGTGCAGGATTAAGGCATTGGAGAGGGAGGCGACAGGGTCACCTCATCCCAGGCCCGCGTTTCCAAATTCCTAGGTAAGGTATCCCTGGTTTAATTTTTTTTTTAAATTTCTTTGAAGGTTGTGACCCATGCTGACCCAACCAAGTCTTGGTTGTAGGTTATTCTGGGAAGTGGTCATGAGGTTCCAAAGCGTAGCCTCATCAAATTAAAGATAAGTGGTTTTTTTCAGTTTTAAAATTTGTAATTGGTTTTATCAAACCCTTCTCGAGTCCATGCCAACTCTTTAGCCATTATCATGGCACTATAATGTAATGTAATGTTTAGGTTTTTACCCTGGAAAGGTTTGGGTTCCCTTAACGGGTCTTATTCCTATAGTGTTTAATGTTTATGATTTAATTTACTATGGAAGCCATCGGAGATGGTCTTACAACCACTCTTTAATATTGTGTGTGTGTGTTGATTTAAAAGAGATAAGTGATGTCTTTGACTGTGTAAATTCCATTATTTTTTTGTGTTTCCTATATATATAAATACATATTGTTTGTGTTGGCCAACCAGTTGCCATCGTTGATGGTCTTACGGCCGTGAGGATAGTGGTTATTAAATGAAATGTTGTTTGTTTGATAAAACGTGTGGTAATGAATCTCGTCTATATCATGGATGTAAACTTTGTGTAAATAAATGGTAGCCATAAATGGGCTTATCACCATCTTATACATGTTTGTAATGCTTTGTAATATTTATTACACCCCATAAGGTCTGTGAATGTTTAGTACAACATGAATCATCGTTTGTAATGTGGTGGCGGCCATTTGACAACCATAATAATTAATTGTTGCAATCTATAATATAGTTTTATGGTTATATTTATGATTCCATTTGCATTTGGTTTAGCTTTGTTTATTAGCAGACTATAATTTAATTAGTTTCCTTTAAGAGATTCGGTCTCACGATCTCTGTAGTATATTTTAAATCTTGTGTATACTTGATCGAGGCTCTTCCTCCATATAAATTTGGGGTAGCCACATTGCGGACTTACGACCCTATAATTATGGTGCTTGTTGTTTTATTTGAATATGACCCATATGATCTGTGATATCTTAACTGAAGTTAAGAGAATTTATGTGTTAATACTCGGCTATCGATGATAGTGATACCAATTTTGTGACTAAGATTTCAATGCCATGAATGTAGTTGTGAAAGCTAGCATATCAGACAGTAAAAGATTTGATTTTTTTCCTTATTATCTTGCACATGATTTATGGATGTTTAACGAAATAATATCTTTGATTAGTATGTTTGGTTTCACCAAAACTAGAATGAACATCGATTTCATAGTTGTATTATTATAAAACTATGATTTATTTTATCATAGGACTCTTAATTAATTACCTTAAAGAGATTCAATTCCACAACCTCTGTAATCCTACTAAGTGGATTAAGGGATCTGTTTAGGAGTTAATTTGATTATTTCTGTATATGTAAACATATGATAGCATTATTTTATTTTCAGGCTTAGTTATGTAAACCTTGTTTGGTTTGACTAATTTAATTTAGATCCTAGGAGTTGTATAATGTTAATATTATTTAATTATGATCCATTCACATATATATCTTTAATAATACATATCTATACTATGAACAAGGATTAGAGATTCAGCCGACATTTAATTTCATAAATACAGACTAAGGAAAGATTTAGGAAAAATTGATACAACAGGAAATATATGGTTAAATGTAGGAGTTGTTGAAGGGGATAATAGGCCTTTCTTAAATTCATCATATAATATAATGTATTAAAAGATATAATTAGATGAACGGTTGGAGCAGGTGTAACTTCTCCAACCTATCTCTTCATGTATAAGAATACCATCTATTGAATGAATATGACGGTTAAGCGCTTGACCCAATATGTGTTGTTTCTATGATGGTTAATGTGTGCATTATACTTCTTCCTGCTTAATGCAACAATGGCGCCATTTCCTCTTTCATGTGGTCTGGGTGACAGAAGCAGCGCATGGGAGCTGGAGTGAACCTACAAAAGATCGTGAGGAGGAAGAATCCCTGCAAGAATCAAAGAAATGCTGAAGTTGCTTGATTGTTGATGTGCATGCAAATAGGAGATCAAAGACCGTTATTTGTTTCAAAGACTAACCAAAACCAAAATCCTGCAAGCAAAAGAACCCTTCAAGAAATGCTCAGAAATGATGATGTTGCATGAGGTTGCTGTAAATATAATCAGCCAATATTCTAGTTGATGACATGACTGGAGGAATGCAGATGGGAAGAATGCTGACCACTGAAGGAAGTACGATTACAATGAGCAATCACCGCCTAAGGAGAGATTGAATATTTCTTGTTGCATGATATTGATGATCATAAAATCAAAGAAATAGCAAGAAAGAGTGATCGATTTCCATGCACTACACCAAGAATGACAACGATGATGGTGATCGAAGAAAATAATATGGTGTTCTTGGATCTGTACACACCTTTACCGGACTACCTGGTTGTTGACAAGTCGATTCCCATGTTCGCCAAGATGGAAGACTACCTCAACTCCATCCAAAACATGTGCAACTACATGGAGAATGGATGCCATATAATCACGCTTGAAGCCATCTTGATCTGATGCAGAAATACTACAGAGCTCTCTGTGTCATGGAGTCCACACTCTCCAATCCCATGTCCTTCTGTTTCACCTGGTATGACTCTTTTCAAGAAGCATCAAAGTGCCTCAGATCACAACATCCACTTTGCGAAAGCCACCATTGCCTTCAATTCAGCTGCCATGCACAACCATACCATCATTTCAGCTAACAGGAACGACGAGGCTTGCAATACATTCCAGGCAGCAATAGGGGGCTTCATTTTTCTCAGAAAAAATATCTTCGTGAAGGCCACCGCAGGGAACTCCACTGTTGACATATCTATGGAATGCACAAACATGTTAGAGAAGGAAGATCAGTATTTACTATCGAGAAGCATATGTGGCCCTTGCCCCATTTAATTAGTCAATATAGTCAAATTGAATCATATAAAGTTTAACAAGTGACTCGTAGAAAGTTTAACAAGTGACTTTTGAAAGTATGGATGATATTAGCGATCAAAATGTTGTTCATCATGATTGGCAGTTGTTTTCAAATGCATGGATGTAGTAATTTCATTTTTTTTCTCAAAAATGGTCAGTGAATACTTTAGTTGTATGTTATATAAAAATTCTGAACAAATGAATGAGCTGACTACTAGTCGACACTGGCTACTACTTATCAACCATGTTGACTACTACCTGCTACCATCAGCTACAACAACTTGGAGATACTGTTGTTGGTTCATTTTTGATGCCATGTTACTGCAAATGAAGACGATCCGCCTATTTCATGACTGTCCCAATGGTTTGGGTTTGTAACCTATTTTTCTTAATTCACCATTATACTCATCATCGACTATGCTTTATCGACCTATCAAGCAGTCGTTGATTAAAATTTTAAAGTAATGAAGGGAGAATATCAGACCACGTGAACAATAATGACGATATGTTTATTCATTATAAGTGATTTTCTTATTTTGACTAAGTTTCTTATGGACGTATAATTCGACTAAGTTGAAGGATGCATTGCTGATGGACATGTGAAGAAATGACTGTTAAATGCTTAGCCACTTCATCGTTCACACTCTCTTGACCAACGAATCATGTTGTTTATTCTAGAACACCTCTTCAAATGAATTCCACCAATTCATTCACTTGGTTATAAATTTGAGTTATTGAAGTCTGGCCATAAACATATTAAATTTAGTTGATGAGTAGTATCGCTTGATTACAATACTTTCGACCAATGTTTTGTAAACTACCAACAAATTACTATGTGGTCGATACAAATGGGATTGAGTCAGGTCGGTTGAAACATGTCAGTTGAAGCATGTCGATTGAGTCATGTCGGCTGGAGCATGTTAGTTGAAGCATGTCGATTGAGTCATGTCGATTGGAACATGTCTATTGGAGCATGTCAATTGAAACATGTCGGTTGAGTCTTTTACAAATATGTCAATTGGTAGATGTATGGATGGTCGGTACCTTCATTTCAGTTGGTTATTACATAGTCAAAAATATTAAATTGATTTGATAGGGTTTCAAGTGGTCAAGTTAATTTTGTAAAGGTAATTGATTAATTTTGAGGGGGTTAAACGTGAGTCTCAATAGAGGCAGGTGATCCCCTCTACAATTGTAAATCAATTCGATCTCTAGTTAACTTAGTAACTCATGTCGAGTTAAGTATATTGAGTCAAGTCAATCATCCATATTGAGCAATGAAAACTTTACAAACTTGCAGGAAGCCTCATGACAGATGAAGTCGACAATGATCACATTCAAGTAGAAGTCACCTTACAACACACAGAAGAAGAACTTAACGCGAGATGATGACATCAGAATAGTTGAATCCCCTAGTGTATAATACAAAGATGTTCCTAAGTTGTGACCTCGAAAAACCAAAAGACAAAGAAATGACATAGAAAGTCGAAGAGCCAAAAGTCCCCGCATGCCTGAACCGTTGGAGATGTTTGTCAGATGAGCCAGGGTGAGGCTTTAAAAAAAAAGATCTTTTTTCGGAAGAAGATGATTGCCCATCGTTGTGTGAGGATGAGACTTTGATGTACTACTACCAAATTAAAGATGCAGGCTGAAGAGTAACCACTCATAGTAGAGCCTTGTACATGTGTGTTTTCCTATCAAGTTGGCGGTCGTTGCGGATGAGTTACCTATCCAGACCAGTATGCATGGTTGATGCACAGTGAGGACTACTTCAGCAGTAGCAAAGACCCAGGATGTTGATGCATAATTCTTTGTTCTCTTTGGGACAAAGAAACGTTTTGTTCATGGGGGAGATGTTGAAGGGGCTAATAGGCCTTTCTTAAAGTCATCATATATTAAAAAGTATTAAACAGTATAATTAGATGAATGGTTGGAGCAAATGTAACCGCTCCAACCTATATCTTCATGTATAAGAATACCATCTATTGAATGAATATGACGGTTAAGCGCTTGACCCAATATGTGTTCTTTCTCTGATGGTTAATGTGTGCATTATACTTCTGCCTGCTTGAATGCAACAGGAATACATGATACAATTTAGAAATAGACGATTTCAAATACATTATGTGCCAAATTCAAATTTCGACAGGAATCAGAATTCTAAACATTTAGTATAGAAACATTAGGCTAACTGATACAGACTAGGTTCTACATTAATCTTCTTCAGATCTAGAATTCAAAACACATTATGCAAAAATTTAAACACAAATTATGAACCTAAAACCAATGCTAGGAAAACAAAAGTGGAGAATCTATTCCTCCCAACCAACTCCCATAGCAGCCAAGTTACTTGATCTAGAACCCCCGAGCATGTTCATTGAACCACAAGAGAAAAATACTTTAATGCGCAATCTCTTGCATTCACATATTTTAATCCTCATCCAATTCTAGTGTCCTGCCACTCATTGACATACTAATATCTAGTATTTTTCCTAGGACTTGGTCATTTACAAGCCTCCTTCTCTTTAGCATTCAACTAGGAGTTGTGACCTGATTTTTGGGCTGATTCCTCCCACATATTGAGTTCTCAATCAATGCCTTATGCAACGTGTATTTTCCTCTTGTGGGTCAGTAAACACTCTTTAACAGCTATATCCACTTTTGTTCCCCTTCAACATATTTTATTAAATAAAAAAGTTTTATTACAAAATTTTTTATTCTGACTTTTTTGTCAAAAATAATAAAATAATAAAAATATTATTCAAAGTATTTTTCCATTAGATTAATAATAAATTATTAATTCACGGGGTATTATAGAGTGCCCAGACAGGACATGGAGACAATGTAGACAAGGACCATGATGGAGCGCGTGCATGTAGGAGAAGTGGGGACGCTGAACCAAAGCACCCATAGAAGTATCACCCCGTGCCATGACTGACAAAGAGCACGTGAACCAAGTGGTTAGGTGGAGGGCCCAAACGGTTGTGCGACGGACCAAAATAGTTGACATCAACGAGGAGGATTGGCATGATTGCGAATCAAATGTGCACCCACCCTAACGACAGATATAAAAGGTAGAAGGAATTTCGTTGGAAGGCATGGAAGTGGGAGATAAAAAAACCTAGTGAAGTTTTCAAGTGACTTTGGAGGCACTCCAGTCAGCGAATCGCAACATAGACATAGTTCAACCAAACACTCATAAAACACAGTCTATGATTGTGAAGGACGTTGGACCACCTTACACCAATGCTCCAGAAGAGAGTCGGTGATAGTTCGACAACAACATCTGAGGGAAGCGCACGTTGAAAAGTCTTTGGAGTTGGACGCCCATTGAGGGATCAACTCGTCTCGTTTGTAAATTTGTAAATTAATGAGAACTCGTTGGGTAGCTCCCACCGTGAGCTATGCTTCTTGGGAAACTCCACTTGTTGTAATATTGTGATTTATATAAATTACAAAGGGGTTTCGTCAGTTTTGAAACCCCACCTTTCATACTTGTGTTATGTGCTTATTGTGATTCTTAACAAATTTTGATAACTCTAGAGGCTCGGCTAAAACCCTAACTAACCGAACAATGAACGAATGCAAGTGTTAGATCCAAAAATATTTCACAAGGTTTAGGCATAGTCTGTCGATGACTTGAACTGGCCTTTCCCTCAAGGCATTCTCGAGTAGTGTCGCACACCCCAACTAGTCACCTAGTTGACAAAGGTGTCGTAGGGTTGTGATAGGTGGGATTAGAGCATTCACAACCTAGAGTTAGTGAAATAAGTTCTCTTCACCATTTCTTGTGAAGCAGGTGACATCAAAACATTTGTAGCATGTGGTTTAGCCAAGGCAGCACTACTTGTGAAGTAGGCGAAGCAGTCACAACATAGGAGTTGTGTTGCACAATAGGTGATCATAGAAAAACATCCACAAAACTCATCAAGATAATGCTTGGTGGAAAGTGTGGTTGCACAATAGGAAAACACCAAGGCATGGACAAAAAGTGATTGCAGTGACCGAGAGAACGATTTCAAGAAAAGATAGAACCAAGGAAGGGAGGAATCCATTCACTCCTAAGAAGTTCTTTTGTGCAAAGAAGAAAGAGATTAATAAACGTTTTGAATCAAAGATTCTATGTTATTATTTTTAAAAGTTGGGGCACTTTGCTTGGGATTTCCATGTGAGGAAAAGAAAACAAGGAATAATTTATGCTTCTACCGTTGTAGAAGAAACTTCCAAAGAAGATGCACCCTAAGAGAAAGAGATAAGGATGGAGTATTACCTCATCTCTTATTTTTCCTGATCTATCATCATGGGAGAAAATACATGGTTGATTGATAGTGGTGCTTCCAAGAACATGTCAAGATTCAAGGGTGCAATCTCCTACCTAAAAGAGAAATAGTTTGCATGCATGGTAGAATTGCGAGACAATTCCAAATACTCAATCCAAGGAGTTGGATCCATGTCCTTCCAGCTGAGTTTGGGAGATGCACTACAAGTGGAGGAAATCCTTTATTTCCTGGATTGAAGAAGAAACTACTATTTGTTTCTATCCTTGAAGATAAAGGCTTTTGAGTAATCTTCATGGAGAATCAAGAATACTTGTGGTCGAAGAACCAAAACATTGATATTGTTGTTGTTATTGGAGTTCGAGAAGGAGGAATTTACAAGGTCCCAGGAAATATTATTCCATCCATGACACATCATACTAGTAGCCCATGCAAGTTGTGGCATAGGAGGCTTGGACACCTCCACTTTAGAGAACTCCCTGGTTTGCAGCGAATGGTGAAAGGTATGCCTATTTTTTATTTTGTACATGATGTTTTTTTTAGGGTTATGCTTCAGGAAAAAATGTTAAAAAGTTTAGTTTCCTAGCAGTAGTACTAGATATAAAGGCATCTTAGATTTAGTGCACTCATATGTGTCCAGACCCATGTCTTCCCCTTCCCTCAGTGGGCATCTTTAATATGTTTTATGCATTAATGTTTTCTCTTGTAAGGCCTAAGTTTACTTCATGAAAGCCAAAAGTGAAACCTTCCATAAATTTCAAGAATATTAAGCCTTATTTGAGATTAAGACAAGTAGGCATATCCATACCCTATGGTCTAATAATGGTGGAGAATTTCAATCAAGTGATTTTAATTAGTTTTGCAGTGATGTAGGGATATGTATACAATTAACAGTTCCTTACAACCCATAACATAATGGGATTACAGAGAGAAAGAATAGAACTGTTTGTGAGGATGAAAAATCCATGTTACATGATCAAGATCTATCTTCTTATATGTGGGAAAATCCATTAATATAGCAGTGTCCATACCTAACATAAGTCTGCATGCAGTCCTTGATGAGAAAACACCTAAATAGGTGTTCACTGGTGAGAAATCAAACATTGCACAACTTCAGATATTTGGTTGTCCTGTGTATATTCAGATACCAAAATAAAAGAGAACCATGATGGAACCTTCTGGGAAGAAGGGAAATTTTGTGGGCTATAGTGAGACCTTCAAAGCATTCATAATATATTTACCTGGTGAGAGCCATGAATGAGGTTAGTTAGGATGTGAATTTCCATGAGGAGACAACAGTCAAGTGGTTAGAAGGGATTGAATGTGATCTAGAGATAGGGGAATTTGAGGCTCCTACATTAGAAATGGATCATGATGATGATTCTTCCCCTTCTGATGTTCAGAGGGAGAATCTAGCAGAGCATGCAGAGCTACCTGCCATTGATGAACCAATTGAACTGGTTGATGAGCCTCCTACAAATAGGAGCTCAAAATGGTGTTGATATGTATTGAGAGATGTTGAGAAGCATGGAGCACTAATTGGCACTTCCAGAGAGTGCAAGCATCCTGATCGGTATTCAAGATATGTTGCATTAATGAGAAACATCAGCGACTCAAATCCTTCATTATATGAAGAGGTTACATAGCAACAAATGTGAAAAGATGCTATGACAGGGGAATATCATTCTATTATGAAGAATGATGTTTGGGATATTGTTCCTAGACCTGAGAGGAAGTCAATTGTAACTTCTAGATGGCTTTATAAGATAAATCATGTTGCAGATGGAAGTGTGTACAAGTACAAATCTAGGTTTGTTTCTCGTGGATTTTCTCAGAAATAGGGCATTTATTATGACAAGAATTTTGTTCTAGTGGCCACGTATATGTAACAAACCCAAAATAATACACCAAAACTTTCTAATCAATCAAATAAAATGCAAACAATTATAAGGGAGGTTAGAGTCACCTACTTGAAGACAATGCCAAAAAAATACTTGGATAATTAGTTCCTCCCAACCATAGGAGAGGACTGCAAAACCACTACGATCCCAACTCCACTCCCAAGTTGGATCACCACTATGCAAACTAGAACAACAAGTAAAATTCCATTTGACACTCTCTCTTAGAGTCTTTAACAAGCTACAACAAGTAAGCTTCCACACGACACTCTCTCTTAGAGTCCCTAATAGGCTACAACAAGTAAGCTTCCACGTGACACTCTCTCTCAGAGTCCATAACAAGCTCAATGATGGAATTATGAAAGGTAGAAACACTCAACACATGCATTCACAAAAAAATTTCTCCATGCACAACACGATGTCCTGTGCTATCTAAGTGCACCAATATATATAGCTTTTTCCCAGGTCTTATGCCATCCCAATCAAATCTCCAATCAATCCATAAATCCCTATGATTTAGGATCTGGTCTAGTTATTGAGTTTTAGATTGGATTTTATTGGTAAATGTCTCTCTAGATTTCTTACACATGTTCTCTTGTTCCATGGTGGTGTCCCATGATGTAACTAAATTCTCCAAGTGTCTTTTCCTTTTATTAATAATAAAATAATAGTTTGTTGTGCAAAATGTCATTCGCACCTCTTGTGAGTATCTCTTAGTTTTTAATTTATTTGTACAAAAATAATTGTTTTCAAAATTATTTTCATAATATTAAATAAATTAATATTGTCTTAGGGGTATTACATTACTCTCCCCCTTATTCTCAACACCGTCCTTGGTGTTCTTTTATTCTGAGCTCTCTTTCTCATTCTGGAACATGGAGGGATATGCCTCCTGCATTTTATCCTCCATTTCCCATGTTGCATCCTGAGGGATAGAGTGCTTCCCTTGCAACTTTAGTTGAATGATGGCTTTATTCCATAGCATACATTCCTTCCTATCTAGGATGCGAAAAGGTTCGTCTGGAACTCGCCCTTGGGTTCTACCTGAATCACATTCGATTCAATTATATGAGTAGCATAATATATATATATATATATATATAACAAAGAAACATGAAATACATCATGTACTTTTATAGTAGGGGGAAGCGCAAGCTTATAGGATACCGGCCCTATCTTAGCTAGCACTTCGAAAGGTCCATAATACCTGGGTGCCAGCTTGGAACATCTTCCCAAACTCAAAGCACTCTTCTTCGACTTTACCTTTATATATACATGATCACCAATGTTGAACTCTCTTGGAGTTCTTTTTAAATCCGCATAATGTTTCTCCGGATATTGAGCAACTTTTTAAATTTTGTTGTGCTTCCTTGATAATATCTATAGTGTAATGCAATAAAGCATGCTTCAATGCATATATGTTTTGTTGTAACCATACTTTCTCCTCTTCCACATACAAGAAGATAAACATGTCAATCATTATCTTAATATTTTAAACATTTTACATATCACCCCAAGCAGATATCGACATCTTACTAATATCGGGAACATGATTATTATCTCTTCTTCATAACATTATGGGTTCCAAATACAACTTAGTTAATCATTATTACAATGTTCATTCAAATTACAGGTTATAAAACTTCACTGGTTATTACCACATTTAACCCTTGTATATTGGGAGATAAAAAGCAAATATATCACATTGCCTATCTTCAGACACAACATCACTCTTCATGCTATTTAGTATAAATAAGGTACATTCAACCTTCTAAATTACATTGAATGATAGTTTCACCTTTAAACTAAATGTATCTACATCGATTTATGTCAACTTTTCAATATCTATAATATACCTAAAGTATAAGTATTTACCCATGCCTAAGAAAATGTCTTTTCAACATTTATCCAGTTTCCATTTATCTAATGTGAGCATTTACTGATCAAATGGATATGTCGAACTTTATGTGATTTGATGTACCAAATCAATACAAATAAATTACATGGTTTTATAATTTTTAAAGATAAACTATCACATTACATTGTGCAAAGGATACTTGAGCTAGTGCATCCCCTATTACCATCATCACAAGAGGGTTTTGATTTTGTGTGACTAGCTTCTGATTTGCATATTCTTGCATGATTTTAAGCCTCTGATATATTTATTGCAAAACTTTAATTGAATTTTGCAAATCCATTCCCTTAGTTTGTGTGAATTTGGAAAGGTCCCACTGTGTTTGGAATTGATTAAGTCAATCCTAGTTTTTCAACTCTAGCACCTAGTTCCCAATTTGTTGATTTAGATCTTTGTGTTTGAGTTAATATTTACATAAATATGATTACGGATATTATAGTGGTATCTAATCACTTTCCTCTACTCCTATGGAATGTAATCCCTCTGCTGAAGAAATATTGTATATCAAAACTCAAGTTGCAGCTATGAGGCTTGGACCAGTAGTTGAAGATGTTGAGTTTGAGCAATTTGTAGAATAAAGAATCCTCTATTTTGATGGAGGCCTACCAAGAGTTGAGAATGATTACTTATATAATCAATCATATAGAGAATAAATAATTTCTAATATTCCAATGGTTAATAAATAGTTGTAAAAGGTGATAGAAGTATGTGAAAACATGCCCCGGTGCTACCAGGAGTATCTAACATTGGTTAAGGATATTTGTGCATCCATGAATTTCAAGGATTATGTATATATCATGTATGGATTTTGGCCTCAAAATGTTGATGAGTATTCTTTCAAGAGAAACATACCATCCATAGATGAACCAAGTTGTTCCACCTCTCTGAGTAAAGACTAATAATAAGGAACCAAAGGTGAAGATTCATCAAAGTCAGTTGCATCTTCAAGAATTATGAGATTATTTGGTTTCTCTTCAAGCAAAGCTTCAAAAAATTTTGATCTGAGCACCACTCAATATGGAGAATTCTCAAGTTTATTAGAGGAGAACGAAAATTGTTGGGGTGCGCACCCTAAGGGTCCGTATGGTGGGTAACTCTGCGGGCTTGAAAGAGTTTGTAAGCGGAGTTATGGCTCAAAATAGTCTTAGGGGTGTCGGGGTTGAGTCAAAGCCCCCTTTTTGTAATTAACCCATGGTTTAAGTCTAGGGTTTAGGGTTTGAGGTGCCCATGGTTTAAGTCCATGGTTTTGTAATAGTGCACTGTATAAATAGGCACTCTTGTAAATAAGTCAGGTTAGGCTTTTTATGTATAAGGAATTGCTGTGAAGCTACGGATATTTTTGTGAGAAAAGGTTAAGTCCCAGCTATGTGCGTGGACGACCTCTGCAGCTGTGTGCGCAGAGGGATTTTGTAAGTGATTAGAAGATCTATAGCTATGTGCGCAGAGGCCTGCAGCTGTGTGCGTGGCTTTAAGGACTTGAAGGGATCTGCAGCTGAGTGCGCAGATCAGAACTATGATTTTGTAGAGAGTTGAATAAAACACAGTTCTATGGACGTAGCCCCTACACTGGGGGTGAACCACGTTATATCCGGTGTTTTGGTTCTTGTGTTATTCTTGTTATGTTCTTTATGCATTGATAAATATCTATATCTGATAAGTAGATTACTGCTAACAACTAGCTTCGCTGTGAATTCCCAGTAAAGGGTTAAGCAAGTCACTGTTTGTTTATTTATCTACGAAGTTATATATATGAATGTCGGAGCTCTGTGTTAATTGATTATAAGTTATTAAAGGCTTAAGGTATAGTAATATCCCTCTTCTACTTGCAAAAACCTGATTCTGCAGCACCCCATAGCTGTTTCGGGTGAGACTGCAACCTGCGCGCAAGCAGAAGCATAGATCCATTAGGTGGAGCGCAAGTCAATGTGTTCACATCAAAGAAAATATATGGTCTCGTATTCCTTAGGTACATCAAGGACCCAATCATCTGACGATCCATTATAGCATCAACCATCTCTGATGAAGCATCACTCAATAGCTTCAGGTTTGATGCCATAGGTGTGGTCATTGCATTCCAATCCATCATCCTAAACCTCTTCAGGATCTCTACTGCATACTTTCCTTGTCCCAGGGAGATTCCATACACTCTCTACCACACCTCCATGCCTAGAAAGTAGTGCATCATTCCCAAGTCCCTTCACTCGAACTTGGAATCAAGTCTCCTTCTTGCAACTTTAATGAGTTCCTCTTTTCTGTCAAGAACAAGTCATCAACATATAGCAGGAGCATCACTGGTATTCCACCTCCGACCTTGAAGTAAAGGTTGGAATTCATTGTACTCTCAGTAAATCCTAGAGCCATTAGTAAGCTATCCATCCTAACATACCATGTCGAATTTTAGGATATTCTGCAATCACTCCCTCTTAAGTGGAGCATCATTCTCCCTCTTCCTTTCGTACTTTATGCATTGAAACATTCTATACTGGAGTGACAAGTAGATTCCTCTGCTACTAATATTCTATGCATCCATCTAGGGTCACAGGATACAAAGATCCTCTATCTTGAAAAACGTTCTCCTCACACCCATCTGTGAGCTTGTCATCCTCTACAAGATTTCATCTTCAACCTTGTAGAAAAGGTTAAGATCTTCATCACTCTAAGTGATTTTCAAGCTCCTCATGTATTTGTTATCCCATGGGTGCCTTCTGAGCTTGTACAAGGCCTTCTTTAATTTTCACACATGATTCTTCCTGTCATGTGCCTCAACTCCCACTAGATGCAAATGTCTCTTCGTAGTATATGCCTTCTTTCTTTGAGAATCCTCATGCTACGAATCTTGCCTTGTATCCCACGATGTTTCCATCTATTGCATGATGGATATTGCAAATCCACTATGGACTTCCCTTCAGGTCTCAATACTGCATCCTAGACATCATTCTTCTTGAACTGATATTCTCCTTCTTTTTCTTCTTGGCTACTTCTTCATAGATGGAAGGTTCTGCATCAATGATGTCGCTCAACAGTGTCATGTAACTGCACTATGTATGAGACCTCTTCTTTCTTTGAAAGTATCATCATATTATTCTTCATCTTGTATTACTTCTTGAACTGTGGTCACTTGTTCTTTGGAACAAGTCTCATCCTTCTTTTCTTGTAGGCGATTGTACGCGATCTTTCCTACAAGTCAAATGCATTAGTTGTATCGTTAGAAACATTTCATAAGGTATATTCATAATGAAGAACTATTCTGCATAAAGATATAATCATGCAAATATTTTATCCAATACAACATTCATCCATATCTTATGGAAACTTTCTAGATGCCTTCCATCTCTACCAGGACAACATTGAGATTGTGCACTAATCCAATACACGGGGGCTTCACTTGTTGACCAATATCCTATCACGTTAGTTCATATTGTGGGTTTTAAAATTATCAAAAATCGAACCAATATATTGCAGGTATTGGGGGGATGAGGGGTTTCAGGTGGGGGTGGGTAGGGTGGTTTATAAGGATTGAGGTATAAAAAGGTGTGGGGAGGATGTTTTAAGTATTGGGAGGGGGTTTCAAGAAAAAGAGGTTGGGTCAATATCTCTCTAAATTAAGGGTATTATTTAATATCCTACGATTGCACGTGCTATGTGAGAGGTTCACTAAGTGAAGTCCCCGTGATCCAATATGTCAACAAAGAGGTTTCACTCTAGATAAGTAAAAATGGAGAGTTGTATAGTACCATGGGCTACTTACCCTTCATATGCATATTAGTAGTATACTGTCATTAATGCAAACATTCTATCACATAAACATTCTATCACATCAACTGAATATAAACAATTTCATAAAAAAATAATATCATGAAATGACAATTGAATACTTATCTTTATTTGTTTCATGGGTAGACTCCTTCTTGAGCCTTCAACTTCATAATCTTATTCATTCATAAAAAAATCATTTCTTACCCAAATGCTTAAGATGGATAAGAGTTTCTTCAATAATTGAGTTCTTCATGCTTGAGTGATCTTTATTGAATCGTGAGCGATTAATCTTCAATTGCTCCCGTCTTCTCTTCTCTTATTATGGGTCGAACTTCATCTTGTGTGTGCTCTTCCCAGAGTCTGCTGAAAGTAATCACTTCCTTCTGGCACACATTCCTAGAATGAATGAATCCCATGATCCTGGGAGGCCATTCAATGTGGTTATCACAACTTCTGCATCCATTGCTTCAAGTTGTTTTTTGATTTGAGAGGCCCTTGTAAAGTATGACTGTATGGTCTCTGCATTCTGGATCTTTACATTCTTCAACTGGTTTCTCAAAGTTATCTTCTAATTTATGGTCTTCCCTTCAAATAGATTGGTCAAGGAATCAAACATCTCTTTAGGTGTATTTAGGGAAGAAACTTGTGGTATGAGGTGATCCTTGATTGAATCAACAAGGATCTTCTTGGCCTTGACCAAGTTCTTTTTGTGTAAGGCTTTTAGCCTCGTCTCCCTCTGGAACTGGAACCTCTCAACTTATGTGGGTGTCCAATTAATTTTCTTCAAGAACCAATGAAATCCTATACTTCCATTCTTGGAAGTTTTCAACTTCACCAAGCTTGTCATCAAGCTGGTGTGATTAGTCATTTTTGAAATGAGTACCTCAAATGTAAATAGAAAAATATTAGATCTTACCGATTTGAGGTGTTCGTCCTGGTTTTGGATCTGGCTGATCTAGGGTTTTTTAGAGAAACCCTAATTTTCAAAACTTGGAATATCAAAATTATGATTGGATAGATGGATGGGCCTTTTCTAAGCGAGCTTTCCAATGTACTCCCTTTCTGAAAATAGTGGAGGGAAGCTCCCGAAACAGGAAGCCCTAGTTTTCCAAATTCTTCTGCAGAAATTCCTGATATTGTTTTTGCAGTATATCCGAATGTACTATTCCTCTATGTTTGAAACTTTTCACTAGCGTATACTATATTGTCCTCTTTCCAACACCATAGGTTTGAGCAGAATTGGTTTCACCATTTCATACTTATGAGAGTTTTCCCAAGGTGAATTTTTTCAGGACTGTTCGGTATAGAAAACTTCTACGGACTTCCACATGTCCCTGTTTGATCATCAGGGTCTGAAAATTTTACCACAGAAATTACAGTCCATTCCATATCTGTAAAACATTTCAGAATTTCATTTGGACCTTCGTATCCCAAGATATAGCAATTCTCCCTAGGTGTCATGTTTAGGGATGAATCCTGGAAGAGGCTTGAACCCTGATTTGGAGGAGTCATATCTCCCAGAATATAGGACATATGAGGCATCAATTTTTACACAGTGTACATCAGGATTTTATCTTCATCCTGTTAAAATTTTGTCCCATGAGAGTTCTTCAATCCCAATATATAGCGAATGTACCAAAACTACCAGTTTTAGTATTTTAGGGTTTTTCAGGCCCAGGGTCAAACTAGGGTTTCACTTTCCAGGGGCTTAACTCAACCAAAAGCTTCAAACTTGGTCTCTAAAATTCGATTTTGATGAGGAGATATATCCTATGTCGGGATCACTAAAAAATTCCTCTTCTGTAAAAATCCCTAATTTCCTGAACCAAAAACTGAAAATGCCCGAAATCAAATTCTCCTTCGACAGAAAGATGTGCCCTTCAATGGAGAGTTATCCTAGCCTCCTTTTGTTGATGGATTATGGAGAGAGACCCAAAAAAAGAAGCCCTATATTCTACAACTGCAAAGTGCCTTCTTCTCAGATTAGCTCTGATACCATGTTATATTTTTATCATTTAATCAATATGATCTTAAGATCTTATCTAAGAGAATAACATGCACAATAATAATCACAAGAGACACAAAGAATTTTCCTCGGGGAAACCATAAAGGAGAAAACCCCACAACTTCCTCAGAGATAGAATGAGCACTAGTAGCAAAAGTAAAACCCGAAAACATAAACATGGCCTCCGACAGCTGATCTCTCTCACTTGTGCCAGCACTTCCTCTCTCACTCATGCACCCCAGTTGAGTGAGTGTATATAAATAATAGAGAGGCTCACTCTCTATTTATACTAATTTCCGACTTGACAATTACTTACCAGGGCTAACATCTCTAGGAGAGTCTAATAACCATAGTGCCCCACAATTGTGGGGACTTTTCCCCTGATCAACAAGGAGGGTTAACCTCAACTCAATTGTGGGGACTATTGCCCCAACTTACAATGGAGGGTTAACCTCAATGACTCTACATTAATTTATTATATTAATGACTCTCCCTATAGGAACATTGGGGTACAATATAAGATATAAAGGTGAATACATTCTGAAGTTATAAATACATCAACATCTTAGTCAAATTTGATCCCCAAAATATACCAATATGAAACTAAATTTTTATAAACCAACAAACAATATATGTAATAAGTATTTTAATGGTTTTGGCTCTAGTTCTAGTGTTAGTACAATTCTTGTGTTCAACTAGTCTATGTATTTCCATAGTATTTCCCCCTCGTATCTCCCTCGGAAAGTGTCAAGTTAAGCTAATGCCAAGGATATAGTTTTCATACATTAGTGTACCCAAGTAGACTTGGAGCAGACTTAAGAAGTAGCTTATTTCAAAACATAAATGGTCTCAATATGTTGCACAAATGATACTTGAGCTAGTGCAACCCCTATTGTCATCATTACACAAGGGTTTAGATTTGGTGTGCGTAGATTACAATTTCCTATACTTGCATGCTTCTAAGCCTCTAATATATTTGTTGCATGCTTGTAATTAAATTTTGCAGAGCTATTCCCCGAGCTTGTGTGAATTTGGAAAAGTCCCACTGTGTTTGGACTGATTTAGTCAATCATGTAGTTTTTCAACTATAACACCTAGTTCCCAATTTTTTGATTTAAATATTTGTGTTTCAGTTAATATCTCCATAAATCTAATTGGGGATATTAAAGGGGGGGTATTAGAGTCAATGTGTATCATGTTCTAGATAAGGTTCTAGATAAGATTGAGTGGTTGATGTAGATAAAGATAAAGATGTGATAAATAAGGTGTTTACTACATTAATTATGTGTCTAGATCAATGACTGAGAGCTATTGATCAATGTATAAATATGTGTTCTTGTATTTAAATGGAAAAAAAATTAAGTTTGTGTGTGTAACCTAGTTTACCAATAAATACAACATTTTAATCCCCCGCGCTCCTCAACTTTATTTTGAACTTGCTCTATTCATTGTATTCATATGGTTCTTGGTGGGTCATGAGAAACTAAAATGTTGATCAAATTCACAGGTGTTTTGAAATATTTAAAGTATCAAGTTAATTGCATAAATATCCCTATATATCTATATGTGGATTCTAGAATTTGAAATTTTTTTAAGGAAATACTAATGCTTTGGTTTGATTCCAGTTAAATCTATATATTTTTGTTTTTGGACACTAAGTGAGAATTTATTGATGGGAAAATAAATAGACATCAAAAGTATGTTCTAGGGAAATTTTTTGACCAATTATCAACTCGTAAGTGTGTTAAGAAGCAAGCTATTCATAATGAAGGGATGTTGTCGACTTCTTTAGTCCACACCCCCTTGCTCTCAAAAATGGGTTTATTTAATCTCTTAACTAAAGTGTCGATTGTCCCTTTACTCTTAGAAAATGGGTTGGTTGCATCTCTTGGACAAAGGTTTGGTTTCATCTCTTGAGAAACGAAGCATGGGAATATATCATAATGGACTAGTTGTAACTCTTGGCCAATGAAACTTGGAAATGGAGTTCTTAGGAAATGCTCTAGTTATATGAGCTTGTAAAAGTTGCCATCCAATCAACAAAGTATATGCACATGGAAAACATGTGAAAACCCACATACAAACATCTGTTAGAAAGATGATGTGTAACAACCTCAACATGCCCAAAGATGGACACTTTGAAAATGTGTGTAATTTCATAGTATGAAGGCAATTTTCATAAAATAAAATGTATTTAATTAATGTAAATCATGAGACAAAATTAATGCATCATTGAATTAAAGACTTTTCCAAATCGATTAAGAATTTCCCATCCTTTGTAACTCCTAAGTTGAAACCTAACAAATCCATTGATAAATAAAATGTCCTTGATACAAGGAAAAATAAAACCTCAAAACTTTTGATTCAACAAGAAAAAGTAATCAATGTATTTGAGTCAAGAATATTCTATGACACATCCACCTAAAACTTAGACTATATGGAAAATAGAAACATAAAAATTTTATGTGCAAAGTAATATAAAAGAGACAATCCCATAATATAGCCCCTACCAACCTCATGTTCAATTTAGAAAAGTGTAGGATCCTTAGGCCTGGATGAATTCATTGTGAAAGAAGTTGGAAGGAGAGAGAAGCAATTCAATGTAAACTGATCCAACATTTATGGTGAGATTGAACAACCATGGAGACAAAATTGGTCCACATAACATTACTTTCATTATCATTAATCTCAGTGCAATATAATTATGATAAAATAAAGAGAATTCGAATATACTAGGTATGATTTGAATTCACCAACTTGGACTGACTCCGATGCTAATTCAATGTGAGAAAATCACCACTGAGAGATCACTAATATAACTCAGGACATCTGAATCAGTTCAAATTCAGTTAACTAAATAAAGTAGGAAGGAAAAGGCACCTAACTTCCTTGAATCAAGTAAAAGTGGCGCTAGACTAACATGAGATGAACTAACTGATGCCCATCTAAGGATAACTCAACATAGACTAGGGTGAACTGATGCTCAGACTCCCATGACTCGATGTGGGTTCCTAAATCATAGGGTTTGGCCTTTACATCTCCGACACTCATGCAAATTGGTGCATCAAGTGTTTGGTGGGCCCTAGATGAGTCCCCCATGGATATACCGAGGTGGAAATAGATTCCTAAGATAGGAAATGACAATTAGACTATGGTGGTCAAGGGAGGCTTATTAATTAATACTAACACCCCCCTTAATCCTAACTTGGACAACCTAGTCCCTGGAAACTAAGAACAAAGGTCACCCATACAATCTAATGCAAAAATAATTGCTAAATAAACCGAGGAAATGGGGAAAACCTCATGGGAAACCCCCCCCCCCCCTCAAAATAGAATAGTGGAACCAAGTCAAGTTTTCACACCAAGATATTTCCTCCTGATTAAAAAATTTGTGAAAAAAATCTGCAGTTTTTATCTATGTGGAGCAATAATGCAATGTGATGGTCCTTGTGTGCACTAGTTCCTTGCCAAGAATGCATGTGAACCTATCCACCTTCTTTTAATCCAATGACATATAGGAGATTAAATTTTTCTACTTTCGCAGGCAAACTTGCATCTTTAAAACCTCTTTGACAGTATGGAATAGTTAAAATTAGGATTCCATGCCTTGGGCCCTTGCTTGGGACCATACAATGGATTCCTTAGCTTGAATGTCAATAGAGAATCAATATACCCCTTATGCCTTTTGATGTAGATTTTTCCTTCCAATTTGTCATGTATAAAGTTACTTTTCTCTCTTCTTTTTGGATGAATACTGACATGATCCAATGTCTCATTATTCTTCAGTGAGCAAAACTTTTGATAAGACCTTACCATCATGTAGCATCTCTCTAGGAGTTTGTAGCACCTCTCTGGGAGAAGTGGATTTTCTTAAAATAGTGTAATTCTCTAATTTTAAAATTGATATCTTTTTCTCCTGTTGTGAGATGACTCTCCAGTCATGTTACCAACATCCGCAATGGCCTTTTGAGCCCATTTACTCCTAGGATTAGGAGTAGGGACTCGATCTGGATCTAAATCTGATTGAACTTAATCTTTAATTCCAAAAACTTATTCAACTTGGTTCTTTTCTTCAGATTATGAATATGAAACATTAATAGAAACATTATCATATGCAAAAGGTTTAGGTAGAATGAATTTACCTTCCCTTTCAAATGGCAGTTGATATTACACTGGATCTGAGATTGGTAGAAACTATGAGAATTCATGTGCCTTGGAGGCATGGTTTGCAACACCTTTTGCTATCATATTTCAAGTTGAGATATCTAAGATATCCATTGAATCGAGATCAAATAAACCTTGCTTTGGTGAGCCTATATGAGTCATCTGATATACAGAGAACAAATTTGTTGCTAAGGAGGGCAGATAGAGGACATTCTTGAACACTCCATGCTCTAATTTGATTGAACCCTTCCCTTCAACTTGTATTTGAGCATCATATCCCATGTGAATACTTGTACCATTAGTAATTTTTAATGAATAGAATTATTCTTTGGATGCAACCATGTGATTAGAGGCTCTTGAATCAATGAGGAAGGCATGGGATTTTGAAAATATGGCCTTCAATGCATGGCATCTCTCATGATCTTCAATATTATCTTGAGAATCATCCTTCCTTGCGCCTTCAAGGAGGGAAATATTGTGTTGTTCAAGGATTTTTGACATCTGATCTATGGTATTATTCATACAACCTTTCTCTTTATGGTTTCATTTCTTACAGTAGGATCACTTTCCTTGTCAAACCTATGATATTTGTACTTCTTAGAGCCTGAGGCTTCATCTGATGGATCAAAATCCTCCTTGGGTTCGAATTAAATGTTCATCTTATCACATGTTTAGACAGTTTTGAGCTGTTTATTTGACCACATATCTGGAGCCTTTTTCCTTCAATTTATTGCATTTCTTGTAGTTGTGAATCGTGATAGTTATGGTCAATTTTCCTGCTTCAACAACAAAGAATTGATTCTTTGTTATGGATAACAACAGTTAAGGATAAAATTGTCCTTGTCAGTACTATGCTTCATATATTACTTTAGAGAACAAATACATGAAAATTTAGACAACTACATCATGCAAACAACAGGAGTGCCAAGAAAGTCCTGGTCTACAAAAGCTAAAAATGCCAATATATGAGCCCAGGATCCCACAGGGAGGTACTCAACATCATGAAAATGAACAGAGGTGGTCTTGTGCTAGTAGAGCCAACTCTTGCTTAAAGCACTGTAAATCCCTAAGAGTCAGAGGATTAGGAACCTCATTGAATGTGACTTTACTATGATGTTTCCATAGAAAGTCATCTTTTTTTTTTTTGAAAAATCTGTCTTATTTTCATGGAAGAATATTACGAATAGAAAATGGAAGGGTATATATAGTAAGTTTCATAACCTCTTTCCAAGAATGACTAAAGAAGAAATTAAATCAGAATATTGAGTAGAATCTGAAGACTTGGTGTCTTTAATCCACGAAGTCCCTTTGGCCAAAATTTGGTAACATACCTCATCTTTCCAAAAAGAACTAAATGTAGATAAATGTTCATCTTTGATGAATGTTCACATGGAAAATGTTTTGCTTGAAATAGCAAAGAACAAAAAGAAAAATTGGGTCCTGCAAAATGTTTTGATGCCCCTGTACCCTGCTGCAAAACCTTTTATCTTCATAAATTTCACTTTCATAAAAAATCTAATATTGTTCACTGCTAGGACGATTCACATATATTAGAAAAAGGGGAAACAAAATATATAGTGAAATCACATACAATCAGATTGACCATTAAACCGGATTGGAATTAATCATCTCCTTTTACTACATCAAAAACTGATTGCCTGACAGAGCATTAAGCAGTCAGTGTACACACTTGGTCTTAATTTTTAAACCTCTATTGCTATCCACGCATTTACAGAAAAACCTTTTCTACCAATCCAAGTACAATTCCAGATTCCTAACTACTAACTAACTACAGTTTGGTTGCATGTAAATGTCTCTATCAACTTGGACTCATTGACATAGGAGTTCAAGCCCTAGACGTTTATATTAGAAGGCTGAGCATTCTAATGGTTGAAAAGGTGGGAGAAAATCTATGATATTGGGACTGATCCACAGATATGCAATGCAAGCATGGAGGATTGCTTGTGCCAAACCCTATATTTATAGGTGTTAATTAAAGGCAGTGGCTTACGGTAAAGGTTCAAGCTGACATATTATTCTTCCTAGGGTGATCCATTTTTGTTTTTTCACCATCTGATCACTTATAGGCTTTTAGTAGTAAATTAGATCTATAAGTAGCTAATGAACAGTTTTTTTTAGCTGGAATTTGGGACTTTACCAGGGTCCGCTTTGACTTGAAGCTTTATCTGTAAACTCTGCTTTTTAACTCTTATTGGCACAGAGGTCCTTTTTAATATCAATCAACTTTGACCAAGAGGAAATTCCTCTCTCATAATATTAATTTAAAAATATTTAAAAAAATACTAATCTTAATTCTTGTTATTTTTCTGAGCCTTGATTTATACTTACATAGTCTATGTACCAACTAGTTGGTAGTGGCTATCTAGAATGGCTACAGCATTTCAATGGTTGCCATATGGTGTTTGATTCGTTAGGACTATTTATTATGTATTCACATAGTGTGCTTGGGATTTTTCAAATATAGCTTCCTAAGTTTCAACCAAATAAAGTGATACAAAGTGAATATCAGCTAGTTCCCAATTTAGAGATGGTACAAGTCCTAAGACCTAGGATTTTTCATTTTTATAATTTATTTTTTCTGTGATTTAGTAACCATTGCTATGGAGTTCGCAGACCATTTACATCATATGTTTGTGCAAATTTTGTTATTTGCACATGTTGTATATGTTTTATTGTCATTTATTGTATGTAGATTAACTCTCAGAAAAAGAAAACTAGTGTTATTGCTCCAAAATGCTTTGTGCAATGGGTGAAAAAAAGAAAATGAAAATTTCCGCAGTTATATGCACCAGGTATGCTATTTCTCTATTAATTTTTATGTGGAATTTGTTACTACTTTTTGCATTGTAACAGACCTCTAAGAAAATACACTTTTTAGTTAGGTTGCTCCCATTAGTCTTTTCAACAAATTTCTGCGATTCAATGCCATTGCTTAATTTTTGTATAAAATCAAAAGCACACATATTCATACTGATAAGTTATAAAGAGTCAAGATAGCTACAGAGAATACCTTTACCGAGTGATTACATTTATAGGATTCAGGACACGATTCATTTTTTTATGTGTGATATATCACTAGACATCTTATATATCTTATATTTCAATTTTATTTTCCATATTCATGTGGCAACGTGTTTATTTGATGCTCTTTTAGCTTTAGATGTTTAAAAATTTGAAATATATATATATATATATTTTAAGTTTTCTGATGTGTTCCCGAGATATTCCAAAACAATGTTTCCTAAACCCTACTGATCTTTCCACCGAGACAATGTTTGGAACTTTGAACTTTGAGTTGAAATTAATTTTGTCCATGTCATAATTCTTGACTTTTATAAACATATTTTCTTGCTCTCAGCAATCTCCAGTAACCATCTTGATTGAGCCTTTGAGGATATTCAGTAAACGTCAGTGCTTTAGGTCAACCATTTTTTATTTCGCTCAACCATACATTTATAGAAAATAGTTTAGTTCTAGGAAGAATTGCGCCTGTTGTCTAGACAGATTAAGATGAATCGGCAGGAAATAGATTTTGTTGATATTCTGATAGTGCCATGTCTAACTTCACATTATTTTTAAATTTCCAATTAATAAAAGTGACAAGACTAATCTAATTATAATTTCAATTGCATAGGAACATTTTCCATCTCATGGATGGTGTTGAATTGGATGATTTTTTCATATATTTGAAATATTCAAGAGAGCACATGCTTTAGTTGGGCATTGTTATTTCTGCTATCCGTGACATTTCACATTGCCTTGTAAAATTCATGTTCCTAATGTTTCTGAATTTGTAATGATATCCGAGTTGTGGAGTCCGGCGCTCCCAAGGAAATTGTGATCCCTGCCGAGGGGAAGGAACTGGGAACCGAACTAATGGAAAATGATATATCTTAGAGCAAGTTTCTTGCATTGAAAGACCATATTCACAGGTATTTTACATGCTGGACCTAAGTAATTCTATTGTATTTATGTCAATATTTACATCATGTATTCAATCATAAATAGTGAATCACTCACTGGATCAATTTGTGGCCCCTTTATAAGATTGTCTCTTGGCTTTTGTCCATATGCTTTAGTGTTTTCAATAATGATGTAGTTGCAAATTCTCCCTTATCCCTTATCAATGTTAAGAATTCCATTGATAGAAAGTAGTAATTTTAAAGAATATGGGCAGTTTAAACATTAATAAACATTGTCACTTCGTGATTCACTACCAACCCCAACTATTAATGTCCTGCTCACCAGCCTGTAGAATCGTTGACAGTTATTTTGTTTTCATCTGGCACATCAGGTAAATCATGGCTTTATTCTGCAATTTTATAAGGTTTTGTTGATTAGGGAAGGTCTTCTAAATCATATCCACTTCCTATACAGGAAACAGATTCTTTAAGAGGTTCTTTCTGATCTTTTTTTATTCTATGCTTGTAAGGGGAAAAAAAACCATTCTATGGACACATGTAGCATCAATCAAGAGTGGAGCTGAGTCATGGACACACTTAGATTGTTAAAGCTGGAGACATATTTTGCTGGCCAACAAATTTTGGTTGGATCATGGGTTCAGTATTAGTCTACTCATGTTTTCTCAGTGGTGCCACTACAGCACTTTATCATGGTTCTCCTCTTGATCGTGGTTTTGGAAAATTTGTTCATGTATAATTCATCACAACTAACTATTATAGTTTCAATTGATGAACTCTATCCTATCCAAATTGATATATTTCTATCTATTGTTTCATAATTTAAATTTTATAGCATAGTGAATATTGAATAATCCAAGTTCATATGTAGAAATTCATACACATGTCCAGGATGCAGGGGTAAATGTGGTTGGTACTGTGACAAGTATGGAAAAAACATGGAAGAATACATGATGCATGGAAGGGATTGATTGGTCTCGGATTAGGTAACTCCAAGCATGTCAACATTGATCTATTCCGTTGTTTAGGAGTCCTAAAATTAGTCAATGCCTATACTGATGGACATATACTATAAAGACAAGAAATTTCCATTTTGTCTACAGGAATTTTGGCTCTACAGGGGAGGCCTCTAGCATTGATGATGATTTGTGGCTAAGTTCCAAAGCTTGGTACAAGCCAGTAATAGAATGTTGTGGTGGTACAGAATTTTCAGCTACATACATCAATGGCTCCTTACTGCAACCACAGACATTTGGAATGTTTAGCACCCCGTCAATGACAACAGGATTTGTGTTGCTTGATGACTCTCATGTTCCTCTTGTGAGACAACTGACTCCTCTGGTGTACTGTCCTTATAAATTCTTTAAGTTACTGAAATCCAATCAAAATTTGGTCCATGTTAGTTGGAGTCAAATTTATAACAATTGCTATTAATGAACTTTTCGGCCAAATGATCAACCTTGCATTGGTGAAATAGGGTTGTTCCCTACCTATTTTTGAGCATTGCATAGACTTCTCAATGCATATCATGATGCTTTATATTTCAAAGGAATGCCATTTTATAAAGGGATGGTATGCAACAGTTGTCCTACTCCTCTCTCCCTTTTTCTATCTTCCTGAATGCTTTTGGATCCTGTAATTATTTACCATTCATACCCTCTTTTCCTTTTAACCATTATTTTTTCATAATCTTAATTTTATCTAAAGTTTCCTACTCTTTCCTTTTTCATCTTAATGTCATTCCAATTAAAGGTAACCTAGTTTCTCATTGTTACATGGATGTCTTGCTGAAGGCAGGGTATTTGTATGTTGGACTAACTGCTACTAGTGTATGTTACAAACCCTTTGATAAGATGCACATGAGTTCTTGAACTTCCTTTTAAATGAGCTTGTGGATATTCTAGAGAAAGAAGCCAATGCAGTTGAGAAATTGTCAGGAATTTTAAACCAACCAGAGAAGGTTATAAATGGCAAAATCAATGGAACAAGCAATGGAACCCAACAATAACCCGTCACATGGGTTCATAAGATTTTTCAGGTATAATAGTATCTGATCTCTAGAATATAAATTCAGTTGCTTCCTCAAAATTCATACTTATGTTATGTTTTAGTGTGAAGATACTAAATATTGCACTTTAAGGTTTGAAACCTAAGTTTGTTTTCAAATTTCTTTTTTGTAGGGGACTCTTATGAATGAAACAAGATGTTTATGCTGTGAAACAATTACGGCCAGAGATGAAACGTTTCTGGACCTTAGTCTGGACATTGAAAAAAACAGTTCTATTACAAGCTGTCTGTGTAACTTCAACTCTACTAAGACGCTCAACACAGAGGACAGGTTTTTTTGTGACAAATGTTGCAGGTTCATTTTGATTTTTGTTCCGATCCGCTATATCTCTGTTACATTCTCGTTTTTCTTTGCATCAATGTTTCCACATTCTTGAAATTTTCTAGGACTGAAATCCTGAAATGTTTCAATTTCCTTCTAGCTTGCAAGAAGCACAGAAGAGAATGAAAATAAAGATTCCACCACATATTCTTATGATCCATTTGAAGCACTTCAAGTACATAGAAAAACTTGGATGATACAAGAATCTTTCCTATCGTGTTGTTTTCCCTATGGAGCTCAAGTTATGTAATACTATTGATGATGCACCTGGGTCGGATGCTGAGTACTCACTTTGTGGAGTTGTGTTGCATGTAGGAAGTGGTCCAAATCATGGACACTATGTCAGTCTTGTTAAGATCCATAACCACTGGCTCTTTTTTGATGATGAGAATGTAGAAATGATTTGTATTTACCTTCGGCCCACTTTCTAAAAAGTGGAGTGAATTCCGTTTTAAATTTCTTTTGGACTTTCTCATTGTTACCTTCAGGTTGTCCCAGCATGCCAATGCTGCTTATGCATTTTACTAGAAGGCATCTGCCTTTTATTCCTTCCACGCTGCAATTGTAGCACATAAATGGACCAAGAAAACATAATTTTGCATATTGTCATAGATTAGTATTCGATTAGGGTAGATGAGATCTAAAATTTTAGTGTAAGAACCTTGATTCCAGTTTTTTGTCCAACTTTTATTAGGTACAATATTCCCATCTTCTTGGATTTACAGCAAATAATTTTTTTGAACTGAAAACTTTCCTGAGCTTTATATGCCCCATCTTATTCTATCTTCTTCATTCAAGAAGGGGATTCTTATCTTTAGGATAAGTTTCCAAAGTCTCTTAATTCATGGTTTAGATTGTCCAGCAATGAGAATGTCAGTTTCCCTTTACTTTCTGTGAAGGTTAGGTAAGCTAAAGAAACTTCTGATGTCTCCATGTCTATTCCTATCCAATTGCTTATTTCAAATGTTTATTTGGCTTGTTACAGGTTTTCCCCTTTTGCTAAAGGCTGAGTTTGTGCCCTTGAAGATTCCCAAAGCAAGGCCATTTTTTCATTTTTTACTTCTCTAAACCTCTAAGTTTGAGCTAGTTTCCTATCTTGTTGGATACCCATTCCAGGTGGAAGATCCTTTTGGGGAAGGAATCAATCCTCAAAGTCACATGCACTGCAAAGTGTCTGAGCTTTCCATCTTTGTTCATACTTTGTAGATTTGCAAAAACATTCATGTCATTTGTAAACATATTAGATTAACTTGTTGCCTTTTATGATAGTCCTTGTTGTTGGATCTTCAACTATCCCTACTGCTAAATGTACTACTAGATTATTTTGTGAAACTAATTTCATTTTTCTCCCAAGGTCTGGACTATTTTAGTTGCCAAGAGATAGATTGCATTGATAGCTCAGTAGCTATTGCACAGTAACACCTTCTAGCAGAGACACCTGAAGTACAATCATGCAGTTTAGTATTATGACCCTATAGGCTATGGGGGGTATATATGGCACTGAATGTAGAAGTATAGTTGAATGTAGAAGCATTTAGTGTTAAATATATATGCAATAAAGTTATGCATTATGGGCTCCCACATGTGAAAAGAGTGATTATATGTATATAATATGTGTAGAGGTCAATGTAGTCTTTAGTAGGGAGGGGACGTAATATTGGGATATATCAAGGTATCGGGGATGTTTGGAGTAGGTTCTCCTAATATATTAGGATTTATTCATATTGCAACTTATCTCTTCGATCTATTTTGGAGTTGTGCTCCATGCTCATTTCTGTGTAAATTGTGTGTACTATGGTTTATTATGTTATTTTAAGGATTTGGTACACAACATTTAGGGCTGCAATTGGATGTTATTCAATGCAAAGTAAGAAAAGTGGTTTGTGGTGTAATCCAGGATTAAAAAAATCTGACTAGTTGTACTTCCATACAATGTATATTCACAATGCAAATAAGATCCTATGTAAATAAAGACATTGCTTTATTTATTAAAATACTAAAAGTTCCTCATCCTTGTCTATTTGAAGGACTACTCATTTTGTTTTCTCTCTGATGCCCACTTTCTAGCACTTATGTTGAATCTAAGGGTAGTGAGTCTACATAAGATGGTCCTTCAACGCCTATGTGTTACCTTTCAAAACCAAAGCATGTACATGATGAGACTCCATACTCTGCTAATTCTATGCCCTCTCTTTCACTAGCAGTGGCTCTAAGTTCTGCATACAAAGAAGGTTTTCATCAGGATGATGCAGAATGTACTAAATTCAACCCTTTGATCCAGTGTTAGAATGATGCAAGTTTTTAGTAACGCTCCGATCCAGTGTTAGAATTTACTAAATTCTAATACTCGAATGGAGTTTCTTACCACAAGGCTTGCTTCAAGTGAAACCATTGCAAGGGAATGCTCAAGGTATGGATTTTGTTTGCCTTTATTTTAATATTATTGGTGATTGGAGGTTGTATTTCTTGAAAATATTTATATTATCATGCCATTTATTTTGTTCACCAGATTTGGATTGGAACCTGGAAAAAATGTGCGTCTTCTGCTCTTCAGGGATAATATGGCTGATTAAATATTAAGCCATATCTTTGCCCTGAACTAATTAAGACAGCTGTCAATTTATGTTAGGATTTGCACCCTATCCTTAACTATCACTATGAATTAGCTGGATAATATTTGGATAGGCCATAAGCAAGATAAATCTCACCAGTCAGTGACTTTCTCCCATTCGACCTTTTTCCTTTATCTAAAATCCTATGGAAAGATCTGAGTCATAGATTGACAAAGCAAGGTGAATCATGATCATTGGTGACTTTTTTCTCATTTATTTTTTTTCCCTTTTATCGACCTTGGCCATTCATGGCTTTTTTCAAATGAGACCTTTGTTGATCGGAATAATACTTAGTTTGTTTTTTCTAATGAAATATACTTTTCCCCTAATATCAACACCAGTTGGATGATAATAGATATTAAATTCTGTTGTTGAGAATTGTGTATATTGGTGGTTTTCCACAAACTTTTATGCATCATGGGAATTTCCATTTCACGGTATTTGGATTGTTGCAGTGGATTCTAATATCATAGTTAGGTTCAGATAAACCTTGGTCCATGTCACCAAAAAAAGAGAGAGGACATGGATGACTAGATCCTTACTGTGTCAGAAGTTGAATCCTACCATACAATTCTTGGCCTGATTGCCATTTCTAGGAAAGATGCAAACAGTCTTGAAATTGGAACCGAAGTATGTTTAAAACAGAGTAATAGTTGGCAAGATGTACAAAATCCATCTTTCCCTCTCTCGGATAAAAAATCATGTTGTTTGGACCAGGATATAGAATATTACTATGTTTGTTTATATCCACATAAAACTCAAGAATAAGAAACATTGAACAATATGTACACTGTTTCAATTATTAGAAGATCCCTTATGATTCCTATTAGCAAGAAATGTCTCATAATTTACTATGTCATTATAAGAGGCAGGGATTCGTAGAATCCACAAAGTCTCATAAACAAATTACATGATACTACATAATGTAGATATTTTTGTAGAAAAATAGTTTCTTATGGAAAAATTATAAGATGTGGGGCATATGGCTTGCACATAATGACTATATATTTAATGATAAACAGAAGCCAGCATTCCTAGTATTATCGTAGGTTTATGGATTATTCCAAGGCTGCAAGATGGAGGTGAAGGTAAAAGTCCCTCGATAAATGGGGGAGTTATTGATTGAAAAAGTATATCCATTGGACTTTTTTGATGGAACCATAGAGGGACCAAAATATTTCTACAGTGTTGGTCGGATTTTTTTTTCTTTTTTCTGATAATTATTTCATCAAATTAAAAGTGGGCTTAGGTCCAGGATCAAAGAATTCAGCTAAACTCCTAACTTTGGGAAGCCTCCTAAAACTTGAAATAGAAAAAGAGATTAATTATTTTCATGTTTATGGTGGATTCTTCACTTGTTATCAACTATATGAGAATTGATAGTCAAATTTAGGAATGGGAATCTCATACCAGTATCAGATCATTTGAAATCAATCTCTATGCATTTTCAGGATATTACATATACCCTTATGTTTAAAGAACTCAATACAATAGAAAATGTTCTCTTCGAAGAATGCCATTAGGTTGAAGTTGGAATCTTGATGTTGGAAGGATCATTGGATAGAGTTCAATCCAACTTTTTTTAAACTTTACTCAACTTGGACTCAGCCCAGACTTGGGGCAAGTTTTAATTTAATCACTTGATTTACTAAAAAACACATAAAATATTAAAATTGTAATGAAAAAAATATAATAAAGGTTCCAAACCATTAGAGAAAAAAATATGTAAAGTCTTCTAATGCATATACCATGTAAGGGTGAATATATCAAAATGGCACAAAGTGCAATACATATTTGAAACAAAATGCAGAATCAACAAGGCTCTAAATGGCCTCTATAGTCCAAAAATAAGCATGCTACAATAAAGTAGCATACTACATATCATCGATCAACATGATCAGTCAACAAATGCATCACCACTGCTATTTATTTTACTAGTGTAATAAATAATATAAATGACAGCATAAGGACAGAAAAGAGCTTGATAAAGTCTGAAATCCAATGAAATACCCTAAGAGGAGAGGAGTCATTACTCAGTATCAGTGTTGGAAATAGAAATAGATGCAGAGAAGGAAAAAGAGGCCTTCCTGTTATCATCTATCACTGTCAAAGAGCCAATGCAACACCTTTAGAGAGTGCCCAGGGCTGAGGGGGTGTGAGTGGGTGAACATGTGAGGATATTTGTAGCAATCCATCCAAGGTCCCCTAAAATTTGAGGCCAAGGAGAAGAATCTTGTGATGAAGAATAATGCATGGTATAATTCATTTTGAGATCTATTCTCTAATTTAATTTTTTTGTTTGGTCTCTTTATGCTAGCTGACTGAGGAAAGAAGTAGAATATATTGGAGAGTTCCACTTAGAAATTCAGGATAAGGTTACCCACACAGTTTTTGATATATTCATTGACATCCAAATGGTCATTGCATATGCACATTGTAAATTGGGGTGCCAAAAAATTTCTCTTTATGTAGGTTTTTGGAAGAATCTTTAGCATTTAATGCTTATATTTTTTGGTCCAAGATGCACTCTTCTAAAAGGTTCATGGTGAACATGTCCCGTTACCCCCTACTATTATAACATGCATGACATAAATTTGTATATATTGGGTTAGCAAGTGGAGCTATTGTCATAAGAGGTTTAATAAAACAATGCTAACTGATAAACTTTCCATATATATAGCTTTGGGATGAATTTCCTATCACTTCATGATTCTTTAGTTTTTCTCATTTGTATTTCTATAAAGGCTCAATAAAGAGTTATTAAAGAAAGAAACACATATATACATACATATATTGCACAGTAATAGATGACAAGTTTTTAAAATTATTTTTCTTACAAATTACGACACTCCTTAGAGATTTTTCAGGCTTGAATGAAGTTGGCATATTTTGTTGGGTAAGTGTTTGAGTGCATCTAAATTCAGGATTTAACATTGGTTTTGTGTTTGAGATTCCCTTTTTCTATATGTAAAGAAAAATCGTTTGCATATCATAAACTCTAACTCCTAAGAAATGTATTTAATAAACCTTCTGTTACTGCCTGCCTACTTTCATCATCAAGATTGATAATAGACATTCCTATTGATAGATGTAAAAGAAATATGTATGATTTCTTTTACACTCATGGTAATTGACATTGATGCCAAGGAATTATTATTTTTGTTCATGCACAATATATATTCCTAACTTCATTTGAATTTTTAAGAAAGGTAATCTCAACGATTTTTTATTTAGTTATATTAACTTGTCATGGAGGAGAAGAGTTATATTACAGAGGATTACTGTACACTAGAAAATTGTAGCTAAGTCCAAGTACTATTAGTATTGAAAAAGTTAGGAATGCATTTTGTTTTGTATGATTCTTCATGTTGCTTCATGAACAACATAGGGTCTATTATTAATTAATGATGGGAGAAGGAACACAAAAAGGCCTTGGGATAAATATAATAAATTGATTGTAGGTACACCTAGGCTAATTGAAAGTTAACAGACATGCATATCCTTTTATGTGAAACGTATCATAGAGATACAGGTGACTTCATTAATGTGGGTTGATTCCTGGCTTGATAATGTAATGGCAAGTTTACCCGAGCTGGCTATTTGGTATCATCACAATGGTGTGGTTCAAGGCTTATGATATTTTGAAGACAGATGAGATATTTTTACTCAAAGATATTGCTGAGGATGGAACTTCTATCTTTAATTCTCAAGTTGTCTAGCAGAATGGTATTTCTTCTTTGAAATTTTTGCAAGATAACTGCAAACAAGATCTTGGATCCTACTAGGTGATTCACAAGTTTCATTTGACATTGTCACATTAGGTAGTAGAATGTGTTTCAGGTTTGGTTGATGTACCTACTTACGTTTTACAGAATAATAATTTTTGTTAGCAGGATATGACTTCCATATTTTCTTTAGAGCACCATTTTTTATAATCAACCTTGCACTTGCAGCTTTACAAAAATGCTGGAGAGGATTTGATGCAAATGTGTGATATTTTTGTTCTATCTAAAAACTATTCATTAGAAAAATATGAGAACAGATGTAGCCCACTTCCTTCTTCTAAGAATAGAAGGAAAGTAGACTACTCACTATCACTGGGGATTCTTTTGTATCGTCTAGCTCACAAGTTGTCACTTTCAAAGGTAACGAGCTCTACTATTTATGACCTATAACCATTTTTTTTCTTCTGTAATCCCATTATTTGAGTGTATTCTATTTGTATTTGTTATAAAATAATTACTATGCTGGAATGCGGGGTGCAACTTCATACCATTTTTCTAAAACATTAGGCCTTTTTTCTCACCGCAGCTCCCAAATCACGGGTTGAAGTGTGCTAAGATTTTCAAGAAGTGATTGGACTTTTTGAATGAGAAAGAGGATTTGGTGTGTAACTATGAATTCCTTTTTATTAGTTATGGATATAAATTATTGTTAATTGTGATGATAACCACTGGAGCATGAACTGCAGTCTTTTTCTACATAAGGATAATTTCTATATTTCTGGAGAATGTTTAGCCTTTTCAAATACAATATTATTCTGAATGCAGGTGGTTCATGAGTGTGCTCATAAACAGGTAGAACTACTAATATTGAAGTGCTAGGATGAATTGGGATTGAAAATTGAGGATTTTCTTTTGGAGTTTGAACCCTCTATTATTGACATTGAAAAATACCCTCTTTGGAGCTTTCATCAACAACATCCAAATCAATGATTAAAGAACATTCATCTAGACAATACAGAAAATGAAATGTTCACTTTTGATCCCTCTAATTGATTTATTGAAAAATTCCACGATTCATCTTTGGAAGCTTCCGTACGAAACACATATTTAGAAGGGAAAGTTTTGATTGAGGCAAAGATCAGTGATGTAGGGCCTCTAACAAGCAGTCTAGACCATGTTCTATGAATGAGGATAGTTTAGCCATGTATCAAAATGAAGAAACTTCTCCAAATAGGAATCCCTTTCTATTCAAAAATAGAAGCCCATATATTGAACACCAATCCATTTGGATCTTTCAGAGGATTGGAGGAGTTGCATGGAGCAGCAACAGAGCTACCTACTTCATGTTATCACCTTCTGTGTTCAATATATTTTTTATTTGAAATATATACTAATGCATGTCTTGAGCATTTTTAGGAAGCCACCTTATTTTCTTCTAAAATATAAATATTCCATATCAGTATGACTATATTAGTATAAAATAATGTAATGGCTACTCTATAGAACCTGGAAACTAAAAGTGCAATGATTCGTAATTTATATGCCAAATGTTAGGGTTATTGTTTATGATATGACTTTGAACAATGTGTGCAGGGGATCTTTCTTATTAGTGAATTGAGCACAAAATTTGTAGCTCAAGCTCAGGATGTAAGTCCAATCTAAACACATCCTTTCCAATATTCTTTATATATTTTCCTTTCTCCTAAATTCCAAATCATTTATGCAAGTGGGAATTGTAATATGAGATCAACTCTTTATATATATATATATGATTAGATGCACTATCTGAGGGTCTCCATTTATGTTGATTGTGTGTCTATAACATAAAATATTGACTCACTCTGACTTAAAACAGATTATAAAAGTTGGTAACCGCTTGGATGTCAAACTTAGGTGAGAAAGTTTCATTTTGTAATTCTCTCGATTTGAGCCAAGTTGATGACGAACAGTGGGGATTGATTCCTTACTATGATCCCAGTTATTATGGACCCAAAGAGTGCACCAAAATGTGGATTAATATGGCTCTAAAAGGCATGCCCAACTCAGCCAAGTTTATCAATGGAAAACCGATTCCTTTGTCAAAAAGAGAAATATATCCAACAATATTTGATTCTTTCATTAACTACTCTACCCTTAAATGCAAGGGAAGATTTGCTAATCTCACGCAGATGGGTTAAATAATGAAACCATGGTTTTAGGAAAATTCATGTGCTTCCCCAAGGCATTTGTCTATCTTTTATGTAATGTTTCTTCACCTGTATTAATGTGTTTTGAATCCTGATTGTTTTGAATTCTTAATTTGAATTTGTTAGACTAGATTTTCCTATTTTGCGCATGAACTTGGTTATTGCTGTTAGCTAGTGAATATTATAAATCATTTGCTTCATTGTTTTTATACTTTACAGTTCATTGTTTTTCTACTGATATTTTTTTATTGGATTTTACAAGAGTGAACTTAACTAAGTGGGCCATTGAGTATGAAGAGCATGTTGCTGAGGCTTTTACATTGAGTATGAAGAGCCTGTTGTTGAGGCTGTCAAGCTGCTAAGTATGGGTTAATTGAAGCTGTCGTGGGATCTAAGTATGGCTTAGCAGCGAAGTACAAGTGGAATGGTTTAACCATTGTAATATTTTGAAAAACCATCGATGTATTAGATGATTTTGATGTAAAGTTATGTGGAGATAGTTTTTGAGAAAACTCATATTTCTTGTAATACTTGACATTTCATGTATATAATATAATTTGTGCGGTTTAAAACATATGGTTGTACTTATATTATTTATAAGTGTTGTAATTAACTAATTAATGTGACATTTCATAATTCACATGTGTATTAGATGATGATAAATAATGTATGATTCTATTTTAATTTAAACATAATATCATATTAAAAATTTATATTGGTTAATAATGGACACCATTAAAACTACTAAAATATAATAACCACACATAAAACGACTAAAAATGATTAAATTAGTGACCAATAAATGAGATTAATGACCAAAATTCGCATCAATGACCAAAAAATGGTTTTGGTGGCTAATTTACAATCTTTTATTACGCAACCAAATTTGGTCATATTCTAGTTTTTCATGTGGTCATAAATGTGGTCATATATTTGGCCATTGATTCAAATATATGACCAAATTAATGACCAAATATATGACCAAATTAATGACCAACTGACAAGCTATAAATGACCAAAATAAAAATTACCAATTTTGATCGTGTAATAAAAGACCATAAATTAGCCACCAACAATCGCCAAACCAAAAGTGGTCATTGATATGCGGATTTGGTCATTTGTTTTGTCACTAATCTCTCATTTTCCACTAGTGATCACAAATCACAACAAAACAACTTCCTAAGCTATTGGCTAATTCAAGTATAAGGAGTTGTTTTTCACAAATGTTTCATGTTTATCATCCTTCCAATTGAAATCCATAGTGCTCTTAATGGGAACATAAAATGGCATATTTTCTCCATGGATTTCTACATTCATAATCAATATAACAAAAATTTGTTCTCATAATTTAACTCTTACTATAATTGAAATTGTTTCATTTGTGTCTGATATTTACGAAATATCATATAGAGATTGTCTTAAAAATTCTCAGGCATCAAACAAAAGAATTTAGTCATCTTACAAATCAATGAACATTCACTCTAAGTGCATACAATTTTGGAAGGAAAATGGATATAGATATTGAGCCCGACAAGGCACCAATTGTCTCTCTATCAAGGAACTATATTTGATTAGTAAAGTATCCCATTTCAGAAAAATATTTGCATAATGGTTTAGGAAAATATCCAAGCATCCAACATCTCAACTTTCAAGTATGTCAGATTATAAGAGGAAATTTGAAGGATTGGCTAAACTTATTGGGTTTCAATGGATAGACCATGGTTCCAATTCATTGACCTCACTACTAGCGATTTAGAAATACATGAAGGGGTTTGAGAAGGGCATCTATGAATCCCAACATTAAGGAATGGAGGAAACCCTAATGAGCATAATGGACTTCCATGACTAGGACCTGCAGTTGTAGGGAAAAATACATAAATAGATTGCCAAAATAAAAATTGTAAGGTAAATCAATAAAAAATAGGTTTATTGTTTGTTTCCTAGGCTCTAAACTACTTGAGGACACATATCAAGTAGGGACACAATTCAAAAGGAGACCAGATTGGAAAAGATATTGAGAAGCCCTAACCTTGAGCCTTTAATACCAATTATTGTAATCACAAACTAATAATCTGAATACCACACACTAGAATAGAATACCCAAGAGAGATAGTAGGCATCCAAAGTGGAAAGATTTCCATAATGTGCACCTGTGCACTCCTCATTGTCTATATATTTATATTAATACAAAATTGTTGGAGACAATAAAATATACATGTTTACATGGGTGGTCAAGAATGGTTAACCTCCTTAAGATATATATACAATGAAATAGGAAAAATAAAAGTAAATTAAGCTACAATAATAATACATCAACTAACTACATCCACCAGAAACATAAGGACTAATCCTCCTCAACTGGATAACAAATTGCCCTTTAAGGGATGCCTTTGTCGATGTCATTGCTCCTGCATTTCATATCCTAGGAGTTGAGTGAGGGTGGAAGTTTGAGATACATTAGAATGTATATAAGAGTTATAAGGAGCTATTGAGGCCCTACAATACATATTTACACTAATTTGGACTAAGGAAAATTCAACCCATAAGTAGGATTCATGATAATAATCTACTCTAAGATAAAATTATCAACCTAGATATTTGTGGTATTGGTCCATAGGAAGACATGGTAGTGAAATCAAATTTTTGTACTACAACTAGTGAATCGATGAATACCACCATTTTTGGGAAATTGCATAAATTTTAAAAAAAAATGTGATAATATATAAAGAGGTTTGTGTGACAAGGGGTTTAACTACACACCAATGACCTAAAGACAAAAATAGGAGTGTTGATGCACTTGTGGATCACTTGTAACCTAGAGATTATAATTCATGAGAATATCGGATAGGAAATACCCCAAGGGGATGCAATCACAAATCTCTAAAATTCCCTTGCCACTTAGGATCCATTACCAACTTACAAGAGTGCGTTGAACAAAACTAAAAATACGCACTTACAAGAACAACAAGCGCAAGGGATCAAGTCTACAAGCATAGATGTTGAAAAAACTATAATATTGTATTAGGTATTTATATAAGTTTAAAATTAGTGGAAAATGATCTTCTTTGACTAGATATTTCAAGTTTAGTCCCTCATAGAGTAGTTGTACAAAACAATCACCAAACATATCCTACTCTAAAATAGTTGTACACAACATTCACCAAATATATCCTACTCTAAAATAGTTGTACACAACATTCATCAAATATATCCTAATATAAATCCCAAAAACCAATTTGTAACTAATATTCACCAAACATATCCTACTCTAAATCCTAACAACAAATTTATAGCTAATATTCCCACTTGTGCTTCTCATTATTAAATTTCCAATTTGTTGGCCCTAGGAAAAGTTAGACATAATTCTACAACAAGTCTGCTTAGGAAGATGAATATTCTAGTCACACAACGAGAAGAAGCTCAATAGGAAGAAGCCACAATGGAAGAAGCACGAGAGAATATGTTACGACAGGAAGAAGTCACGATGTAATAAGCACGAGAGAAGATGTTGCGACGAGAAGAAGCTACGATGGAATAAGAATAAAGCATTCGAAAGGGAAACTTCGATTGATCGTGGGAAAAAGGTTAGTTAGAATAAAGCACACTTTTAGTAATAAAGCATAAATATATTTTGGGCTGATAGTGCCTATTTGTAGTTGTAATTGAAGTAATAAGACAAAAAGAAAAAAAGACAGCATGTCGGCTAACAAAAGAAGAGTCAGTCAATGCCTGGATCAAGATTTGCAAAATATTATAAAAGTGTGAACCCAAGCTATGTGGGGGGTTCATGTTTTGTTAGATTTGTAGGGTGATAGTTAGTCGAGAGAGAGAAGAGAGTTGCTTAGCTAGAAGATTGCTATAGGTTGTGTGTGGATCAACAGTTGAGCGTATAATAAAATAAATACATAAACCTAAGAACATAGAGCATCAAAGGAGACAAATATATGTGAGTTGTAAAGAATACATAAAGAAGAGTCTGCAAGCTAAGTGCATAGACAAAAGGTGCTAACCAATTTCTCATGCCAGATGCAGAGCTCCTTTGTGATTTTTCCATGATGGGTTTCCATGTTATATCTGGTTTATGTGTGTCTTTGTTATTAATGTTTATGTCGAATGTATAGTTGTTGTAAAAGAGTTAATATGAATAATTCACATCGCATTTGTTTATGAATAAACCCTTAAATATGTGTGTTACAACCCTCTAGATGGAATCTGTGATAAATATTTATGTTAAATATTTCGATATGTATTGATGGATAAGTAGGTTTTTATCTGGAATGAACACACAACAAGAAGTATAATCCTCAGTTTTAGTCGAGTGATTGATAAGCACTATAAGAGAGAGAAAATCCCCACTTAACTGTAGAAACTTGGTTTTGGAAATCCCCATAAGATATCTCAGGTGAGACTCCATATACGTTGTAGGTTTTTTTGACAGAGTCCTTCTCTGTCGAGCCAATATCTTGGGCCTTTTTTACGAAGTAAGGAGTCTGAATTAGGGTCAACAGGAAACTAATCCAACAATTGGTTATGTTATTGGGACCTTGAATCATTCTAGTGGGGGCATGATTTGGTATCCAATGAAGCAATAAATTCAAGATTATCTTCATCTTAAGGCAGTAGAGTTTGCACAAGAAGAAAGTAAAGGATCAAGGATGAGTCCGACGGAGTGGTTGGAGCAATACCTTTACACATATTTCCATGATATTTTCTTTAGCGGATTTCCCATTGTGTTGTACGAATGGTTATTAAATATTGCAACATAGAAGAAAAATTTTCAAGGAGGAGAACCAACAAAGTGGATTCCTCGACTTATTCATCCGTTGAAAAGTGTTAGCAATCCTATATCTAGGGTTGTTGACTTTTGGGTTGATAGTATATTGAAATGATATATCACTAAAATTGTTGTCGACATGATAAAATCGTACAACGAGGCATAAATAGAATTTTTCCAAGGACCTGAAGGTCGCTATCTTAAGTGTTTAAAGGTGTGGATCAAGATGCTCGTATGTGAGAAAGGGATCTTGAGAATGGAGTTCGACGAATAAATATTTATGCATAGATAACTGAGATATGTCACAAGATAAGTTATAAGAAAAATGTATCAAAGTAAGCTAAGATGTTTCCTAGTGATAGTGAGACTATATTAGAAAATAGACACCTAAGAAGTGGAATAAAATTTCAGTCAAGAAAGAGAATAAGGACTACGACGAGAAGAGAAATTTGTAGTATGAACAGAGGAGAGGACTCTAAATTGGTGTCGCATCTTGATGAAGGTTCTTGCAACAAGGAAGACGAATACCAACCTATCTTTGAGAAGGAAGAAGAAGAAGAAGTCCCAGATCCAGATATAGAGTATGACATACCTGTGACCCAATATACATCTCTCGAGGTAATATCTAGAAACTCATCTCCTAGTGATTTTTTCAATCAAGATAATAGTACTAGTGGGAATAGTAGATAAGGAAGGCCCACTAGCCAAACCTTTAATCCAGCAGTACGAAGAAAAAATAGAATATTCAGGAATGATATAAAGCTACCAATATTTAATGGAAATGGGTTAGAAGATCTGGAACAACATTGGTTTCTATGTGAATATGTATGGATCATGCGACAGGTCCAAGATGAAGCCATCAAGAAAGATCAGATGATCACAAGCCTTAGAGGTTGTGCATTGTATTGGTATATGAAATTCTTAGTGGTTTCGACATGAATCCCATAGAAAACACTAGACAAAATCTGTGCAGGATTAATAGATGAGTTAGAAATCCCAAATATGAGTCGCAGTGCATTACGAAGGTAAAATAAATTAAGCAATTGCCTTTGGATCATGTTTGGGACTTCGACCAAAGTTTCAAGACATTGATGGTAAAAGTAAATTTTCAAATTTTTGATGCTCACTACAAAGAATGGTTCATTGTGGTGATGATACCACACATCTGAATCTCATTGATGCAAAAAAAGATCGTATCTCAGAGCGAGGCTTTGGAATTGGCTATGAAGTTGGAAACCTCATTGGTAGGAGAAACTAGTTCAAGTATGATGTAAATTCAGTCACAACTTGCTAATATTACCCTTTAGCTACAAGATATCAAGAAATGGAAGGAAATTCCAGAAGAGCTCTAGTGTACGAGATGGTGAACATAAGGACACCATAAAAATTCTTTCCTGACATTGATGAATTATGTCTTCTATGGAGCACCAATCCGATGAATACACAGGGAATTCCTTGGTGTAGAATTTTTCAGACTAGAGTACATCAGTCAAAAGAATTTTTATACTTACAAAAAATAGTAAGTTCATCGACAAGTCTATACTGTAAATTTTGTCGATCTGTGGGCCATGAAGAGAAGGATTCCAGGGCATATCAGATGCTCCAAAATAAAATAGTTGAAACGTACCTAATGAAGAACGATGAACAGATGAAAGTTGAGTGCACTCAGGCACAATTTACTCTAAACCAATACACTCAAGCTCAATTTCCACATAAATAGTATCCACATAACCAATATCTACAGAACTAGTATCCATGGAACCAGTATCCATAGAACCAGTACCCATAACAACAATAGCCTCAACTTGCGGGGTGGAAATTTTAGAGGCTGGGGACAAGGAGGAGGATTTGGTCGTGGAAGAGGCCAAATTATATGTTATAATTGTGGGTAGACTAGACATTTTTCTAGGGACTGCACAAGTCCTACTCCGACGTGTTCATATTTCAAAGCTTTTGATCTTACAATTGAGGAGTGCGCTTAATTCATCGTGAAGTGGCAGGATAGGAATGTGGGAAATATGAACCCAACTCAAAACCCCAATCCAAATATCCAGAAGATATCTGCAAAACCAAGGGAGCCACATATTGTTGTCATGAAAAGAGGAGGTGATGCGATTAGAGAAGACTAAGAAGCAAAATGAGGACAACCACAAGTGTGACCAACAACACAAAAGAAAGAACCAATCAGCATCCAAAACTAAAATGAAGTATTCTTGGACACACAATAATAATTTTTCAATAGACAACAAGTGTTGACCTCCACAACCATACCGCCTGAAGGACAAATCCTGGAAATGACTGAGAGATTTGACCAGTTGTTCTGAAAGAAGCCAACAGACAATGTTAGTAAATTAAAATAAATCTTTAAAGTTGCTTATCACTAATACAAGATAAAGATGGTGTAGAAAAATTGACATCTCTAATAGAAGAAGATCAAGAAGAAGTACAACCAAAAATAAGGATTAATCATACTAGGAAAAGATTAAAGACTAGTCGAGAACTGAGAATGACTGCCCAAATAGGATATTATGATATGGACTATATTATTTGGGACTTTGGGATCTGATGTTAACATTATGAATAGACAAACATGGGAGAGTATGGGAATCCAAGAATCATATGGTCTCTTATCCAACTGAGATTGTCCAATCAGTCGAAGTTTCTACCTATTGGTCGACTGACTCAGGTGCCTATAGAGATAGAAGGACTCATAACTTATGTCGAATTCAAAGTGATTGACATTGTTGATTGTTACGGAGAGAAAATTCCTATGTCTTGGGGTAGACGACAATAAAGTGAATGACATCGAAAATTAATCCATTCCAATATGAAAGAGAAATAAATGCATCTAACACTAAGGGATATGAAGTGTACCTTATTCTGGACGGTTGATGTAGATCCCCACTAAGCTTTTCCAACACACTTGTATTCACAATTATCTCTCAACAACAGCAAAAAATAAAAGCATGCTATATATCAAAGTGTTAGGACTACTCTAGGATATATAAACCATCATGTATAGGATCAAAATATAACTACATTCATGGAAACAATATTCATAGTTATGCACATGTATTGGACGAGAAATGGATATATCTATTAATAATAAACAAAGATAAAACAATGGCAAACTGTATCGACACCTCGTCGAACTGGAAAACCGAATCCTCCACCTAGGCCTCCACCACTTCAGTCGTCCATCTGAATGGAAAACTTAAAAGGAAATGAAAATGTTGGGAAGAGCAGAAATGTGTGCTCCAAAGGGATGAAGGGATGCAAACCCAAGCATAAACAAGTGAGGCAACAATGAACTATTGTTTCCTTACTATCCAAAATTCTCCTCCTTCAATGCATCCAAGAGGATCAATATATATCCCTCCAATGGACAATGAAGGGTCAAGTCAGAGATTTTTCCAAGCATACGGAAGGCCAAGATTCAAGTTATTCAGGACTCAATGTAGAAAACTCCAAACCATTTTTTATGCAAATTTCCCGATGTACACGGGTATTGGCTCGAAATATGTGTACACACGAGTATTGGAGTAAAAGACTCATATACAAATAAACAGGTCTTTTTAGGGACTTTCTTGGGACATCAAAGTATAATTTGAGCAAGGGGGGTTCAAGGAGTCTACAAAGGGACATGGGAGGCCATAAAAGTGTGATCTACCAAGTGTGGTGTTGAGGCCTGGAAATTCGTAGGCAGCAACAGCAAGGGATTCTCCCCAGTCAACGTTCCCAACTAGCCCGTGATTGTTTGGTGTAGGGAATCTGTCCGGTTTGTGGTCTGGCTACCGTAGTTCAAGTAACAAAACTAAAAGGGTTTACCGGTTGCGGCCCGGTCCACCGTATATATTTTTGTATTTTTGACTTAAGATATGATATGCACGTGCCTAATTAATGATGCAGGGTGATAAAGGATGCAAAGAGTAGTCACAAAGTGATGCGTAGGTTCTTACCTCTCGTCTTAGAACTCACAAGCATCTAAATCACATATGCAGTAATAAAGTAAAATTAACTATCTACATATCCCCGGGGAGCCAAATTGTAACTTATCAATGAGTAATGTATATTGTACATGCATTATAAAGAGAAACTACAGATAGTTGATATTCCTTCCCACAACACATGAACGATTAAAGATATTTAAACAATCAGATAGCCAACTGCTTATGAACATCATTCATTACTCATGGTGGTAATTTCACAAAATAAACCAGAAATAATTCAAACAAGAACAGAAGCCCTAAGAGTTAGAACGATCTCACAGTTGATGGACAAAAACTGGAAAAACAAAATAGTTCATCTTTCACCAATCCATAGCATAACATTTGAACGTCCCACCAAACCTTCTCCAACAGGAAAACAATAATTATTTATTGCAAAAAAAGGTAGTTCTTCTTACAATATCTCTTTTCTTGTCTAACTAGGAAAAATCCTTTTCTTCTTCTAAGTCCTCTATATTTATACAAAAAGAATAAGGCTGTTGGGTTGCCCACAAATAACCTTTGGGCTTCCCCAACTCTTCGCCTCCCAAAATTGCACTTTCACAAGTGCTTACAAAATTGTTACATATTACAAAAGCGAACAATCATTCATGAGGAGGGCCCCGCCTGAGCATTTAGAAATTTCTTCCAAGCTAAAGCCTCTAAGGTGATGCCTTCAAACTCAGAGGGTTCCAAAAAATGAATGTTTATCTCGAATTTCGCAGCCTGGTTCTTGATGGCTTCAATTCTGGCTGCACTCAAATGAAGTTGATCTTCTAATAGCTGCACACTGACTGTGGCATGATCTACTTCATTCCTTAAGATCTGGTCGTCAAGAGCTTTAATGTGCTGTATTTTTGCTTCCTCCTCTTGGTACCTTTTCTGCAAAATTTCCACAAACAAGTTGTGGTCTGGAAAAGCATCTATTCTCTCTTCAGCTTCTACTTGGCATCGGTTATAGGTAATTAGGAGCCTCCTAAAGAATTCTGTGCATGCCCCTTTTGTCTTTCTAACAGCCTTTTTGAATTCCTTGGATGTGTTAATAGCAAACTCTAATAAGTCGTAATCCTGCTTAAGGGTCTGTCAGTCTTTCAAGGGAAGCTCTACAGGATTTTCTTCATCATTCTCTATCCTTGCCATCCTTGCTGCCAGGACTTCCAGGATGTCCTGGGATCTATCAAAAAAATATGAGGAGGTCTCCAGAATCTCCTACAATCAACCATCTACTTGAAAAACTTTGCATCTTTCCTCTTCTATGGAAGTCTACAGTTGAAGCATCTTTGCCTTTTGTGCCAGCACATGTTCCTTGAAAGGTTGGAGATTAACCTGCTGATCTTTTTCTTCCTCTAAAGCTGCTGTTAGTAAGGTAACTTGCTCTTGAATTTTTTCCTCTTGTTCTTGAGATTTCTTCTCATTCGCTTCCAAGGTGGTATTTTCCAGCTCTAGATATTCTATCTTCCAAAGCAGTTGTTCCTTCTCCGCCCTCAATTCTTGATATTCTTGTTGTATCTTTTCCAGACACTCCTGAGTGGTCTCCATTGATCTTATGTCTATTTGGAGAACTTGAATTTCTGCCCTTGAAGACTTAATATCCCTTTGCATGTCTTCAAATTTTCTCTTCAACTTACTATTTTCTTCTCTTTCTTTTCTCAATGTGTCTTTCAGTTGAGAAGAAGACTTCTTAGATTGCTCCAGATCTGTCATTATTTTGTCGACATTGTCCTCCGAAGCGTGGATCAATGCAGCTCCTGCTCTAATAGTGAATCTGGGATCTCAGTCTGTTCCATATACAATGGTCATATCCATTATCATCTTCCCGGACAGACCCCTTGTTTCAACCTTCTTTTCAGTTCTTTTCACTATCCTCTTTCTTTCCTTGTCATAGAAGATAGTATTAAAATCAGGGACTTCCTCCCCTATCTTCTGTTCAAAGGGGACCAGTTTAAGTGTGGGGGCCACAGACTGTCCAGGTGGGCTGATAGCAGGTACATCTAGGTCCTGAACATCGGGGTTCTCCACGTCCTGGGTCTGAATGTCAGCTGTGTTAGAGGCTGACTGTTCTGTCGCTGTCTAGGTCAGCTTCATCCTCTCTGCCTCCTATTTCTGAAGCTCCTCATATAGCTTCCTTTTTCTTTCTTCTTCTTCAATTCCTGCATCTTCTTCTGCTTTTCTGGCTGCCTCTTGTGTAGCTCTTCTTTTCTCTTCCTCTTCTCCCTTCAGCCACCCTTCAGCTTCTTGGGCTAACCTTTGGACTTCTTTGTTTCTTTTCTAGGTTTCCTTATCGGCCTTTGCTTGTTCATCCTGCCCCTTCCCACCTTTGGTGGTGATCTTCTTTTTGAACCTTTTCCTCAAGGCTGTTATGTTCAAAGCACTGTGGAAGACGGAATCTTCTCTGTCCCAATGGTGAGTGTATTCAAAATGGACGTTGGCCTCTTTGCAGTGTTCAACAACCTTGTTGTGGGAGTCATTCCTGTGGAAGGGCATTTCACCAAAATGAAACTTATCCAACTCTTCCACAAACTCATCTACCTTATTTACTCTGGCAAACTTATAACTCCCCAACTTGAAAGGAAAAGGGGGATATGCAGCCTTCTTATGCTCAAATAAAAAGATTCCTATGCTATCTAGGAAGACTTGCCTAACTGCCTCTTTATGAATGATATAGTCTGTGGCATATTTGGGCAGTAGGGAGGGTGCTCTAGAGCCTCCAAACATTTTGAAGTAGAGCCTCTCCTCAGTCAGGTAATAATTAGCATATTCCTCGATCACCTGCAGTGCCTCCCCGAACATGCAATCACATTCTTTCAGGAAAATGAGAGTATACAAGGGCATGATAAAATGTTCACAGACCTCCCTGTAGTGACTGTGGTACTTGTGAGCCCACAGTAGCTTGTATGCGGAGTAAACAGGTATCCTTTCCTTGTCCCAGATGCACCTTAGGCTGGGGAAAGATTGATTGCATAGTATGCAATCAATGAGTATTGAGCTCATGTAAAATTATGACCTCTTTTGGGACACTCCTCCCAAGGCTGAGGCCAAGCAGGCTGAAAGACTATTTGACACTATGTTGGCCTAGTTGAAAATGGTCCCCTATGTCGCAACATAAAAAATAATTGGCATCCACTCCAATTTGAAGCTTTTGCCATGAGCTCTTCCAAAAATTCTGTTGAGCATTAAGGCAATGAACCTATACGGGGTCCTTAAGCTCGCGGTGTCATATTCCCCCGTCGGCTTGGTTCTAAAGTTTCTTCCAGGCATCAGCATTCTCTTAAGGGTCTCTACGAGGTCCATTCTGATGTTTCTCAGCCAATATTCAGTTAGAAATATTTGTGCTTCTGGCAGGTGGTAGGCCAAGGCTACATATCCTGGGCTATAGGTAGCATAGCCTTGTTTGTCAACATTCTCAAGGATCATAGTGGTTACATCTGCCCTGGGAAGAATCCACCCAATCACTTCAGAGCATGGAAAGAGATCTAGTCTTGTAGCAATATTCATCAGTGAAGACCTTTCTATATTTGTGTATATGCCTTCTTCCTCAAAGCCTATATCAAGCACCTCTTGGCGCGTGATCAACCAGTAGATGTCTCCCCACTAATACGCAGGCTCTACACCAGTTATGCACTTGGTGCCCTCATAGATATATTTAGTTTTGGTGATGATTTCAACGTCGGGATCCTCTTCGACCATAGGGACCTTCTTCTTTTGACACTTCGACATTTTGAGTTCGGAATCTTCCTGTCATATATGAAATTGTAATCATTAGGCCATTTCCGGATAAGTTGCATAGATTGAGATAACAATGTACAGTGTTTTACCTCATCTGTGTTTAACATGACAGAAGTTAATTAAATGAAGCAAATATGTGTACACTAATACTTTAGTTTAATACTAAAAATGGCTCCATCAATGAAACTTGAGTGGGAAACAAAATCTACATTAAAATGAAGAAACCTCGGGCTCTCTATGGGGGCCATGATCATTGCGCTATGTAGAACGATAGGAGGACTTATTCAATCCATTCAACAGGGAATTTTAGAAAAAAACACTGCCTATGTGCCATCTACGGTCAATATAACGTTGTGCAGTGATACACCCCCCCAGACCGGCTCGGGTTCGAAACTGACCATGAACCAGGTAGCTTCGAGACAACGGGGTAAACGCGGCATGGTTTGAGGATGAGGGAAACATGAGAGGGGGAAACCAGTCCAAAATTCACAGGGAGGCCATGAAAAACCTTCCCCTAACGACCTATCATAAAACGGGGCAGACTGGTGCAGACAGCGTAACGGCCGTCTACACTAATTTCCCCAACCACCAAGTGTAGGGTCGAAAATCATAACGGCCGCGGAGGAAAACTACCCCGTGGGCCACAAAAATCCCCCACTGACTGTTACGCTACACGCCCCCAACATATAAACATGTAAACGATGGGTACCAAGGGAAAACGCTCGCAAAAAACCTAATCGTGGAACAAAATCAAAATGCTTGAACGGAATGGGATAATGCATACAAAAGCCTACCTGGCACTGCTGCGCGACTGGTGGGAGAAAACTGTTAAGCTTCCATGGTTGAGCCACCTGGGAATTATAGTACACCGAAAACGGGGGTCCTGGCAAGCTCGAGCAAATGACAGCACATAAAAACGACAATGCACGACAGTCCAAAATAGAAATAGAATAATCAACACTTGACCCCATATATATATATGGTCAACCATAAGAGGCGGGAGAAACATCGGATGGCGGAAACACAAGGATCGGAGGTCACAAGAACATCTCTTCCACAACGTCGGGTGGTAAAAGAACTAGGAGAACCGCCAAGATATCCAGGAGAAGTCAATAATGCATCGGAGCTCGCAAGACTAAGCGTCGGAGCGATAGGAGGATAAGGAGCCGCAATGGTGGAATCATAAAGGACATCACATTCCACAATAAGAAAAGACTAAATCGGAGGAAAAACAACTTAATGACCGGAAAGATAGTTCTTTTTTCAGCCACAACGGCGGAAGCCCAAAACTTAAGGATCAACGAAACAACAACGTGGGTTTGAAAAGTCAATGCAACTTTCGGGGGACTTCATAGTCTGTCGTCTGCGACTGCGGAGAACGTAGTAACAAGCTGCTCCAACGTGAATCCAAAAGTCAGCCGATTGAGACAGAATGCATCGGAGAAAATTATCGAAACTAGTTGCTTATTACTTCTCCGCAACGGCGGGAGTGCAAGTAAGTAAATTTATGATTCACACACTCAAAAATGCATTCAAAGGCAATGGTAAACTCAAACAAGTAGTGGATCATTTCTGGCATTAGGAAAATTCTTTCTGAAGAGTCATCAAACCAAATCAAAAAAGAAAATCAAACCAATATAAGCAAAAGGAGGGTCCCAAAATTTTTTGAATTTTGTGAAAATGTTGCAGCTGCAACAATTGGCGACTACCTGGTGAACCCCAGATTTTTGACTTAACTTCTTCCCAGTAAAATACTGCCTAGCTCAAAAGTTGAATTCTCCTAGATGCTCGTATTCCTAAGCTGGCCAACCCATGCATTTAAATCATTGAGAAGCAATTCATTCTTTGGGTAGTGTGAACACTCAAAATATTTGCAAGTCTGATTAACTCTTTTGAGGCCTAATAAGTGAGATTTATTTTACCCTTGTCCTTAAGTAGTTTCTAGTTCGGACACAATGGGATTGTAACATATGGTAAACAACACTATTCCTTTGTTCCCCATTCCCATGCCAATTGCACTTACGTGCCATTTGAACTTTAGTTCTTTTGAGTCCTCCATCTGCCTTTCTTTCTGAATTTTATTTAGGCTCCTCTATCCATGGTGTCTTTTTGTGTGAGAGAAGAATTTTCTTCTCATCTCACGGACGGAGAAGAACTTTTGGCAATTTGAGATTCATGCTTTTGATACTTTGCTTTGATATGTATTGTTTCTTTAAGGAGTTTTGACTCTTGATAGCCTTTAGGATTTTCTGAAATCATGGAATGGGATCATTTATATATAATGCACTATTTACCTTGCTTCCTTTTCGTGGGTCCTTCGCTATCACTCCCTTGGACACTTTAGATGTGAAATGGATGGAGCCTCGAAATAGTATTCCAGACCTCTTAATTCTGAGTTAGTAACCAGGGGATAAGTAGGACTTCAATGAATGCATGGCCAATTAGGAACACTTCCCACTAGAAGACATTCGATTGGTTAAACGCATAGTCTTTTGCTTAACATTTCAGTTAATTAAGAACCTTGATGTTTCCATTGCAACCAAAAGTTTGCCTCTTTATTCAAAACCAAAGAACTAGCAACAAAGAATTAAACCAAAAGAAAACAACATCAATTTATTTATGTACAAAGCCAAAAAGAAAAAATGTGTGCCCACCCTTAAAAATTTCTTCAATCTAACGAGTTAAAGGGCTAGGCTGTAGTGTGGGCCAAGAAACCTATCCATGGTCTAATTGTACCATTTTTGAAATCGAAACCATGTCTACTAGTCTACAGCCATCCTTATCAGCTTGAGAAAGTTGAAGGAGCTCAGGCTGAGCGTCAATCATAAAACTGCCCTTTCTTGAGTTATGATATATTAGTTCAAGCTTTGTTAGATAATTTCCCAGGACAGAATTAGCAGATTCATTACCTTCCCCCAGCTTAGTGACAGTATGTTTCATGTAAGGTTCTCTCAAAATTTTAATCTGATTTGGGGTACCCCTATGAGGTAACCATAAATGAGACCAATCTGAAGCAAAATAAACCTTTAATCTGGCAGACCAATCTCGATTCAGAATGAGCCCATATCCATCTGGTATATCAGCAACCATAATGTCAATAAATTGACATATCTTGTTATTTGCAGATAAGCGTATGAGAACATTCTCCATTTCTCCTACTACTTTGACACTCGTTCTATCTAGTTGCACTACTTCCCAGGCTGTGGGCTTTGGCTGCCCATTAATCTTTTTGCAAACTTCAAGTGGCATAACATTCACCGATGATCCAGAATCTACCTAGCAATTATGCACATTATGATTCAGCACTTCTAGAGTCAAAAGAAAAGGTGGGGTTTTAGCTTTTTCTTCCCAACTTGGTTCAATGTCTTCTTCTCCCAACTGGTTTTTAGTGGGTACATCTTTTTTAAGCTCCTCAATTTCTTCAGTGTTTCCTTCATTAACATCTACCTGTCCTTCCACAAGTTTGAGAGGCTTGTCGATTTGTTCTGTTTCTTGGTTGACAGTAGTGACTTCAAGTGTTTTATCCTCAACATTGGCATTTATCTATCTCTTGACATTCATTTGCAACCTCTTAATCTTTGAAATTGTTGCATTGTCTTTAATTATCAGATCCATGTCTTTTTTTGCTATTGGTATGTTTTTGGGTTTAAGAATGCTCCCTTCTATATCGAAAAGCGAGACACCGTCCCATAAGAACATCGTATCATCTTCTTGTTTCTCTATGGTATGGTTATTCTTTTCCTCTTTACCACTGTCCTTAGTAAATTCAGAGTCCAGCAACTGATTCATTACCAATGTCATCGAATTTAACCATTGAGGACAATTCTTTTCAAAATGAGGTTATTGGTGAAAAGTGCAGAAATTGTCCCCCCCTACCTCTGTTATATTCATTGATGCTAAATTTGGTGGAGGGATTTTCAATTGGTTGTTATCCTCCCTTTTTTGGTAGTAAGGTTTATAAGTTTTCTGAACTTCCCTTTCTTTCTCCAGATCTATTATTCAGTTGGAGAGTTTTTGAATCATTTTCAGCATTCCCTCAAAATCCCGTGATTGCTCCTCCTTAGGTTTAGACAGCAATAAGGCTCTTCTCCCGATAGTTTTTTCTTCAGGTTGCTCAGGATAGTCTTCTATACTTTCTCTTTCAGCCTCTACCTTTTCTGCTTCCTCATAAGTCTCTGCTAAAGTGGACTTGGCCTTCATTTTGGCAAACATGGCCAGCTCAAGTCCTAGGGATGAGGTATAATATTCAATTAGGACCTTGTCTGAGGGTCTATCGGTTTCATAAAAGTTCTTTAAGTATGTTGAAAACCTTTGAGTGAAACGATGTACCTTCTCGTTCTTTTCTTTTTTTAAAAACCAAGACCTTTCATTAGTGAGGCATGTGTCTTTTGGGCTGCGTATTTACTTCTAAAAATCCTTTCGAAGGTGTCCCAATCGGGAATAGAGTTTGCAGGAAAACCGAAATACCAGGATGTTGCTGCTCCTTTAAGGGTATGTGGGAACAATCTACAGACCATGTCCTCGTGTTCCCCGGCCCTCAGCCCTTCTATTTCCAAATAGAAACTTTGCAAGTGGCCATCTATAGCAATCCTTTCATCGGGATCAAACTTAGGCAGCAGCTTCTCAAAAACTTGAGGTAGGTTATGCAATGGAGGGGTTAGGTTCAAGGGTGATCTAGCTTTCCAAGCCGGCGGTGGGTTGGGCTGATTCACATTTATACCATCCATAAGCAAAGGTAAAAGAAAAAGGGTCTGAGTAAGGGACACTGTAAGGTGAAACCGGGCTTACTTGCTTCAAAGGTGGAAACAAAACCTATAAGTCTTCCTCTACAAGTTCTTCCAGACTCTAAGTACTTGGGTCAGGCCAAAAACTTCCAAATATCTGCTAGTGGGGTAATCTCAGGAAAATAGGTTTCCCTGGCCAGCCATGCACTGGCGGCCCTCCTTCTAGCGCTAGAAACAGTTGAGGCCTGGAAATTTGCAGGAGGCAACAACAAGAGATTCTCCCCAGTCAACGTTCCCAACTATCCCATGACTGTTTGGTGTAGGGACCATCCAATTTGCGGTCCGGCTACCGTAGGTCAAGTAACAAAACTAAAAGGGTTTACCAGTTGCGGCTCGGTCCACCGTATATATTTTTATATTTTTGACTTAAGATATGATATGCACGTGCCTAATTAACAATGCAGGGTGATAAAGGATGCAAAGAGTAGTCACAAAGTGATGCGCAGGTTCTTACCTCTTGTCTTAGAACTCATTAGCATCTAAATCACATATGCAGTAATAAAGTAAAATTAACTATCTACCTGTCCCCGGGGAGACAAATTGTAACTTTATCAATGAGCAATGTATATTGTACATGCATTATAAAGAGAAACTACAGATAGCTGATATTCCTTCCCACAACACATGAACGATTAAAGATATTTAAACAATTAGATAGCCAACTGCTTATGAATAGCATTCATTACTCATGGTGGTAATTTCACAAAATAAACCAGAAATTATTCAAACAAGAACAGAAGCCCTAAGAGTTAGAACTATCTCACAGTTGATGGACAAAAACTGGAAAAATGAAATAGTTCATCTTTCACCAATCCATAGCATAACATTTGAACGTCCCACCAAACCTTCTCCGACAGGCAAACAATAATTCTTTATTGCAAAAAAAAGTAGTTCTTCTTACAATATCTCTTCTCTTATCTAACTGGGAAAAAGCCCTTTCTTCTTCTAAGTCCTCTATATTTATACAAAAAGAATAAGACTGTTGGGCTGCCCACAAATAACCTTTGGGCTTCCCCAACTCTTCGCCTCTCAAAATTGCACTTTTACAAGTGTTTACAAAATTGTTACATATTACAAAAGCGAACAATCATTCACGAGGAGGGCCCCGCCTGAGCATTTAGAAATTTCTTCCAAGCTAAAGCCTCTGAGGCAATGCCTTCAAACTCAATAGGTTCCAAAAAACGAATGTTTATCTCGAATTTCGCAGCCTGGTTCTTGATGGATTCAATTCTGGCTGCACTCAAACGAAGTTGATCTTCTAATAGCTGCACACTGACTACGGCATGATCTACTTCATTCCTTAAGATCTTGTCATCAAGAGCTTTAATGTGCTGTATTTTTGCTTCCTCCTCTTGGTACCTTTTCTGCAAAATTTCCACAAACAAGTTGTGGTCCGGAAACGCATCTATTCTCTGTTCAGCTTCTACTTGGCATCGGTTATAGGTAATTAGGAGCCTCTTGAAGAATTCTATACATGCCCCTTTCGTCTTTCTAACAGCCTTTTTGAATTCCTCGGTTGTGTTAATAGCAAACTCTAATAAGTCGTAATCCTGCTTAAGGGTCTGTTAGTATTTCGAGGGCAGCTCTGCAGGAGTTTCTTCATCATTCTCTATCCTTGCCATCCTTACTGTCGGGACTTCCAGGATGTCCTGGGATCTATCAAAAAAATATGAGGAGGTCTCCAGAATCTCCTCCAATCAACCATCTACTTGCAAAACTTTGCATCTTTCCTCTTCTATGGCAGTCTGTAGCTGAAGCATCTTGGCCTTTTGTGCCAGCATATGTTCCTTGAAAGGTTGGAGATTAACCTGCTGATCTTTTGCTTCCTCTAAAGCTATTGTTAGTGAGGTAACTTGCTCTTGAAGTTTTGCCTCTTGTTCTTGAGATTGCTTCTCATTCGCCTCCAAGGTGGTCTTTTGCAGCTCTAGATCTTCTATCTTCCCAAGCAGTTGTTCCTTCTCTGCCCTCAATTCTTGGTATTCTTGTTGTATCTTTTCCAAACACTCCTAGGCGGTCTCCATCGATCTTCTCTCTACTTGGAGAACTTGAAGTTCTGCCCTTGAAGACTTTATATCCCTTTGCATGTCTTCAAATTTTCTCTTCAACTTATTGTTTTCTTCTCTTTCTTTTCTCAATGTGTCTTTCAGTTGAGAAGAAGACTTCTTAGATTGCTCCAGATCTGTCATTATTTTGTCTACATTGTCCTCCAAAGTGTGGATCAATGCAGCTCCTGTTCTAATAGTGAATCTAGGATCTCGGTCCGTTCCATATACAATGGTCGTATCCATTATCATCTTCCCGGATAGACCCCCTATTTCAACCTTGTTTTCAGTTCTTTTCACTATCCTCTTTCTTTCCTTATCATAGAAGATAGTATTAAAATCAGGGACTTCTTCCTCTATCTTCTATTCAAAGGGGACCAGTCTAAGTGTGGGGGCCATAGAATGTCCAGGTGGGCTGACAGCAGGTACATCTGGGTCCTAAACATTAGGGTTCTCCACGTCCTAGGTCTGAATGTCAGCTGTGTCAGAGGCTGACTGTTCTGTCGCTGTCTGGGTCAGCTTCTTCCTCTCTGCCTCCTGTTTTTTAAGCTCCTCATCTAGCTTCCTTTTTCTTTCTTATTCTTCAATTTTTGCATCTTCTTCTGCTTTTCTGCCTGCCTCTTGTGCATCTCTTCTTTTCTCTTCCTCTTCTCCCTTCAGCAACCCTTCAGCTTCTTGGGATAACCTTTGGGCTTCTTCGTTTCTTTTTCGGGTTTCCTCATCGGCCTTTGCTTGTTCATCCTACCCCTTCCCACCTTTGGTGGTGATCTTCTTTTTGAACCTTTTCCTCAAGGCTGTTATGTTCAAAGCACTACGGAAGACAGACTCTTCTCTGTCCCAATAGTGAGTGTATTCAAAATGGACGTTGGCCTCTTTGCAGTGTTCATCAACCTTATTGTGGGAGTCATTCCTGTGGAAGGGCATTTCACCAAAATGAAACTTATCCAACTCTTCCACGAACTGATCTGCCTTCTTTACTCTGGTAAACTTATAACTCCCCAACTTGAAAGGCAAAGGGGGATATGCAGCCTTCTTATGCTCAAATAAAAAGGTTCCTATGCCATCTAGGAAGACTTGCCTAACTGCCTCTTTATGAATGATATAGTCTGTGGCATATTTGGGCAGTAGGGAGGGTGCTCTAGAGCCTCCAAACATTCTGAAGTAGAGCCCCTCCTCAGTCAGGTAATAATCAGCATATTCCTCAATCACCTACAGTGCCTCCTCGGACATGCAGTCACATTCTTTCAAGAAAATGAGAGTATACAAGGGCATGATAAAATGTTCACAGACCTCCCTGTAGTGACTGTGGTACTTGTGAGCCCACAGTGGCTTGTATGCGGAGTAAACAGGTATCCTTTCCCTGTCCCAGATGCACCTTAGGCCGAGGAAAGGTTGATTGCATAGTATGCAATCAATGAGTTTTGAGCTCATGTAAAATTCTGACCTCTTTTAGGACACTCCTCCCAAGGCTGAGGCCAAGCAGGCTGAAAGACTATTTGACACTATGTTGGCCCAGTTGAAAATGGTCCCCTATGTCGTGACATAAAAAATAATTGCCATGCACTCCAATTTGAAGCTTTTTCCATGAGCTCTTCCAAAATTCTATTGAGCATTAAGGTAATGAACCTATAGGGGGTCCTTAAGCTCACAGTGTCATATTCCCCCGTCGGCCTGGTTCTAAAGTTTCTTCCAGGCGTTAGCATTCTCTTAAGGGTCTCGACGAGGTCCATTCTGATGTTTCTCAGCCAATCTTCAGTTAGAAATATTTGTGCTTCTGGAAGGTGGTAGGCCAGGGCTACATATCCTGGGCTATAGGCAGCATAGCCTTGTTTTTCAACATTCTCAAGGATCATAGTGGTTACATCTGCCCTGGGAAAAATCCACCCAATCACTTCAGAGCATGGAAAGAGCTCTGGTCTTGTATCAATCTTCATCAGTGAATACCTTTCTATATTTGCGTATATTCCTTCTTCCTCAAAGCCTATATCAGGCACCTCTCAGTGCGTGATCAACCTGTAGATGTCTCCCCACTGATACTCAGGCTCTACACCAGTTATGCACTTGCTATCCTCATAGATATATTCATTTGTGGTGATGATTTCAACGTCGGGATCCTCTTCGACCATAGGGACCTTCTTCTTTTGACGCTTCAACATTTTGAGTTCGGAATCTTCCTGTCATATATGAAATTGTAATCATTAGGCCATTTCCAGATAAGTTGCACTGATTGAGATAACAATGTACAGTGTTTTACCTCATCTGTGTTTAATGTGATGGAAGTTAATTAAATGAAGCAAATATGTGTACGCTAATACTTCTGTTTAATACTAAAAACGGCTCCATCAACAAAACTTGAGTGGGAAACAAAATCTACATTAAAATGAAGAAACCTCGGGCTCTCTGTGGGCGCCATGATCATTGCGCTATGTAGAACGACAGGAGGACTTATTCAATCCATTCAATGGGGCATTTCAGGAAAAACACTGCTATGTGCCATCTACGGTCAATATAACGCTGTGCCGTGATACACCCCCCCAGACCGGCTCGTGTTCGAAACCGACCATGAACTAGGTATCTTCGAAACAGCGAGGTAAACGCGGCATGGTTTGACGATGAGGGCAACATGAGAGGGGGACACCAGTCCAAAATTCACATGGAGGCCATGAAAAACCTTCCCCTAACGACCTATCATAAAACGGGGCAGACTGGTGCATACAGTGTAACAGCCGTCTACACCAATTTCCCCAACCACCAAGTGCAGGGTCGAAAATCATAATGGTCATGGAGGAAAACTACCCCTTGGGCCACAAAACTCCCCCACTGACTGTTACGCTACACGCCCCCAGCATATAAACATGTAAATGATGGGGACCAAGGGAAAACGGTCACAAAAAACCTAACCGTGGAACAAAATCAAAATGCTTGAATGGAATGGGATAATGCATATAAGAGCCTACCTGGCACTGCTGTGCGACTGGCAGGAGAAAACTGTTAAGTTTCCACGATTGATCCACCTAGGAATGAGGGTACACTGACAACAGGGGTCCTGGCGAGCTCGAGCGAATAACAACACATGAAAACGACAGTGCATGACAGTCCAAAATAGCAATAGAATAATCAACACTCGACCCCATATATATATATGGTCAGCCATAAGTGGCGGTAGAAACATCAGATGGCGGAAACACAAGGATCAGAGGTCACAAGAACATCTCTTCCGCAACGTCGGGTGGTAAAATAACTAGGAGAACCGCCGAGATATCTGGGAGAAGTCAATAACGCATCAGATCTTGCAAGACTAAGCGTCGGAGCAATAGGAGGATAAGGAACCGCAACGGCGGAATCATAAAGGACATCACATTCCGCAATAAGCAAAGTCTAAATTGGAGGAAAAACAACTTAATGACTAGAAAGATAGTGCTTTTTTCAGCCGCAACAGCAGAAGCCCAAAACTTAAGGATCAACGAAACCACAACGTGGGTTTGAAAAGTCAATGCAACTTTCGGGGGACTTCGTAGTCTACCGTCCGCAACTGCGGAGAACATAGTAACAAGTTGTTCCGACGTGAATTTAAAAGTCAACCGATTGAGACAGAATGCATCGAAGAAAATTATCGAAACTAGTTGCTTATTACTTCTCCACAACGACGAGAGTGCAAGTAAACAAATTTCCGATTCACACACTCAAAAATGCATTCAAAGGCAATGGTAAACTCAAACAAGTAGTGGATCATTTCTGGCATTAGGAAAAGTCTTTCTGAAGAGTTATTAAACCAAATCAAAAAAGAAAATCAGACCAATATAAGCAAAAGGAGGGTCCCGAATTTTTTGAATTTTGGGAAAATGTTGCAGCTGCAACATGTGGTAAAATCAACTATAACAAATTCCCCCTAATGTGTCAGGTCAGAGGGGTAACATGATGGCTGAAATACATTATATCCATCCCAGAAGTGGATTAATGAAGACCCAGGTGGAAGAACCAACCACTCATTAGTACATTACAATGATAAATCTCAGCATGTGACTGGAAATATACATGTAGCAGTCACCAATACATAAGAGTAAAATGGCCATGAATAGGAATGATATACAAATTTCATGTGCGGTCATCACCACGTTCAATATACAATGAACAAGATCTCCATAGTGGATGAAGATATCTGATAATATAATGGAATCTGGTCATGAGAAATGGCATCTCATAAATACTGGCACGATCAAGGAGGTAGCATATTTGTAATGCCACCAAGATCGGAGGTCTTCTATGCAAATTGCTGTGAGTACATGTCCCATCACACAAATAAAGGTGTCGAGGTCGAGCATGATGGTCCATCATCTAATTACTAGTCATTGATGTATACTATTAACAGATGCAAGATAATGATAATGGGAATCAGGGTACAGAGTGATATCTAACAAGTGTGAATAAATGTGTTGAGGTCGAACACTTGAAAGAATCTATTAATCAAGGGACACTAATGTATTCCCAAAAATGTCAATGGTGAGAGAACCTCCCATTGAAGAATATAAGTCTCAAGGCACTAAGTGGATTCTAGATTCCTATTCCAGAATAAATGATCTAAAGTCAATGGAATGGAATCCGCTAGAAGGAGAGCATTAAGGCATCCCCCATCAACCAACACGAGGTACTCAACAATGATGGATAATTTGGAAGAACTTGGATGAAAAAAATGTGCACGAGCCAGTAACTGTATCAAGAATGGATGACATGCAAAGACAAGATAACTGAGGAATGGATGAATCAGGATAAAAATTCCTTTGAACAAGATCATAAGGCAAATGGTGACTGAAAATAGGCAACATAGACTTGACATGCAAACTGGGACATCTCTGTGACACATAAGGCATCGACAGAGGCTCCATAGGGGTTGGAAGCATAACCAGTCAGTGGAGAAGGCTCAGAGTAATGAGTACAACTCCTAAAGTCATACTAATAACCCAACCAATGGATTTTGTATACAGTGATACGCTTGAAGGCGACACAAATTGGCAACTGCTGAAAGTAATATCATTTCCCTCTGACTTTTATGTTTTTTTTAATTTTTTTGGACTTTTCCAGATTAGAAAGCTTGAAAAATAATAAAAATGCTTATAGTATACAACTAAGAGGAGACGAGGTCATGAAAAAGAAAACTAGTTCCAAGCAGTGGAACATACCTATGCTCAATGCAAGGAAGCATGTGCAGGATGAGGACACTCGGGGGAAGGTCTCCTCCCGGTAAGGGATGATCAAGCTGCAAAGGATATATAAAAGGCTCTTCTTAGCTAGGATTGATTGAGACAAGCTCAGGCTACATGGCTTATAACTCTAAAGTGAGGAGCTGACATAAAGCTCAATAAAGCAAGCAAAACACATGAAATGCAATTACAACTTGATATACAAGGGAGTCCCTGTAGGATATGGCAAGCATAAAGTTCAAGAGGGGTATGAGGCTCTTGCTCAAGGACATGGCAAGACTATAAAGGACTCCCAAATCTAGTGGAGAAATATTAGCATGGGTACCAAATTGCAAAGCGGGATCTAACTAGGGAACCCATTAATAGGAAGGCTCTACCACTTACATAATTCCACTTTTAATAGCAATATGGATGTTCTTTGACATTATGAAGTGGGCTCTACCTATAGTTAAGGTGACATGGTCATAAGGCGATGCATAATGCAAGTAGAAATGTGATCCTATCCTATATGCCAATTCAAAATTATACCTTTCATGGGCACAAAAGGGTCAAAGCCTCGGAGAGAGTGTACAAAAAATGGACCCTACATGACAACAATATTAGTAAAAAACAACTGGAAACAGTCAGTAAAGAGTCTAAACCATATGATATAGGGAGGATTAATCATGACAACTATATTCAAAGGAAATGGTGCGGTGGAATATGGGACATAAGAAGGAATGTAAGGTGTGTAATGTCCCAAATTTTACATTGGGTCACAATAGCCAAATCACATTTTCCATATTCATGAAATTTTTCAAAGGGATGCTAAAAGTCAAATAATTGCCAAGGTGGAAAATCACTAGTTTCCTAGCTTGGGGGTGGAAGATTTGATATTTGGAATAAGGGGGATAATAAATGATGTTTAAACATTAGAATAGGATAAATAATTAATAATTGATCTTATTAAATAAATACAAGAGAAAATGGAAGTTGCAATAGAGCATGAAGACACATGGAGACTATGGGGCCCACACTAGCTAGAATTCCTATGTTAAATGGTATCTTTCTCTTGCAAATTCGAATATAGGGGAAGCCTAATGTTTTTGGATGGATTATAAGGCTAATATACTTGTCAATATACTTCATAGGTCTAAATTGGGATGAATTGTAACTTATATGGGAGAGGAAGAGCCAAATGGGAGTTTCATGGACACTTGGCTAGATTCCCCTTACATTTATGACATCTATGACACCAATGATGGAGATTCTATGACAGTTATGACACAATTCAGATCTGAAGGCTGACATACTGGAATATTGACATGTTAGCACTGAATAGAGCATATTATAGGTCGAAATTGGGAGTTGGAGAAGGCCAAGAGGCTCCTACTCAAATTTGGGAGAAGAGAGAAGGTGAAGAGAGAGGCCACATGGCATAGCATGAGCAGCCACACCAATTCGACTTGGATTTGGTTTATGGATGGATTTAGAAACTTAGAAGACTAATAATGTTTATAAAATATAGGGATCATCCATGAGAAGAATCTTTTGCTCATTTGTGAAATTGTCATTTGTGAATTGTGAGAGCTAGTGGATGACTAGTTTTCTTGCTTAAGCCAATTTTGAGGGTGAAAGATTCCCATCCTATTTGGTGTTTGGAAAGGACACTCAGGTATTTCATGGAGATTTAATGGAGTCTTATTTTTAGGTGTAATCTACAGGAAATAATGTGGATCCTTCTATTGCAGCACTCTCTCTCAACTATTTCCAGTTTTCACACCATATTCATGCCAATGGAGGGATTGTGCTTTGGGTGATATATTGATCTCTTTGGGGAATATTATAATGCTCATTATCTTGTGTTCTTATGTATATTCTCTGTATTTCATGTTTAGAAGACTCTCAGGTCGAAATACCCAAAAGAATTAATGTAAAAATGTTGAACAATGAAGAAATAGTGTCATTTCCCCACTATCTTGTTGTGAACCATTGTAATGCTGATGATTTGAAATTGGGAGAGCCTTTCATTGTCCATTTATGATTGGAATCAGTTAAATATTCTATTTTATTCATTATTAGAAAGTTTCAACTCGAAATTCCCAAGATTTGTATGTCAAAATGACTTTTAATGAGCAAACAATGACCATTTCCACTCCATTTTGATATATGCCATGGTAATGCTTATTATTTCAAATGGAGGAATGTATCTCTGATAAATGTATGATGGATGGACTATAATTAATGTTTATTTCAAGTCTCATGTTCATTACTTAAGCATTGGAATCCATTTTACTCATTTTTATTGCATTGGGAGAAGATTTGGTGCATTTTCCCCAAGGGTCGAAATTGTGACTTGGGAGTTGTTTTGGAAAGAGTCATAACAGCCTGTATAAACTAAACCATGATGCATATGACAATTTCAAAAGGTCCCTTACACATACCCAACCTCTGTTCATAAATTCAAGTGACTTTGGGATCATTTGTGAAGTTGTTTCCGACAATTACCCAGGGGGAATTGGAGCCACAATTTGCTAGTAAATACTCCTGCTTTGAAATAAGTAATTGGGAGGTAAAAAAACATACATGAAAATCATATTTAAATTATATTATCATTCATGTACCTTTAGAGAAAATTTGAAAGCATTTGGGTCAATTTGGAGGTCTAGACATCAAAACTAGTTAAGAGCCAAAATTGTGAAAAAATTGGAAAATTGAGCATTTTAATAAATTTCCTAAAAGGGGACCTTACAGTGGTATCAGAGCATGGTATTGGCACCTATTGAAGTTATGGATGGTATATATGAATTGAAGAAATTCGTTAAGCCATGTGGTGATAATATGTCCAGGTAGGTTAAGCAAGCATTCAAATTGGCACATAAAACTATTCATTGTGAAGACCTTAAGGATTGGTTGAAGGAATTTATAAAAAATAATTCAAATAAGAACTCATTAAGGAATAATAATCAATGCACAAGTAGGGAGGAGACCAAGGAGCTACAAATTTCTGTGGGTGATGAAGAAGAAAAGGCATTACGTGAAGAGGATCGAAATTCACTCCCAAATGACTTTGAAAAAGATGAGGAAACATCACATGAGAAGGAAGAAGAGTACCTTGAAACTATTGAATATCATTCTGAAACAAATTCTACTATGGACATGGACCAAGGAGAAGCTACTAATGGATTCTTGAACTATGAAGGAGCACCTATTGATGGGTGCTCACACCTCTATGTTGGTGACATAGAGATCAATTTTGAAAGTGTTGCTGCAAGCCAAACTTCCATTAAACCTGAAAATGAAGAACTTGTAGCTGTTGAAGAAGAAACAAGATCAACTTCCCCATCACCACTTGAGCTTCATGAAGTTGGTCCAAGCAAGAAGAAAGAATATGAGGAGGTTCATTTGCAGGAGCCTCATTTTATTGAAGGGTCCTTAAAGATGAATGAAAAGAAGATCCAATAGGCCCTTAGCATACTCCATGACACTCAAGCATTGGTATCAAATTCTTGTTGTAGAGCTACTTGCTTTGAGGATCCATCCTTCCTTGAAGACATGGAGAAGATCCAAAGAGCAATGTGTTATCCACTAATTTTGCACTTAGTCGGATTACCTGAGGAGCCACCGGTTGACAGACATGTTTAATGTCTGATTCCAGTGTATTAGTTGATCCGTCTGCTTGTCTAGCCAATATTGGCTAGTCGCTTTTTTATTTGAATAACTTTGACCATGGCCCCACGGGGTTTGTAATAAAATGTGCTAGTAGGATATTTTTGAGTGGTTCGGTCTCCTAGGACGTAGAATCTCAAATAAGGTATTCCAAGGAGTTTTTTTCCCCTGACAATTATGATTTGCCTTTAGCCGAGTATAATTGATGAGGTTTTCTCCCGCTTTCTACAAAGCTGGAATGCCCAATGTTGAATTCTGGGCCTTGGGGGGTTATTAGAGCCCACCTGAGTGTTATAATCCTACTAAAAATTATTTAGATAGATCATGGTCATGTCCTAAGTCATCTAGACACATTAAAAAAAATTGAAAAAATCTTTTTCGAACATTGAAATTTTTTTTTAATTTTTAATTTTTAATTACTTTTCCTAAGTTTTTTGGGTTAATTTTTCCATAAATTAAATGGTAAAAACCCGTTCATGGTAAATAAGTCATCCGGGCTCTGAATTCAGTGATTGAAGGCTCTAAACTTAAGCCAAAAATCATTCTCGATCAGCCAGCCAGTCAGAACCAACTTTCAGATCAACAATCGGACACATAATGCCATTTTACTCAAAAAAATCAGTTTTGAGTAAAAAAATGAATTTTTATTAAAAAATGATTATTTTGGAGAAAATTAAAACTCTCCAAATTAATCCAAATTCAGTGAAATAAAAGGATAAATGACATCTCATGGAGCACTTATGATGATTGGAGTTATCATAACTCAGCTTCAGTCATCATTAAGGGAGCAATTAATTTATTATCAGTTAGCAGACATGTCATCTCCAGCTAAAGATGAGATGGAGAGCACTCATTGGCTCGGTGATTTGATCGAGTTGAAGACTGAAGCTTGCACCATCAATGGGCTTCCCAAACCTAGCTCAGGCTCCTGCCAGACCTAAAGGATGAGCTTACCTACATCCAGACGCCTCCTTAAGCTATTCACGCCCCTCTCTCCTCATGAGGGCGTCATCACATGTGTGGCCTCATCCTTGTCTTGTTTTCAGTGCACAGGTTTGGAGTGGTCTGGTTTGGAGTGCATAGGTTTGGGGCTCCTTGCTTGGGTGGAGGCCTCCCCTCACTCACGGTTCTCTGGTTTAGGTCTGGGCTCTTTGTTAGGTGGTTAAGCTGGTTAGGGTTGGTTTTCTGGTTTTAGGGTTTTAGCACTCTCCCATTTGTTAAATAGAGGCTCTTTCAGCTCTATTGGGATGGAGAATTTGTGCAAGTACACTCTGAAAAAATTTGTAATATCTTTTGAATTTGAATAAAGCAAGAAGACTTTGGAGGTCCATGTGGGAGATATTTGTGTGCCATGCTTCATCTTGTTCAAGGTGATATCATTCTTAGTTCATTTCTTTTGATTTTTAAGTATATGATCTTGTGATTAGAAGGCTAACAATCTAGCACAATATTATTTGATCTGTGTTTTTCTCTTAAGTTTTGTGGCTTTCAGGTATTCTCCCAAACACAAGAGCTCTTGTTTGGTTTATGCATTCATTCTACAGGTGCCTAAGGGAGTCTTCTACTTTAAGAAATCAAGAAACGAAGGCCTTGCTTGCCTCATCCATCAAACCACAAACTTCAAAAAATCTATTGGTTACATTGGTTACTACAAAGCGGATCTACATTTTTACAGGTTTTATCCTATCAATTTGTTTTCCAAGTAGTGTAAGTATTTTCAATTTATTCACACTTCTAGATCTTGCATTATGATTGGCTAAAGTAAATCAAAGATTCATACTTTGATCTACTTGTTGGGTTTAGATCTACTGTTTTCAAATTGTTAACTTTTACTAGATCTAAGATCCTAGTCTCATTTCAAGTTTGTAAATCCATGTTTCTTTTTTGCCTTGGAAAACATGGACGACTTTTCTCGAAAAACATGCAAATTTTCCATTTTTTTAGGTTTACTGGGTTTCTGTATTTTCCATTAATTCTAAATTCTAGAAATTCATTAAAAATAAAAATAAAAATTCAAAAATTTTCAAAAAAAATTAATTTTTTAATTTTTTGACTTTTTCTCGAAAAGCGTGCCATTTCAAGCTCGTTGTTTTTTGGGCTGATTTTTTGCTTTTTTCTGTTCATTCTAAATTCTGGAAATTCATTAAAAATCAGAAAATTTTCAAAATTTTTCAAAAATTTTATTTTTTAAGTTTTTGACTTTTTCTCGAAAAGCATGTCGTTTCAAGCTCGTTGGTTTTTGGGCTGATTTTTGACTCTTTTCTGTTAATTCTAAATTTGGAAATTCATTAAAATCAGAAATTTTTTCAAAATTTTTTATTTTTTATTTTTTGACTTTTTCTCGAAAAACGTGCAATTTTGTACTTGTTTTTTTACTGATTTTCTGCAATTTTCTGTTATTTTCCAGATTCTGGAAATTAGCCTAAAATATTAAAAAATCTTTAATTTTAAATTTGCAAAATGTCCCAATTCGTTTCGTCAAAAATCGTGCATTTTACATAAAAAACGGTGAGCTTGTCTGAACCTTTCCAAGTTTTGATTTTGGATCTCATTCCATTGTTTTGATCTTTTATTTCATCTCATAAGGCACTTGTCTTCTCATCCACTTAATCTTTTTGAATCACAGGTTAAAATTGGTTTCCTAACACTCTTACTAGTCCTTATTTAGAGCTCTTATCCACAGGTGAACCAAAAGCAAAACCAAACAAGAAAGAGCAAGCAGAACTAGATCCAAAGACAAGGATCCAAAGCCAAAAAAGAAGTCATTCTCCTTTGTACAAACTCATAAGAGTTTTTCATTTTTACTTAAGTTACTTCTCAAAGTCTTGACAAGGATTAAATTCCAAAGGCATTTGTACTTCATTAATAAAACAAGGCTAAGTGGGATAGGGCTTCCCATACTTGGTTTTTCTTCCCCATTTGGGGAAGAGTGTTTTTTGTTCTTAGCTTAGATTTATTTCGAGTACTTAGAGTAATTTCATTTTTTTGCAAAGTAGATACTAATTGTTAGATTAGCCCATTTTGTTTCATTAACTAGGTTGATTACTTCATCTTTTAATTTTTTGTATCTTTCATAAGTAATTCAACCGTTTAAAGTAAAAATCTCTTGAATCTCACTTTGTAGATCAAGAGTGCTCTCTATCGGAGAGTTGTCCTTTCATTGTTTAATAAGTTAATCAATTAATCTTGAAAGTCTCTTGAACTTGCCGTAATCCAAGTCAAGAGCACTCTCTATTGGAGAGCATTCCCACTGCATATCCTTGCATCAAGCATATAGTTTAGCTAAGTCTCTTGAACCTTCATCATAAGACAAGGTCAAGAGCGCTCTCTGTCGGAGAGTTTTAATTAATTAACTTAATGAAATTCGCAACTCACACCCCTTTAATTAATTAACCTTATTCCCTCCTTGACGGAGTATGCTCTGACCGATCTTAGATCGGAATACCCAGAAACGGTATTGGATCTCTAAACCCCACAAGAGGAACTTAACTAAAACTTTTCCCCATAACCAATGCACCGGCTACCGAGGCATGTGGGCAAATTCTAAGTGTGGGTGCCAGGTTACCCAATCTGGGCACTGGTAGTTAAGTTATTGAACACTTACCTTTGACCCCAAACAGGTTCGTCATGTCTTCGAACGGAGCCACTGAAGGTATTATCGGTTAGGACATCCAGCTACCATAAGTGAAGATCACAAGTAAAAACTCTTAAAACTTACCAAGAGCACTTGCAAAACCTAACATTCACTGGCATATTTTGGGATTCACATCATATTTACACTCGAAGCATCTCTGATAAGTTGACTCCATATGCACTGTTCTATCTTTTACGCACTGCTGATAATCTGGGCCATTTGTCCATCGAATGTTTGATTATAAATCATATCTGTGAATGCTTTATCTATTTCGTGAAGCTCTCAAATATTTGTCGATCTTTCAATTCCGGTGATAGCAACGTGGATTGATTTGTCTTATGTTAAATTCATCACATTAATCATCTTAAATCACAATAACTCCTAAACAACACCCATCCACATCCGAAACATCTAAGAATTAACTTAAACATTGAGCCATATAAAACTCTTTGTTAGGGACTACCCCCCTTGGCTTCGTTAGGAGTTAGCCTAAACGGAGGAGCTAGGAGTAGGTGACAGTACCTAGCTCTGTGCTTGCCCCCAAGGTCACACCTCTCCCACTTTCTCAAGTGAGGAGACAGCTTTCGAAAGATTTCTGTTGCTGGTGTGCAATCGGCAGACAACACAATGTGCAACATCAAAGGTAATTTCATGTCTTTGATTTTTTAAAGAAAAAATGTCATTGAGCTTATTGAATGGTTACATGAATCCTACTTGAAGAATAATGAAGTTATTGATAAGATCACAATTCAAAATGAGCAACTTCTTGAAAAGTTGCAAGACACTTGTTTTTCCTCCGATGTTTCAGATTTTCATAAGGTAGATTGCTTGGAGGATTCTCATGACATGATGGATCATGAGAAACATGAAAAATTGCAAGTTCTTGATGTGCTTGAGGATTATAGTGATGAGATCCAATCACTAGTAATGGTGGAAGAGGAACTTGAGTTGCCTCTTGAAAATGGTTACACCATTTTTGAAGAAGTGCATAATTCCAACACCTTGGAACCAACCCATGAGGAAATTTTTGCATTTTCTAGGGAGATGAATAATCCTGCCCCTA